>JAFMOC010000006.1:8192500-8792500 GCA_019802505.1 Corydoras sp. C115 | reverse complement strand
CAAGAAAAGTGTGGGAACCCCTGATCTATAGAAACTCCACACTGACAGCACCATGTCCTCCCTGCCTAGTTATTGAAATCTGGACTTTTATTTTGTGAAAAAATGCACTTATCACTGCAGACATAACAATCCTGATTACATGGTGAATTATGGAACAAATAGATCACACACAGTGTGGTACATTGTTAGCTATGTCAGCCGAAATGTTTAAAAGCTCACAAAGCTGGTAAAACTTTTCACTTCCATGAGAGAAACATTTTCACTCCAAGAGAGAATTTAAGGACCCCCTAGGGTTTTTTTTATATTTGCTTAGTGGTTTTAAATACTTGCGTGCCTGTAAGTGATGAGATACTGTAAAGCAGTACAAAACTGCCGATGCCAAGGTAATTTACGCTTTGAATAACAATGCTGAGGTTTCTTTCTGTGTGATGGAGTACTTGTCATATTTCTCGCTGGTGTTATGTAGTTTGTACTGTAATGAATACAACAGTCGCATGTGCTCTGTGTAATGTTTGTTGCACCTAGCTGCAAAACAGTTTTCCCACATGTTCAGTGAAAGTTGACTGACAGACATTAAAACTGAAAGAGCTTTTCAAAACACCCACACTACCCACTTCCTGACACTTATGTTGGAAGAGTGGGCCTGGTTCACATTCTCTATTCGAGTTCGTCTTAAAGCTGTTAAGTGGGATTTGAGGTCAGGGTTCTGTGCAGACCAGAGAAGTTCTTTCACACCAAACTGATATAACCAAGCAATTATGAAATGTTTTCACAAATGTGGGGGTATATAGTCGTGACAAATGTGGAGCTAGGTGCTTGATTTTATATGTATGAGGGAATGGGACTAAATAAATATTTTGGTGCATACTTTGCATTGGCAAACCATGCATGCAGTTTCAGCCAATACGGTATAGTGCATTTTCCTATTCAGAGCAGCTTACATCCGTTACACAAATGTTACAGGAAAGTTTTAACCAGAATATAATTTAGTTTATTTAAAGTGTGACAAAAGTCCAACATGTGCAAAATTCACAAATTATGCCAGATTCAGGAGGTAAAGTGGTTGAGATCTCCTCTCAGTTTATCAACATATATATGTAATATAAGGTTGCTACATATATTTTCAAACTTCCTGGATGTTGTTAAACTATATTGACAATTGCAGAGGTATTTTATGTGTACAGTATTTCTATATAGCTGGCTATAAAAACATTGTGGAGTCTTTAAATCCCACTAGGTGCTCATTGCTTGTCAGACCTTTGCAGTTAATCAGACAATATAACCAACTGCAGCTTTATTTGTTTTAGTTGGGAATTGTCTTATCAGGAACGTGGGGTATATACTGTATGCAGAACTGAAGCCATTGTTTGTATTGTATAAACAATAATGGCAGACAAGACGGTAAACCTGAAAAGATCAGCTTTAGACCTTGCCCCCACTTATACCTGCATAGTTGACATGAATGTTTTCTTAATTAAATATTAGCAATTATATGACTATATAAAATATGAATAAAGCATGTAAAATGTATGCATGATATATTGTGCTTATTAAAGGGCATACATTGCGATACAGAAATGTAGTTCTTATTAATTAGTGAAATCATCATCAATTTAGTCAGTCTGAACCAAAATATACTGACAGTTGAGTTTCTACGACCTGAATGAGCAAAACATACGCAGAGAGTGCTGAGTAGAGAGGGAGCAGGTAAGGGGTGAGTCATTTCTACATCCATTCTGCCCATTCAAAGATTTATAAGTTTTCAGGTGTAGACATATTTATTGTAAGGTTTAAGTTTTATCATAGTTACATATTTACTCTTATAAGACGGGTGACTGCTTCACATTCATATCAATGCGAACATGGTAGAACATTATTTTAAATCATGCACCAATGGAACTACAGACAGCAAGTCTCGATTTCCTGATGCTGGAATCCCGTTGCTTAGCAATCCATGTTCACTTTAAAATTTTGAGGCTGTACATTATTTTTGAATAAATCATTGGAAAGTGGTGTAACGGTGTTGTTCTTAACAACACCTCTTTCCCGTGATTCACAATAATGCACTCCCTCTTTTGCCTTATTGCTTTATTAATAAATAAATGGGGGGAAAATGAATGACATTAATAAATGAAACTCTATTTAATGTCCACAAAATAAATTAATGTGTTATCAGGAGTCTGAATGTTTATTAGCTTAAAACATTCTTATTGTTTGACATGTTTCTGTCTTTTAGGTAAAGGACGCCATCTTCCGAAAGACTTTGTATCCCAACTCCACTATATTTATGAAATGTAAGATTTTATTTCTAATTTCCATCCATCTGTTTTCTTCCGTTTAATCCTTTACTAGAATGGCGGAGAAGTTTCCCATGCGCATTCAAAGGAGAGGACCCAGGACAGGGTGCCAATCCATCGCTGGGCACACTCTCACACACACACACACACACACACACACACATACACACACATACACACACAAACACACACTATATGGGGCAATTTGGAGAATGTTAAGAATCTTTGGACTATGTTATGTATGTTTGGGTTTCCAGGAGGAAACCCATACGGACATGGGGAGAACATGGAAACTCCACCCAGATTGGGAACCGGGAAACCCCAGTGCTGAGAGGCGAACGTGCTAACCACTAAGCCACCGTGCTGCCCTTTATTTCAAATTTATTTTACAAAATGATCTTTTAGGACAAACATTGGTGTTGAAATTTGATTGACCCTTCTATCTGTATTGATGAGAGCTGCACTATTTATTACTCTGCTTGAATTTAGACAAACATGCTTTTTGTGTAACATGATATTGATATCAATGGACACATTGAGATTGGAGATCTTTTTTGCTATAATTTTTGTGAAAGAGGCTAAGTGACATTAACAGACATCATCCTCGATGAAGGGATGAACTGAAGAGTTTATTGGGAGCCATAATTCTAAATACAGTGACAGTGTTTAAAACTAATGCCCTTGCCAAGTCCTGTATACAAACACAGGACTTATTTGTGTATGTCTTAAAATTGGATATCCAGTAAGCTTATAAAAGACTGATGGTCAGATGTCCACATGCTTTACTAGAAACTTAGTGTACAGTTAAATATATGGATGCACCATATTTTTTGCCACACAGTTTCACTTTGTAGTATTGCGATTACAGACTGTAGTACATCTGTTTTCTTTGTTGGTTCTCTGTCCTCTATTTGTCAGGAGCATCACAGAACAGGTATAATTTGGGTGGTGTATTGTTTATTGTCAGTTCTGCAGTGACACTGATGCAGTGAGGGGGTTTTAGTGCAGCAGTGCTGCTAGAGTTTCATTAAAACACCTCAGTGACACTGCTGGGATAGGAATAATGCATCAACTAAAAGCTTCTCTGTGGTGCTACTATTGGCGTTCTGACTATTAGAGAACAGAAAGAGGACTGACACAGTATGTAGTATAGAACACAAACAGATGTAATTGTCAAACTACAAAGTTCATCTGTGTGGTCAGTGGAGAAAATAAACAATGAAGCAAGAAGGAGGTGTGTCAAAATATTTGACTGGTATTGCATGTGTATAAAAAAAACAAAAAACTTGTAAATTAATATTTAATATTTTATTTTTCTTGTGTGCAGTTCAGGGAGATCAAGCTGCTTGTGAAGAGAAAAACATGACTTTTAATGTTAGCTGGTATCTTCGCTCCTCAAAGTGCTACAATGAAATATTTAACACTCCTGTGAGTATGATTGTAATAAAGGCTCATTATCTTTGTTTCCAGACAAAATAACAGCTGTCATAACACACAGTATCAAGGCTGTACGTCACATAGTGTGCCAGATCTTTTAAGACTGTGCATTAGATAAAAATAAAAGAACAGGGTCATAAGGTTATTATCTGACTTGGGGGAAATTTTGAGGTCCAGTGTTTACTTTACGTCTTTCTTAACAAGAAACTATCCAGTTATATAGAAGCATGAGCCCCCCCTGTGTGCTGTGTGAACTCACTCCTAATACTGCAGATTAAAATAGTTCTTTATTAACTTGAAACTTGTGCAAGTTTGATTAAATAGGTAAGGGGATGTGTTAAAGCCTTATTTTTTGTAGGTGTGGTGTGCAAAACACTTGTATTACAGAAAATAACATAATATATTAGACTTATTACATTTAATAGTTTTTTCTTTGATTTGTTGTGATGAACTTGTAAAGGTACATTAAATAAAGTGAATGTGGTTTCACATGGTGCTTTAACTGTTTTACACCAAATCCATCCCTACTGTGCTGTGTGAATGTGCAAGATCCCAGATGCTGATCTTCTGTCTGTCTCTAAATTTAACAGGTCATTTAATGATCTATTCTGCTGCTGAGAAATGTAAATTTCCTTCATTGTGGGACCAATAAAGGATTATCTTATCTTATATTAACAGTTTTAACATCAAGCCAATTAATGACTTTAAAAGGGTTATTTAGCTGAAGCAAGTGTAATGGTGTGAGTGAAATTAACTGAACAAAAGGTCCTACACCAAGACCGGGAGTGTAACCGTAGCATTAACTGAGAACAGTGGCAAAGATTAAAGTCTGAGTCAAAGGATATAAGGAGGAAATTGTTGCCATTACCTATATTCTGAGCTGTTATTGACAGTAAGACTTCTTTCATGTTTTCATTCACAATAATGCATGCACTCTTGTACCTTATTGCTTTATTAATCACATAATTACGTTTTTAGAATGATTTTTTTTATCTTAAGTGCAAAGTGCAGTTTGTCCTGGAATGTCATTGCATTAAATAATATTTTAATTTTAATTTTGCAGTGATCCTTTGTAGGATCCTCCTCTGAGACCTAAGGCAGACTGTAACCATTTGGTCCTTATACCTCACACAGAAAACAAAGGCTAAGCAAAGACACTAGTTTGAGGACTGGGTGTGGTTTAATGGAACCATTGGGTGTCTCAATATTTGCTTTCGAAACATAGCATTAGAACAGAGAGACTGGTTTAATGTCAACACATGTGCTAGACATGAACAAAGTTTAAGGAAATGAATCCTGTCTGGCTGAATGTGACTTACCTGTTAAATAAATAGTCTTTTTTCCTCCCTGCAGAATGAGAGTGTATTGGGTATGTTTGGTTTTGATCAAACTATGAAGGCAAACTGGACTGGCTTCTATAGTCAAGGCCATGTCTACTTCAACAGCTGCACAAGTCTCTTCACACCTAAGGTTTGTGTTTGGGGTTGGGACCTACATAATCAATTTACACACATGACTTAGGTTTTAAGTGAATTACTTTGTTAAGTTTTGGGGTAGATTCGGGTTACACAGTATTTATCAGAGCATGTTGATATGTTTGCAATATTTTAACACGGTTTTCTTTAATCATATGTCTACACACTTATAATTTGTACATGTCTTGTGCTTAAATGCACAAAAGTATGTAAATAATAACACCAAACTTCACTTCTTCTTCACCCTTTGCTGGGTTTCCTGATTTTTGCTACTTGCACCACCTTATTCACTTGGAAGGTGCAATGGGTAAAAATTGCCAACCGTCTACTACATAGTAGACCAAATCTGTAGGTGAGAATGACTGTATGAATGCACAGTAAGCATATTTTGATGGCTGTTTACATTACCATTGGGGGAAAAAAGAGAAATCAAACATTAAGTAACTTAGTGACTCCTAGCTTAGTGGTCAGGGTGTGGGACTGTCAATCTGAAGCACCTCTTATGACATATCTTAAACGTAATATGGTGGATGTGATGCTTGAGTAGTAGCCGACTGAGTAGTTACTGCACATTTGCTTATGCCCTACTGAACAGTACCAGGTCAAAACCAATACCTACAGTTTAATATATGATCTGGACACAACCAGACTTTCAAACTTGTTGAACTTGATATTTATTTATGCATTAAAACTTCCTCACCACATCAGTGTCACTGCAGAATTGACAAACAGTACACCACCCAAATTATACCTGTTGGTTCTGGTGATGGTTCTGACCAATAGAGAACTAGCAGGGGACTAAAAAAAAAAAAAACCGGATGTTCTACATTCTGTAATTGTAAAACTATGAATTCCATCTATATAGTAAGTAGAGAAAATGGACAATAGAGCAAGAAGGTGTGTCCAAACTTTTGACTGCTACTGTATTTTATTTGTAATTTAAAAAACTTACTAAATATTTTATAATTATATATACTTTATAATTATTCATCTTCCTGCATCTTATCCAGTTTTATTTGTTGTGGTTACATACTCATGACTTGTTGATTCTGCAGTTCTGTATATAACGTAAGCTTTGTTTAGGTGTTAATACATGTTGATGCTTTGGATTTTTATGAAGTTTTTAGTGACAGTTTATATAGTAATGCAATCATTCTTTTTTTGCAGACTTATTATAATGAATTTCAGCCATTTCTGCCTCTCACTGACTCAGTAAGTTTTAGCTGTTCACTGTATTCTTCTTCATATTATTAAGATTCTGTGTAAAATGGTGACGTCATACATATTTATATAAAGTTCAGCACTTCAGTTGTGATGAACTGAAATGGTAGATCTGAGGTTAGTGTGTTGGGCTGTCTGAAGGTTGGAGCTTTAAATCCCAATCTCACTGAAGTTACTCATGTAGGTCCCTTGGCAAGGCTCTTAATCCTCATTGCTCAAGCAGGGTTGTATCATACCTGACTCAGTGTTCTGACTGTGTATACGTGGCGTTAAACAAACAAACCCAGTGTTCTGGGCCCATCCATCAAGTTAGGATACTTGGAAATTGCGTAAGCTAAAAGTTTCCGTTAACTGTAATGTAATGTAATAATGTCAAGCGTTAAATAAAGGCAGTCCCTCCTAAAACCAGTTAACTTACACTTCTGCTTTCTGCAGGAGGCCAAGTTTACAAACCACACAAGTCATGTGTGGACAGAAAAGCCGGTAATTGTTTTTTACTTCCTTATTTTTTTTAAGTGAATAATATAAGTACATAATAATTGTTACTAATTTGTTTTAAAGCATGTTGTAAATTATATAGACTCTTTGTTACTATAATGACACCTATTATACTCATTGGCCATTGTATTAGGTACACCATAATCAGTTCTACACTCACTGTGTTTTCTTTTTAGTTCCACTGATCATATAGATGGACTTCTAAATGTAGTTCTACAATTACAGACTGTAGTCCATCAGTTTTTTTTTTAAACATACTTTCTAAGTCTGCTTTAGTTTGTTCTCTGATGATCAGAACCCCCACAGAGGAGATATTAGGGTGGTGGATGATTCTTAGTACTGCGGTGATGCTGACATGGTGGTGGTGTATTAGTTTGTATTGTGCTGGTATGAGTGGATCAGACACAGCAGTGCTGCTGGACAGAGAACATTACACCAATCAATACATACAGAGCGGGCGGCACGGTGGCTTAGTGGTTAGTACGTTTGCCTCTCAGCGCTAGGGATTCCCGGTTCGAATCCCCATCTGGGTGGAGTTTCCATGTTCTCCCCATGTCTGCGTGGGTTTTCTCCGGGTTCTCCGGTTTCCTCCCACAGTCCAAAAACATGGATCAAGTCAATTGAATTCTCAAAATTGCCCCATATAGAGTGTGTCTGTGTGAGTGAGTGTGTGCCCAGCGATGGGTTGGCGCCCTGTCCTGGGTCTATCTGCCCAGTTCTCCCCTGGATGGGCATGGGGAACCCCATTGCAACCCTAATAGAGGATAAAGCGGGAGATAATGAATGAATGAATACATACAGATGTCTGATCCACTTATACAGTCATCCACCACTCTAATAATGCCTGTTCTGTGGGGGTCCTAATCATGAGAAAACAGAGTAAAGTGGACTATAAAGTATTTAGAGAAACACATGGACTACAGAATGGAATTGTAGAACTACAAAGTTTATCTCTATGGTGAAACAATCACCTGAACCTAATAACATGGCCAGTGAGTGTAGTTCTAGCTGTATGTTTATTTAAATAATGTGCACATAGCCAAAGAAGAGTAATTATATCTTATGTCTTGTCACACACAGGACACGAATGAGGTTGCCAAGTCATGGTCAGAAAGCCCTTATTTGTTTATTGTGAAATTTCAAACAATACCACATTCCAGTAGAGGGCGACAAAGACGAGACGATGGTGGAGCAGCCATCAATTCACAGGACACATTTTCAATTACAAGTACAGCAAATGTTCCATCTACTAATTTTAATTACCTCACCTCAATAAAAATGAACTACATTACGGTATATGTCTCCACCTACAGTGACTGTAAAAATGAAGGGTCCTCGAGGCTACTCCTCTCCTGCTGACTGGCCTTTAATGATGGTGAGTACCATCTGTTTCGAACTACAAAACAACCCACTAACCTACTGATTTCTCTGTAGTTAAATGCTTTCTCACTAATTGAAAATAATTATAATTTGTGTTTAATTAATTGTTTTTGGACCTGGTACAGTACTGATGTACAGCTGTGTTCTTGCAGTTCTTCATGGCCATGTGCATTGTGTACGTGCTGTTTGGAACTCTGTGGCTACTTTGGCTTATCTGTTATTGGCGTGACCTGCTCAGAATTCAGTTCTGGATTGGTGCTGTGATCATCTTGGGCATGCTGGAGAAAGCAGTGTTTTACTCTGAGTTTCAGAGCATTCAGGACCATGGAGACTATGGTTAGTGGTCTGACATAGCGGTCAGTATTTTAAGTACAGATGTGGTAATTTATGTGATTAATTTATTTAAGAAAATTTTAAGTTATTAGTGTAAATTATGGAATGTGAACCTGGGCCTCATTGCAAGAGTACTGTTACGGGGCATGGCATGCTGGTAAAAATATGTGGACAAGCCTTAATTTAAAGACTGCTTAGAAATAAAAATATATACTTGAGGGAGGGCTGTGTTAATGGAAAAGCTTTTCTGGGGTGAGATGACGGTACTGGTTATTAGTATCTGCAGGTGTAGTGAAACACAGGTGCATCTGAGCCATATTGCTTGAAATTATAAAAATTTTTCCTGGTAATTTTATTGTAAATGGGTAGAAAAGGCTATTGTTGTGGGTTATTTAATTTTTTTATTGCAGCTTTGTGTATTTAAAGGGCAGCAGCTGTAAACATGATGTTGAGCAGTAAGGTTGAAAAGTAAAGGCTAAAAGCAGACAAAAAAACTCCCTAGGTCTATAAATATCCATATTATTATTTACTATGTTTAAACATTTACTACTGGTTGTATAGCACCACATTTTTTTATCTTTCAGTTCAAAGAGCTGTTATTTTTGCTGAGCTGCTATCTGCAGTAAAGAGATCTCTGGCTCGGATTCTGCTGATCATAGTCAGTCTAGGCTATGGTATTGTCAGGTTTGTATGCATATAAATATGTATTGTATCTAAAATAAGTGAGAGCGTGTACTCTTAGGGCAGTGAATGTGTTGGTCCCACTGGCACCGTGTGCTTCAGTCCTTTTAGACTCTGCTTTATTAAAGTTTTTTCATGCTTTCTGACAACAAGGTCAAACTAGTAGAACTTCCAGGGGAGAAAACTCTTATTTGTGAGTGTTATGGTACACAGGATGCTACCAATAACCCACCCCAAAAAACAGTGTCTCCATGTCTCTCTCATTCCCCAGCTCTCTCTTCTTTCCAAGACCTCATCTAATCCTTTTATTATCCTGCACCCTGACAATTAATAAACCACACTGCAATTAAATCAGTTGAATCGTTTTCTCTGCATCTACCATTTACAAACCTATGTCTGATTGACACATTGCTTCTCTGTTTTACTTTACATCATCTAATATTTATTTATTCTTCTCCATCCATACTGTCCTATGTGAATGTGCAGGATCCCAGATGCTGATCTTCTGTCTCTAAATTTAACAGGTCATTTAATGATCTATTCTGCTGTTGAGAAATGTAAATTTCCTTCATTGTGGGACCAATAAATGATTATCTTATATTAACAGTTTTAACATCAAGCCAATTAATGACTTTAAAAGGGTTAATTAGCTGAAGCAAGTGTAATGGTGTGAGTGAATTAAACTCAACAAGAAAAGGTCCTACACCAAGACCGGGAGTGTAACCGTAGCATTAACTGAGAACAGTGGCAAAGATTAAAGTCTGAGTCAAAGGATATAAGGAGGAAATTGTTATCATTACCTATATTCTGAATGACTTCAGTCTTATTATAAAATTAATTTTTTGGTCTCTAAATCTGATTGGCTGAGCTGTTATTGACAGTAACACTTTCCTGTTCTCATTCACATTCACACTTTCCTCATTCACAATAATGCATGCACTCTTATACCTTATTGCTTTATTAATCACATAAGATAAAAAATCATTCTAAAAATGTAATTAAGTGCAAAGTGCAGTTTGTCCTGGAATGTCATTGCATTAAATAATATGAAATTGTAAATATAGAGCAGAGGCGGCACGGTGACTTAGTGGTTAGCACGTTCGCCAATCTGGGTGGAGTTTCCATGTTCTCCCCGTGTCTGTGTGGGTTTCATCCGCTTTCTCCGGGTTCCTCCTACAGTCCAAAAACATGGATTACAGTCAATTGAATTCTCCAAATTATATAATAATTCCCCTATATAGTGTGTGTATGTGTGAGTGAGTGTGCCCTTTCCTGGGTGTATCTGCCCAGCGCCCTAAACGTTCTCCCCTGGATGGGCATGGGGAACCCCATGATCCTTGTACAGGATTAAGATGATCCTTCTACAGTGGAAGATGATGGATGGATGGAAATATACAGCAACTAAATGTATTAAATGTATTTTAATGTAATATACAATTTATTTTTACAGGGTTAAATCAACAAACATAAATCTCTAGTAAGTTACTTGTATATTAATAGACATGGTATGTGCATTGAGTTGTATATATTTTTGTCTTACTTGGTCAGGCCAAGACTAGGGACAACGGTACCCAAACTTGTGGCTGTAGGGCTACTTTATCTGGTCTTTGCCTCTGTGGAGGGTGTTCTTAGAGTAACAGGGGTAAGTAACAAAATTTTCATGTACTTTTTTGCATGTAATTTTTATAAATGCATATTTTTACATATAAATCTTGAACTGATTTTTTTTTTTGTTTTAAATATCCTGCAGGGTTTCTATGGAACAGTAGCCCTTATTGCTAACATCACTCTGTCTCTAACAGATTCCTGTGTCATATGGTGGATATCCTTTTTAAAAGTCATGTTTGTTCAAGTGACAGTCTATAGCTAACACAGCTAATTGTGATGCGGCACAGCATGCTGTTAAAATGTGGGCATGCAGGACCCAAGCACATGAGACAGAAAGTCACAAGACACTAATAATAGTTTGAAAAGTTTATTTAAATACACTTGTCAAATCCAAATAAAATACCTTAGAATATGTGCACATACAACACATTGGATGCACACATATAGACGTTTACCTCAGAGCGCTCATACGCCACACACAAAAAAAATAAAATAAATAAAAATAAAATAAAAAGTTGCTAACCAATTTGGTCCTGACGCTGTTGCATCAACCATTGCAAGATGCTGGGAAACTCTTTTCTTTCCCTCCTGCTCGATATGAGCACCAGCTGAGGAGTGAGAGCTGCACTGTGATGGATGGCCCTCACTCTGAGTTAATGGCCAGCAGTCCGTAGGTTGCTTACAGCCTGCCACCTGTGTTTTATGAGGGTCGGCGAGACCTGCTGCGGTTGAGGATGGACAGGGTTGTTGTCTGCTGCCTCCCACCCTGATTTGGAGCTGTGGGGGGGTGTGTGGTAGGACATTAAAACGAAAGTACAGCAAGTGCTGGACACAGCCATGTGCGATAAAAGAAATCTTAAGGAAGGGGTGCAAATAAAGTGGAGGCGCACAGATGCAATATATTATAAAAACTTACTTCAGATTGGATTCCTGTGCCTATTATACTCATACCACAGGGACCAATATTTGGTTTTAGATACAGTACATCTGTAGGTGTACCGAATCATGGCTCCATCTCAGCCTAATACGTGGCCTGAGCCCTTTAGATTAGATTAGATTCAACTTTAAAAGTCCTTAACGGATAGACCTCACGTCTTCATCAGCCTTTCTCAGACGACTCGCCTTCTAAAGCTACGCAGAAATGTGGTGAAGCTGTCATTATACCAGCACTTTACCAACACTCTCATTTTCTCTGTGCTGGGTAAGTGTAAGATTAATTAGGCATATCTGATTTAGTCAGATTCAGGAACCTTTATCATTTGTTGACTAAATGTTTTACTTCTATTTGCAGCATCAGTTATATTTATTATCTGGACAACCAGGCAGTTTAAGCTTGTGGAGTGTCAGTCAGTAAGTTGCTTGTTTACTGAAATGAGAAACCATGCTTGTAAAATTTGCACAGTGTGGGTGACTGAGGTCTGCTTTGCTAGGGTTGGAGAGACATGTGGGTGGATGATGCTTTCTGGAGACTGCTCTTTTCTACTATCCTGCTTGTCATCATGGTGCTGCTACGACCCTCTGTGAATAGTCAAAGGTTTGGTATATTTGTTTAGGGTAATCAGTGGACAGTAATGGCTTAGTGGTTAATGTATTCAGTTCAGTTAAAATTATTTATATCCCAGTTCTAGTTATGCAGGCTTCCTGATGAGACCGTTCAGGTATTTTCCTCAAAAATTATTAGATTTAAAACAGTTCTGGCTGAATCAGAATGCAGTCAGCTGAGAAAACATCCACCAGCGTGCAAAACATATGACCGCATATTTTAGCACTGTAACAAACTCGCTGAACTGGACAATAAAAACACTGGTGACAGCCACATCGCGAATACAAAAATGTAGATGAAATACAAAATGAATCTTTTAATACCACACTTCCACAAATACCACTGTCCAGTGAATTTTACTTTAGATGTCCTTTAGAACATAGAACACTCTCATGTCCCTGCACACAGGTTTCGTGTCATTGTCTTTCACACAAGCTCATGACACACCACCATGATTACAAACTTTGCCTCAAGTAATTCAGTTGTGCCTAATTATATTTGAAATTGTCAGTGTATGAGGAGAAAATGAAAAAATATCCTGCTGTTTTCAGATTTTCTCATTCTCCACTCATAGATGAGGATGATGATGATGATGATGATGATGAATCAAAAGAGCCGATGCTTAACGATGCTTATGGTGAGGGTTTGTATACTTTGTGCTGTGTTTTATACAGTTATAGCCTTTAAAACATTATTATTCTATTTGTATTAATAGATATTGATCAGCAGTTGCTTATGTTCGGACAATATGTCCTTTTTTTTCGGTGTTTTCTGATACACATGATTCTTTACACCACAAAATTTTGCATGAAACTAGGTCATGGAACAAAATCAATGTTTTAAATAAAAACTATTTCAGTCATTACATTGTGCTTAAAATATTTAATAGCAAATACACAAAATATACAAGCTCATTTAAGGATGCAATACTGCAAGGTATAGTTTTTCTGGTCTTAATTTAGAGCAAGTACCACCCAGGGTAGAAACACTCAGGTAACTAAAACAGTAAAACTAAAAGACATGTCAAACATGTACAGTTGTAATGAGAGTAATGAATACTGTGTTGTCTTCACTTTTAGGTAACACATGCAACAATCTTTGATTTTGGAAAGATTGTAATGTACTCCGCTCGCAATATAGTTTCTGTACTATTCCATGAAATATGTGATAATTGAAATGATGTTTGTGGCGTTGTATTTATCATGTTTGATTGTATACATTTTTAGAGGGAATGAAAATGAGAGGGTCTAAGTCTGAGACAAACGCCAGCCAGAAGTTACTCAGCAAAGAGGTGACTAAGCTGCACAGTGTGTTAGAGACACTTATTAATACATGTAATCTTCCATGACAGTCTGTGACTGCTGCTTATAATACTGCAAAATAATTACAATTACTTATGGAGGAGAACGGGCATAAATGCATTATTTGGAATGCCCTGATATATGAATGTAATGCAATTAGATGTTTAGTTTATGTAGTATTTATCGTATACTTCAGTTAACAGTATTTTCATTTTAATGCTGTTGTAGGTCTTTATAGATGAGGACCTGAAATGGGTGGAGGAGAACATGCCAACTACTGTTGTAGATATGTAAGTTTACATTTAAAACATGGCTAAGCAAACATCTTTTTTTATCATGTGATAAAAAAAAAAGACTGCTTCTTGTCAATGAGGTTCCAAATAATGTCAAAAAGTCTTTATTACAACAATGGTGCTTAAATGCGCTTTAGAGATTTGATTAATAATGATGTGCAATGTGCTTATTATGTAAAAAAAAATAGGGATGCACTGAATATTTGGCAACCAAAATATTTAGTTGAAAGTGGCATGACTTTCTCTTTGACTGTTAGTTTGATAAAAGTGAAAATGTTTTCATTTTGTTACATTTTAATTTCAGTGACCCACTAGTAAAATGGAAGCCAAAGGAATATAAATACTTTTTAAAGATACTGATCTTATTTAAACATGGTCTCATATCCTTCATGGCCTCAGAATAAATGTATTGTACATCATTGCATCTCTTTATTATTGGCTGGAATCATGTACTGTATGTGCAGCAGATCATAATGCGGCCGAATTAATTATAGTGTATAATTTTAGATTTTAATCTCCAAGGCTTCAACTGCTGTTCTAACTGTTTTAACTGTTCTATATTAGATATGGGTTCCAAGAAAATAAATTTAAATACATCTTTTAAAAGACAGATTTTCAGCCATAACTGAACTATTACCCTGACTTTATAGACTAATACATGGAGGTTACATTTTGCTGAAGGGTTTTCTGTGATGTTTGTGGTGTTGACAACTTCCCTCTTTTTTAGGGCTTTGCCAGTGGTGTTGGATGATGAAGAGGTAATGTGACTATCTTCATTCAAAGCTGTCATGATTTCAGTGCTTTTCAGTTCTGCATAATGCTAAAGTCAAATTTTTCCTCTTTTTACCAGGAGCTTCTCAAAACCAAGTTTGAAAGATCTAAAATGGAGTAAAATAATTGCACAATATTTTTTCAGTGCAACAGAGGACTTTTTTTGTGCAAGAACACAAAATGTTTAAGACCCATGATGGGAAACAAGCATTTATATCATTTCTGAGCGTATACAGATTTTGAACTGTAGCAAACAGTGGAAACGAGTCTCAGGACTGCTGTGAAATCTTAAATTAAAGTTCTGCCCAATTCTGCATAACCATTTCTTATTATGTTTTCTGGTTGTGCACCACATTCATTTGTACTCAGCACCGAAGCTGTTCTGCAAGTAAGTGCTAAGAATTAAGTCATGCCAATCATAAAGCGAAACCAACAGGAAAAGGAATATTTCAAATAATAAAGTTGCCTTTTTTGTACAGTTTAACTAGCATTCAGGTCATTTGAAATAAGAGTTTTTATTTGCCTATAAAGCCTTATGTTGTAGAGCACACGAGCTATGTGTAATAATAATATTTTCTGTAAAGGGGCCTTTCTATATTTTATTGCTCGTTTTTATTTTTTGTGTTGAGGTTTAAGCGGATAAACTATTAAAAGTTGTTTTGATTTCTGTCTGCTGTTTTGTGCAAACACTGTATAAATTACAATAGTGCAGACTTGCAAACATTTGGTCACAATTTGGATGTTTATTTAAGATGAGAGTACACACTCTGCATCGCTGTACATTAAGAAAATGAAAGTTTATGTTGTGAGGTCTCAAGACACTGGCAAATCATGACTCCTGATGTTATAAAGACCTATAGAGCTGGACTAAACTTTCCAGGGTTGAAGGGAGAAAGATATCCAAAGAAACATTGCTTACATTTACATTTAGCAGACATTTTTATCCAAAGCACTTACAAATGAGAACAACACAAATGTTCTTGTTTTTGTAGATGTTTCCCATCTACAGATTGAAACCAGGTTATTGTAAAACTGTTGTTGGGATGCATGAGATTCAAATCTTTTTGGTGAAACTATTGCAAATTCATTCATTATCTTCCGCTTTATCCTCTATTAGGGTCGCAGTGGGGTTCCCCATGCCCATCCAGGGGAGAGCGTCTCGGGCGCCGGGCAGATACACCCAGGACAGGGCGCCAACCTATAATATTGCAATATTATATTCCTATAATATGAATATTGCAAATTAGCATTTAAAAAAAAGTCATCCTTATGTAAAAACATGGTGCTAGTGTCACGTTTTGTTGCATCCAAATTAGGAATGTTTACTATCATTAAGAGGGTGACCATATGTCTCCTTTTTCCCCAGACATGTCCAATTTTTTGGGTGTAACAAAAGTTATCGGGGCTGGGTTTCATTTCCAGGATTCGGTTGTCATCAATTTGAGATTCATATAAGCATTAATTAGACATTTCTCTTTATATCCTGCCTTCGTGGTCAGCCATGTACACACAGACACATCAGTCTAGAGCATGCTGTCTGACGCTAATGCACATAAGCAGCTGAACAATGCCCAAACCCAAATACAAATTCACTGAATGGTTACAGGAAAAAATGCCCTTGTTTTTGTCTCCTTTGGGATATTTTATTTCATTTTAAAATATGGTTATGAAAAGAATGTTAAGTATAAGGTATTAATATTTGAATATTGTTTAATTCTTATTGTTTAGGACTAACCATCAAATGGTTTGATGATTTCACAGTATAGTTGGTTTTCTTCATAACTTCTGACTTGTAATATTCTCACTTGTAAGTCGCTTTGGATAAAAGCGTCTGCTAAATGTAATGTATGTAAATGTAAGATTATGTGGCCATAACAGCATTTTCGGTGTCTTATTAAACAGTTGTTTATATATTAATATTTATTTACATGGTTATAGGTGAATTTATCAACTTTTCATTTACATCCCTTTCCTATACATGTTTTAGATATAGTGCCACCAATTATTTGAAATGACACCCCCAACCACCGCCACCTTAAGCCAAGTGAAGGTATAGGTCTGCCCCATGCCACCTCCCTACCCTAAGTGTACTCTTATTTCAAAACAAAAACATAATTCTGCATTAGCAGCTTATAAAGAAATCTTTCAGTACAGTTGACCGTGACCGACATTTTAAGAATGCAGCAAACACGACAATCCTAAACACACAAAGTCTGAATAAATTTGCATAGTAAGTAAGGTGTAAAATATTGCACTCAAATGTGTGTATTGTACGTGTTATAAAGTATTATTGTACCCTTATTACACACAGTTTCCATCAAGCTTATCAGGTCATTCTTTTGGGAGGTGTTGATTGTAAAGTCTTACAGCAGAAGAAAGGAGCTATGATATCTCTCCTTAGAGCATCATTGCTGTAGAAGCCTGCCATGGAAGGTGCTCCCCAGTGTCACCATCTCACCATGGCTTAGTGGTTACCACATTTGCCCCTCAGCGCTGGGAATTCAGGTTCCAATCCTGATCTGGGTGGAGTTTCCATGTTGTCCCAGTATCCGGTTCTCCAGTTTCCTCCCACAGTCCAAAACAAGGATTGAAAGTAAAACTGAATGCTCTAAATTGCCCCATACAGAGCATGTTTGTGTGAGTGCCCATCTATCTTCTTTTTTTCAATGAAGTTCTAAATTTAATAGAACAAGGTGGCTTAGTGGTTAGCACGTTCGCCTCTCAGCGCTAGGGATTCCCGGTTCGAATCCCCATCTGGGTGGAGTCTCCATGTTCTCCCCGTGTCTGCGTGGGTTTCCTCCGGGTTCTCCGGTTTCCTCCCACAGTCCAAAAAAAAAAAAAACATGGATCAAGTAAATTGAATTCTCAAAATTGCCCCATATAGAGTGTGTCTGTGTGAGTGAGTGTGTGCCCAGCGATGGATTGGCGCCCTGTCCTGGGTGTATCTGCCCAGCGCCTGAGACTTTCTCCCCTGGATGGGCATGGGGAACCCCACCACGACCCTAATAGAGGATAAAGCGGGAGATAATGAATGAATGAAAGGGTGCACAGAAACATATTTTTTGTTTCTGTCGCATGTACGGCGGCACGGTGGCTTAGTGTTTAGCACGTTCGCCTCTCAGCACTAGGGATTCCCGGTTCGAATCCCCATCTGGGTGGAGTCTCCATGTTCTCCCCGTGTCCGCGTGGGTTTCCTCCGGGTTCTCCGGTTTCCTCCCACAGTCCAAAAAAAAAAACATGGATCAAGTAAATTGAATTCTCAAAATTGCCCCATATAGAGTGTGTCTGTGTGAGTGAGTGTGTGCCCAGCGATGGATTGGCGCCCTGTCCTGGGTGTATCTGCCCAGCGCCTGAGACGTTCTTCCCTGGATGGGCATGGGGAACCCCACCGCGACCCTAATAGAGGATAAAGCGGGAGATAATGAATGAAAGGGTGCACAGAAACATATTTTTTGTTTCTGTCTCATGTACGGCGGCACGGTGGCTTAGTGGTTAGCACCTTCGCCTCTCAGCGCTAGGGATTCCCGGTTCGAATCCCCATCTGGTTTCCATGTTCTCCCCGTGTCCGCGTGGGTTTCCTCCGGTTTCCTCCCACAGTCCAAAAAAAAAAACATGGATCAAGTCAATTGAATTATCAGTTGCCCCATATAGAGTGTGTCTGTGTGAGTGAGTGTGTGCCCAGCGATGGATTGGCACCCTGTCCTGGGTGTATCTGCCCAGCGCCCGAGACGTTCTCCCCTGGATGGGCATGGGGAACCCCACCGCGACCCTAATAGAGGATAAAGCGGGAGATAATGAATGAATGAATGTCTCATGTACCACATTCCATACAAATGATCATACAATTTCTTTGAATCCTTGATCAATGGATTGAACTAATTCCAAATCATTTCTGTTGGTTTGGGATTGTTATCCAGATTAGCTGTAACGTTCAGAAATGTGCAGACTTTCTCTGTCTTCATCTTTGAGATTGCATCAGGTCACTCTTGATGCTGATGATGAGCGCGAGGAGTCAGCTCACGTGATCGCTGACCCGGCTCACGTGCTCGTCACGGCGTGCGAGGCGAACGGGAAGCTTGTGTTGTTGGTCGGCGCTGCGCATGCGCGGTGCAGGCGCGGAGCTGCGTGCTAACGTTCTGTCAGACTCCTCCGGGTTTTTGTTCTTTTTTGTTTTTGAAAGCGAGCTGATGAAGGACAGAAGCGATGGGATGAAACCCGGCGGTTTAAAGACGTGGCGTGATATTCTGGGCTTCGTTACAGGATGACAGACAGAGCTACACGCTAACGTTAGCC
Source organism: Corydoras sp. C115 (assembly GCA_019802505.1). NCBI lineage: Eukaryota > Metazoa > Chordata > Actinopteri > Siluriformes > Callichthyidae > Corydoras > Corydoras sp. C115. Next base: position 8,773,369 of record JAFMOC010000006.1, on the reverse strand, counting down.
TCACTGTTGCAGATTCTCTACACTTTCTGAGTTTTTGTCGTTTCTTAAAAATGAGGAAATGTCGAAGCATCGTGTTTAACTGTGACGTTTAAAGTACATTCGTTAAAGTTGGGTGTCGTTGTCTGTTCGTTTCTGCTTGTGTGTGAGATTGTTTTGGACACTAGCTGACCGAACAATTCACCCAATGTGTTTATAAACTGAGCAGAAACAATTCAACACGCTTCTTTAATCCGTCGACATCATGCATGACGCCTACGAGCCTGTACCTATTTTGGAAAAATTGCCTCTTCAGATCGACTGCCTGGCAGCTTGGGGTAAGTCATGCTTCTAGATATCTGAGTAAACACTGCTGCCACCGCCTTTAACTGTATGGGCTCGGGTTCCAGCTACAGCACTAATGGCATTATCATTCATTCATTCATTCATTCATTCATTCTTTATCTCCCGCTTTATCCTCTATTAGGGTCGCGAGGGGGTTCCCCATGCCCATCCAGGGGAGAACGTCAGGCGCTGCGCAGATAGACCCAGGACAGGGCGCCAATCCATTGCTGGGCACGCACACACTCACTCAAACACACTCCATAAGGGGCAATTTTGAGAATTCAATTGACTTGATCCATGTTTTTGGACTGTGGGAGGAAACCGGAGAACCCGAGGAAACCCACGCGGACACGGGGAGAACATGGAAACTCCACCCAGATGGGGATTCGAACCGGGAATCCCTAGTGCCGAGAGGCGAACGTGCTAGCCACCGTGCCGCCCTGGAATTATCATAATCACTTTAAATCATTAACTGTACAAGGGAGAGAAGATTACAATGTTGGATTGTGTTGAACAGTTACTACAGTAACTAGTAACATTCATTCATTTATTATCACCCGCTTTAAACCTCTATTAGGGTCGCAGTGGGGTTCCCTATGCCCATCCAGGGGACAACGTCTCGGGCGCTGGGCAGATACACCCAGGACAGGGCGCCAATCCATCGCTGGCCACACACTCACTCACAAAGACACACTCTATATGGGGCAGAACTCAATTAACTTGATCCATGTTTTTGGACTGTGGGAGGAAAACCCAGAGGAAACCCACGCGGACACGGGGAGAAACTCCACCCAGATGGGGATTCGAACCGGGAATCCCTAGTGCCGAGAGGCGAACGTGCTAACCACTAAGCCACCGTGCCGCCCTGGAATTATCATAATCACTTTAAATCATTAACTGTACAAGGGAGAGATGATCTACAATGTTGGATTGTGTTGAACAGTTCAGCAACCTACAATGAATGATAAATGGCGAGACATTAAGGAAAAAATGATGACTAACAACTGTGGTGTCTAAATATAATTATTGTAGTCAGAATAACAAAATAGTCACTACATCACCACATTCATGATGTAGACTACAGTAACTACAGTCATTCATTCATTCATTCATTATCACCCGCTTTATCCTCTATTAGGTTCGCGGTGGGGTTCCCCATGCCCATCCAGGGGAGAACGTCTCGGGCGCTGGGCAGATACACCCAGGACAGGGCGCCAATCCATCGCTGGGCACACACTCACTCACTCAAACACACTCTATATGGGGCAGAACTCAATTAACTTGATCCATGTTTTTGGACTGTGGGAGGAAAACCCAGAGGAAACCCACGCAGACACGGGGAGAACATGGAAACTCTACCCAGATGGGGATTCGAACCAGGAATCCCTAGCGCTGAGAGGCGAACGTGCTAACCACTAAGCCTCCGTGCCGCCCTTGTAACTACAGTCATCATACTTATTTATTAGTATTTGTTAGTATCTATATGTAGATAGGAAGCTAAAAGTCTCTGTGATGGCCAGTGCAAAGCCCTGACATAAATTTAGTTTAGATATATTAGATATATATAGATATATTTTATTGCTGGTGCATCAAAATTTTTACTGAACCTGAATATAAAAAATATTAGCAAGCTATCAAAAGATGAGACCAGACTGACTGACTACTGAATTTAATGCAAAAGTGTCTCCACTAAGTTTTAAAAACCACCAGAAAGCATCCCGTTACTGAAATTGAAATTGAAATTGAACATTTACACAGTTTGTAGTAAACATCATCACAAAACTGGACTGTGAATGGGTTGGCATGTCTTATGTTATGTATAAACATTTTTTTTATATAGTTTTTATCAAGCAGTTATTTATGCAATGTGACATTAATGATTTATGGTTTTATGTACTTTACTATTGATCAGAGAAATAAAGTGGGCTTATTTTTGGCCGCCATGTCACATTTGAGACCTTCATCCAGGGCCCTAACCCTCACTTAAAATATCTTGCAGATCACTCTTAATAAGCACATGTGTAAATGCTTTGAATGTAACTTAAGTTTACACTTTGTACCCATGACGTAGACTGCTATGCTTTGTCGATACTAATAATACATCTCAAATGACTTCCTTGGTATTTAAACATCGAAATTGTGGGACCTATAAAGGCATATCTTAAGATGCACATGATGTTGCCAAAAGAATTTGCTTTTTCATCTGGGTCAAAGGGCACGTTTGCAGAGCTTCCAAACGAAAGGCATTTACAGAGATGTTTTTACTAAGGTGTTACTATGTGACCAAAACAAGAAATAGCAGGATACAAGGTCAGAATTAAACATTCAGAAAATAGGTAAAGAAAGTTGTGAAAGACAATTTTAATTGTTGTGTGAAAAAGAACATGTACAATTTTATGCAAATGTCTGTTTAAGGACATTCTCAAAATGTTTTATATGTGTAAATATGACATGTTAATTTAAAAGGTTTATTGTGGGCTAAAATCTTTTTGGGAGAAATAACAAGTGTGATTACATGTTTTACCAGCCAATTAAAGCAGTGTTAACAGATTTTGACTTAGAAATTGAATTAAACAGAATTTGACTAGCAGTCCTCATGCCTTTTAACAAGACTGCAAGTTAGTACAGTACAATAATAATAATTAGAATAATAATTATAATTAGAAGAAGAAGAAAAAAATCATCTTCAGCAACTAACATCTTGTTTTTATTTGATGGATTTTGCTGTGATGTTTGTGACTATGGCAGCTAGTCACATTTAAGCTGTCCTTTCGTCATTCAGCAGATGAATTAATATCTCACAGCTATGCTACAGATGTACCACAAATCATCTTTATGGTGTTCTTTTTTTCTTTCTTTTTTGGAACTGTCATCTGTATCTCAACAGATGTGTGACCCAGTGTGTACAGTGAACTTTAAAAGCCTGAAAGTAGAAATCTAACATTTTGTGTAATGGAAACTGGTCATGAACAAAATGAACTAGGACTTCAGATTTGATATTTTACTCAGTTTTTTATTAGTCATATTTACTGTAACTCTCATGTATTCTAATATTATTACACTGAGTCTAACATGAATCAGATGTTCTCGGAGTTTGGTAAGATGTTTACGACATGAGATAGTTGTGACAGTTCACTCCGTGTGACATTATACTCCAACTGCAATTCCATTGATATCAAAACAACAAAATCATGTGGTCACAAACTTAAAACCGATAAGTCATTAATAAATGGCGAACAAGGTTTATATGTCAAAGATGAAAGTATGCAGTAGCATGTTACAGTTCTTATACAAACACTTGTTTACAGCTGACAATTAAATGTTGATTAAACAGCTTATTCTGTTGCTTTTGTAGATGATGGGCTCTTGGTGGGCACCAAACCAGGCCATCTCCTCCTCTACAGGATAAACAAGGATGCAGGTTAGATTTGTTTATATGTAATAAATATACTTCTTTAATTAAGTTTTCATCTCCATCATGATCATTTTAGTACTTCTCACAGGTACAAACAGATTTGAGGTAACTCTAGAGAAATCTAACAAGAACTTTTCAAGGAAGATTCAACAGGTATGAATGTTTCTTGGTTTGCATGTACTTTTTAAAAAATTTTTTAAAAATCTGGTTTATACCTGAGCTCAGGTTATTAGTAAGATGATTACGGTTTTTGTATAACCGGCTAATGCAGCACCCAGATTTGGAGACCGCATTGGTCCACCACTGCACACTGCTGAAGCTTAATGGGCCATGTTTTGCTATTTCAGTTGTGCAACCTAAAATTTACAACTGATAACAAAGTGGAGCTACATTTGGGAGCTTACTTTCTTCCATATTTTGTTAATGCTGCTGCAGAGCATATTACTCAAATACAAAACAAAAATACAATATATGCATTTGCATACTAAATAGTGTTAATGAGTGTGACACTGGAACATGATTTATAAAATGCATTAAATAAACATTAAACTACATATGCTGGTTGGTGGTTCTCCCCCGAAAACCATTTTAATGTTGTTCCACAATCTTACCTACTGCTGCGCACATTAATCAGCATGGCCTCCGACAGGTGTGTTAATTACCTTTACTCAATCTCTACACTTGGCTCTGCCTTTCCCTCCCTGCATCAGTGCACTCCTGCCACAATGAGTTTTGGCAAATACCGGCTGTGTGCATTGTAAATTGTCACATGCGTTTGTAGAATACATTTTAATGGTATTTGGTTCTTGACATTTTGGAACAGGTTATTAAATAAAATCAGATGTCAGTGTATGAAATATTTATAAACCATTTATTCCCTTTAATTGTACAAGTAAGGCTGTGCCTAGTATTTGCAACTGCACTTCAGGGCACTGAAAATATTATTGCCATCATTGAAAAGAAGAGCATGAAACAAAGTATTACAATTATTGACAAACCATGAAATATGATATGAATGATCAACCTTTATTAAAGAATTGTAAGAATGAAGAAACTACAGTGAAATCTCTGAAGGTGGTTTTCCTGGCAGAATCTAAATTCTTTTGTTATTGTTTACATTGGCATCATATTCTTAGTGAAGCACCAAAAATCATAATGAAAATCTTCCTGACTTTCCAAAATCTACAACGTATTTGTGGTTGAATTGTTCAGTTTTTTTTTTTTTATTTCATTGGTGTTTAAAAATGTGTGCAATGATTACATTTTTTTCATCCTCAGCTGTATGTCGTCCCTCAATATAAGATTTTGGTCAGTCTGTTGGGTAAGTTGTTGTTATTTATATGTTAAATTTTTTGCTATATAAATTGAACCGGTGTTCAGTGTGACCTGTATGTGCTTTTTTATTTCAGAGAATAATATCCATGTCCATGACTTGCTCACGTTCCAGCAGATCACTGTGGTATCAAAAGCCAAAGGAGCCACACTGTTTGCTTGTGACCTACAGGTTTGAATAAATGTCTGTTTAGTATTCATGATTTAATAACATCCCATTTCTTTTCTTTAAACATAAACACTGTGTGTCAACATAACATGATAATACTCCTACTCTACACTATGTGGACTAAAGTATTGCGACAAAATTTTCGATCACTGAATTCAGGCGGTACATTTAGTTTTGCTACAGATGTATATATTCAAGCATATACCCGTGCTTTTTTGATAGTTGTCTGTTTTTAACTTTAACTTATTCTATTCCAGCATATTTTTTATTGTTAGGTGGTTTGATGTAGAAGGACTTGACGATTTAAGCTGATCGTGTTAGTGTCAGAGTTAAAGCTGAATGAAATAGAATAGAATAGAATAGAAATAAAAAAGAAAGCCTTTATTGTCATTATACCCCGCATACTGTATACTGTATACATCGTACAACGAGATTTAAACTCCTCCTTAAAGTGCACATGGCTTAATATATAAATAGAGAAAAAAAGCAATAGAAAGACATTAAGAAAAAATGTATTGTGCATAGACATGTAATGTGTAAACATGTAATGTGCCAATTAGGGGTGAGCTGCTATTCGCTGATTCCACGATTCGATTCGGAGAACCGTAGTCGACTATGAACCTCATAGTCGGTACCATTTTGACCACATGGGGGTGCCCATGGCTGCTGCTAAGCATTAGTTTTTACATGAAATGTCTTTGTTTTCATTCTATATATAACCTTTTGTCAAATAAAATCATCCTAATTTCTGTTAATATTTTTTTTAATGGTGTGTGCGCTTTAACAATATAAAATATATAACAAAATATTTTTAAAAATCTTTTTTAAAAACCACGCTTATAGCGCCATCTTGTGGTGAAATTTTAACTGATTCGACTATCAGTCGACTATAGGGAAAATCTGACGAATCAGATTCGACTATGAAAATCCTTAGTTGAAGACACCCCTAGTGCCAATTAGTGCAGGTTTCCATTTAATATTGTAATGGCTATGGGAAAGAAGCTGCCCCTGAGTCTTTTATTGAGCAGGTTGAACAGGTAGAAGCTGGGGAATTGTCCTTTAGGATGTCTGAATAAGACATTTGGAAAGAACACATTCAGAAGGAGTCCACTGTTGAGACAAAGACTGAAACCTACCTGAAAATGTCCTCAATTCTTACTAGAGAACACAGTGGACAGATATACACTAGAGACATTCATGACATTAGACATGTTCAAGAAAAGAAAAGATCAGTCCCCAGTGTTGAACATGGTTAAAGTTCAAGGATGTTTCGTGTTATTTCTGCTTCTGGCTCTGAAACTCTTTACTGTGTAGATGACTGCATGAAATCTGTAGACTACTAAAGAACTTTCCATGTTGTGCTCAATCCATGGGGCTCAGTAGCAGAAAGCTGGGTTTTACTTGGGGATCATAGAAGGTCCAGCAGGACAGTAACACACTGCATACTTCCAAAATAACCCTCAAATGGTTTAAGACAATGTAATAAAGTGACTTCAAAAACAGCAATTGGGAGAAGTATCTGTGAAATATGAGATTTCTGGAGCAGTAAGTAAAGAAAGGAACTGATGTAGAATCAGAGGAAGAAACTGCTTTTAGAATTTGTTTCCAATATTACTTTGTTGGTCCCAGTCATTTTTCTCCAGTTCATTTCTGCTGTCATAACATCAGATATGATATCTGCTTTTATTTATTTTTTTACATTTTTTATTATTAATTTTTTTTATTTTCTCTTTGTCATTTTATTTATTCTATTTCGAAGGTCTTGTATATTAAAACTTTCCATAGTTCATTAAAGGTAGACTAGGTGGGTGAAAACAGGTTTTTTTGTGTCACATTTTCTTAATAAAACTTTTTATTGTGCTGAATTTTAGCAGTCGGGCTCAAGTGAAGCAAAGCTGCGGATGTGTGTTGCTGTCAGGAGAAAGCTGCAGCTTTATTACTGGAAGGACAGAGAGTTCTATGAATTACAGGTTGGTTGGTTGCTAGCACTTTATAGTGCTTTATAAATAAAATATATTATTATTGTTGGTAATGTAAAGTCCATTTGTTGTTATTTTTAATGTCTTGATGTATTTGAAAGTGCGTTTGTTTGCATCAATAACTATAGTTAATAATAGTTATTATTTTGTTTCTTATAGGGAGATTTTGCTGTTCCTGATATTCCAAAGTCTATGGCTTGGTGTGAAAATTCCATATGTGTGGGTTTTAAACGGGACTATTATCTGATACGAGTAAGTATAACAATGTCCAGTCAAAGGTTTTTACGCACCTCCTTTTTTGCTTCACTTCTTTTTTTGATTATTATATCATTGTCCTTTTACTCACTATAAGGATAGACTTTGTAGCCCATCTGTTTGTTAGTGCCCTTTACTCTGTTCTCTAATGGTCAGGACCCCAATAGTAGCACCAAAAAAAACAGGTATTATTTGGTTGGTGCATTATTCCTATCCCAGCAGTGTCTCTGAGATGTTTAAATATATCTACAGCAGCTTTGCTGCACTAAAACCCCCTCATGCATCAGTGTCACTACAGAACTGTCTAAACTTTACACTACTCAAATTATACCTATCCTGTGATGCTCCTGACCAACAGAGAACCAACAGGGGACTAACAAAAACAAAGTAAACTGTCTGTAATTGTAAAACTATGAAGTCAATATATATGGTAAGTGGAGAAAGAAGGAGGTGTATCCAAACTTTTGACTGATGCTGTAAATTTAAGTTACACTTAGAATTGATGCAGCACACGTTACTTCGCATGCTTTTTAATGATGTCTAATCACTTCTTTTATGTTCTTAGATGGATGGAAGAGGCTCTATAAAAGAGCTGTTTCCAACAGGCAAACAGCTGGAGCCTCTAGTTGCTCCACTAGCTGATGGGAAGGTGGCAGTGGGGCAGGATGATCTTACAGTTGTTTTAAATGAAGAAGGAGTCTGTACTCAGAAGTGTGCTCTAAACTGGACTGATATTCCTGTTGCAATGGGTAAGGTTTATTTAAGAACTTAATATTCATTCATTCATTATCTCCCACTTTATCCTCTATTAGGGTCGTGGTGGGGTTCCCCATGCCCATCCAGGGGAGAACGTTTCGGGCGCTGGGCAGATAGACCCAGGACAGGGCGCCAATCCATTGCTGGGCACACACTCACTCACACATACACACTATATATGGGGCAATTTTGAGAATTCAATTGACTTGATCCATGTTTTTGGACTGTGGGAGGAAACCGGAGAACCCGGAGGAAACCCATGCGGACACGGGGAGAACATGGAAACTCCACCCAGATGGGGATTCGAAACGGGAATCCCTAGCGCTGAGAGGCGAACATGCTAAACCACTAAGCCATTGTGCCGCCAGAACTTAATATTTTTTTAATATTTCATTTTTGCTTGTCCTCAATAGTGGTGGATATTAACTTACATGTGAAACATTCTGTAGTCATTAGTTTTTATTGAGATCAAGAGTTTACAGAATGAATAATGTAGCACTTATTTAAAATATAGCATATTGTTTAAGATCAAGTCGTCGTTTGGCTATTTTGGATAATGGTGTCTCACAAGGCGCTGTATGGTCAGGTATATTCATAATAATGCACAACCTCGAGTGCCTCCCTGCTGTTATCAAACACACTATAATGAAAAAACAAGGTTTGATGCACAAATATGTTTATTAACAACAAAATTTGTTAATACACTGGTGTTCCTCAATGTAATCTAGTAACAGGATACCGGTTTATCCAACAGGCTTAGTGCTTATCTGGAATTAACCTGTTGTTTTATATTAATTTACATTAGCTTTTATGTTATGTGATTTAAACTAATGTATGTGTATAATGTATGAATGTGAAGCGGTTAGAGGGCGTGGTAGCTCAGTGGTTAGGTGTTGGGTGTTGGGATATCAATCTGAAGGTTGGGGGTTCAAATCCCAGACCCACTAAAAAAAGTTACCAATGTGGGTCCTTGAGCAAGAACCTTAACCCTAATTGCTCCAGGGATGTTGTAATTAATTATTACCCTGTGCTCACCTTGTACCCTGTGCTCACCTTGTAAGTCGCTTTGGATAAAAGCGTCTGCTAAATTACCAAAATGTAAATGTAATTATAGTAAGTGATGTTACGGCTCGGCCAATCAAAGAATGGAACTACAAATTGTTTTAAAGCTAAATACATAGTTACGAAGAGTAACCCCATCTCTAACAAGTATAACCTTTGCATCTGGTAATGACATCCATATATTTTGTCAATCAATTAGTCTTATATGATCGTTTTAAAAATACTAATAATAAATTAAACACTTTGTTTTAGTTTTTAATATTTATGAAATGGGTTAAACACATCCTCTAAGCTGATGTTATATAAGGTAATAATCGTATGATGGAGATCATGATTTTTGGCAGACAGAAGGTTAATAAGCTCTTAGCATTTTTTCCCTCTGCACAGTTTGTGCATGACTAAGTTCTAACAGCTCTGGCTCTGTGAAGTTTGCTTCTCATTATGATTGGAGACCTGCCTGTCCATGGCTTTAAATGGATTTTCTGGCCCATGAGACTAGGGGAATTTCAAATTTCCTGATAGGCTTTATATTGCTTGAGGACGAAGAAATACTTCTCATCTTGCTGCTTCCACATTTTAAATGTATTTCCTACTCATAATGTATATTTTATTAAAGATTTATTGAAGCTCTGGTTACTTATGAAGGTTTACTAAAACTTTCCTGTTTGCATTTTCATGTACCAAAGATTTGCTTTGTAGAGTGTATGTTACATAAAGCTGTACATGATACATTAATCATATTAATCATCATTAATAATTATTTCCTAAACCTGTCAGCCTTAAGACATTTATATAAAAAAAACTTTTTTTTTAATTGTTTATTTAATTTGTTTGTTTTCGATCTAATGCTTCATCCTATTTTTCTCCGTTCTCTGCATCCCAGAGCACCAGCCTCCTTATATAATTGCAGTGCTGCCGCGCTATGTGGAGATTCGCACATTCGAACCGAGGCTGCTGGTTCAGAGTGTGGAGCTCCAGAGGCCACGCTTCATCACCTCTGCCGGGTGAGACATTCACAGCGTCCTCAATGAATCGTCAGCATTTATTTTTAAACTCCTTCACACTGCATATACTGATAAGCAGGTGACATCACAGCGCCTGATTTTGTGGAATGTGTCGACCAGTCATTTATAGATATTTTAATAGCTTTTTTAAATAATCTGTCACAGGCCCAATATTGTGTACATCGCCAGCAACCACTTTGTCTGGCGTCTCGTGCCAGTTTCCATAGCGAGTCAGATCCGACAGCTTTTGCAGGACAAGCAGTTTGAATTGGCTCTTCAGTTAGCGGTAAGTTCATTCCTCATCATGCCGTCATCTTCATAATTCATTTTCAAATGAGATTTCTTTACTTGTGTGTTACTGTTAAAGCATTTATTTCATGGTTGAAATTTCATGGTTGTTAAATATAATAAGCATTTTAGTGAGACAGTAATCAGATGTTTTATGGTCTGTTTCAAAAACCTGTAATGCTTTGCAAATTAAACGTGGAAGAAAATAAAGACCACCAGGTTATTTAATGCTTCCTGGATGCACTAAATTACGCACTTAATTACCTCTTCAGGTTTTCTTAGCTTAGGTCACATTATACAATACAAATTAAAATAAATCTCCCTTAATCCAACAGTTTTTATACAGTATAACCCAGAACATTAAAGTCAACATTTACAAAGTCTGATCATTCATTCATTCATTATCTTCCGCTTTATCCTAAAGTGAAATATTAAAATCTCTTGTTTCAACAATTGATCATCCTTTGGAGTAGCGATTATAAACTTTTGTCGTTGATAACTTCACAAATGACATTGTAGGCTAGGTAGTGGGCCTTCACCTGCCATTACATGCCCATGGCAGAGGCATGAAATAACTGACAAAGTCAGGTTCTTAAAGGGATTGTCAAGTGATATGCTGATTGGTTTATTTCACATGATGATCAAAACACACCAGTAAATCACATCTTCTCTTAATTAATACTTTAATGGAGGTTTTAAATTGCCCTTATAATGATCATTTATAACCATTCCAGTAGGAATAATCGTGATAAAATTAACTATTTTCGTAATGTCAGATTTTACACCATATGAGAACCTTGTTAAGTGTGTTTTATTATTGTTTCCTGTACTCTAAAATTCGGTACTGTACTGTGAACTTGTTTTACTCATCAGTTTTTTAAGACTTATATTGTTTCACCACGGGTTCAGGTGTCCATTAAATCTTCCTTCTTCTCTACATTGCTTCCTCTGTTTACCTTCACCAGAAGATGAAGGATGACTCAGATGGTGATAAGAGACAACAGATAAACCATATTCAGAACCTCTATGCCTTCAATCTCTTTTGTCAGAAGCGCTTTGATGAGTCTATGCAGGTGTTTGGCAAACTCGGCACAGGTGAGAGCTAAATACTAAAAAGATGGATTTTCGGATCGCATTTATTTATTATGATTATATTCCAGTTTATACATTATATACTATAGTCACTATTCCCAAGGTGCACATAGACACTCTTGATTATTATCCTGCATATATTTTTGGAAATTATTTGTACTATGCTTTAGTCATGTGGATATTATATTGAATAGGTCCTTTTTCTGTTCCAGTACAAGCTGATGTTAAAAATAAGGTGCAAAGGACATGGTTTGAACTAAGTGAGCTAAAATACTTTAAAAAAAGGGGTAGTTCCTTGAATCTGATTGGTTGAGCCGTTTGTCCAGCCGTGTCATTATTCACAATAATGCACACCCCTGACTGCTTCACTTTCATGTCAATGCGCGATATACGTTCTGTGATGTTTTTTTAAACTGCATTCTGTAATTTGGCCACTAGATGAATTTCATTCATTCATTCATTATCTCCCGCTTTATCCTCTATTAGGGTCGCGGTGGGGTTCCCCATGCCCATCCAGGGGAGAACGTCTCGGGCGCTGGGCAGATAGACCCAGGACAGGGCGCCAATCCATCGCTGGGCACACACTCACTCACACAGACACACTCTATATGGGGCAATTTTGAGAATTCAATTAACTTGATCCATGTTTTTGGACTGTGGGAGGAAACCGGAGAACCCGGAGGAAACCCACGCAGACACGGGGAGAGCATGGAAACTCCACCCAGATGGGGATTCGATAGATGAATTTGATTGTTAGAAAAACTGGAAACCTGTCAATCAGTAATCAGTGTTCACTTCAAAAACCGGACTAGATTAAGTCGCAAAAGACTATTTCATTAATGTTTATGCTTTTAATAAACACTTTCATGAATTAAATCTTTTTTTATTGTAGTGTGTTTGTAACTGTTTTATAAAAGCAATAAGGCACTGGAGGTTGCGTATTATTGTAAATAAATCATGGGAGGCAGGTGTAACAGCACTCTAGTAATACCTCTTTCTCATGATTTATTTATAATAAGGAATGCCCACATAATGCACTCTGGTGCCCTATTGCTTTATTAAATTCATGAAAAAACTGTGAATTGGGGGGAGGTTTACTGTAAGTCAGGTCATAATGGTCCAACATCATTCCCTGACCTCACAAATGCTTATTTGAGTATATAACCTTTCTAATAGAGAAACAGTAATGGGTATGAATACAAGCGATATCTTAATGTTTTGGAATATGCATTGTCTGTATAGAATATATTGTGCAGCTCAGTAATGTTAAATATGTTGTCCTTATTTCTTAGAGTTTCATCTGCATATTGTAACAATGATTATGCATGTCACCCTCCCCACCCTCCCATACAGATCCAACTCACGTGATAGGGCTGTATCCTGAACTGCTGCCCTCAGACTACCGTAAACAGCTAAACTACCCCAATCCTTTGCCTACTTTATCTGGAGCTGAGCTGGAGAAAGCCCACCTTGCACTCATCGACTACTTAACACAGGTTCCCATCTATCATACAAACAGGAACACACAGCTCGTTTACCGCATTCATTTCTATTCACATAGTTACTTGTTTATTTTATAGAAACGTAGTCATTTGGTGAAGCAGCTTAATGAATCAGATCCCTCCACCCCTTCTCCACTTGTGGAGGGTACTCCTACAATTAAAAGCCGCAAGAAGCTCCTTCAGATCATTGATACTACACTGCTGAAATGCTACCTCCATGTAAGGTGGCCTCCATCTGTTTTGGATCTTTTAAACAGCCTGTTAAAAGATGTGTTAGCAGCATGTTTGTTTGTTGGTATGCTTCCAGACCAATGTGGCTTTGGTGTCACCTCTTCTGCGCCTGGAAAACAACCATTGTCATGTGGAGGAGAGTGAGTATGTGCTGAAGAAAGCCCACAAGTACAGTGAGCTCATCATCCTTTACGAAAAGAAGGGGTTGCATCAGAAAGGTGGGTTTAATAATTTAGCTACTAATATTTGTTAATGGTGTAAGTAGAGTGAAGTGTGTGAGTGTGTGCATACATATGGATACTTGCATATGTGCATGCCTACCTGTCCTTGTTTGATATTCAGCTCTACAATGCAAAAGTTAAGGTTTTTGTAAAACTTTGACATGGTCTTACAAAAATAGTCACATCGTCCATTTTCATTGAAACTTGAGTCTGAAATTCATGTGCATCTTGCTTGTGATTTCATGTTCAAGAAAGAGGTGAAACCAAGAGCTGCCGCAATCTGTTGTGGTGATGTAATTCCCAACAGACAAGCCTCCAGACATTTGTCCTGACATCACTCACTCTTAAGCTTTAAATTATGTGAGGGTGCTGCCAGACTAAAAATTTTAAAGGGTGGAGTCTTGTGGTCTTGTCGGTACTTGGCATAAACTTCCTCAAGGAAGGAGTTTAATAATACTGGTGATGTACAGCCCTACAGGTTCTGCTGGATCAGTCTACGAAGGCGAATTCTCCTCTGAAGGGTCATGAAAGGACAGTGCAATACCTCCAGAGACTGGGTGAGTGCAAAAATACAGTTTCAGATACAGTGTGTACATGTGTTTGTGATTTTAAAATACTTGTTCCTCCTTTTATAAATCTAAGTAAAAAGCCAGTTGTTTGTGAATATTTTTCATTGAGTTTTCACTTCAGGACTGAAAGTCTTGTTCAGTATTTGCTGAAAAATTAAAAACAAAGCCAAATTACACTGCGCAGCTACAACATAGAAACTATTGACATGAAAATGGAATTAATATATGGTTTGTTATTACACTGGTACCTGTTGATGGTTTAATTATATTATATAGTCAGGTCAAAGCATCTTCAAAGCATCAGGTTTTGTGTGGTGTTTACAACAGTCCAAAAGTCGACAGAGAAAAGACAACCAATAAATCTGAGACAGGGTTACATGGTAATGGTTTTGGAAGCGAGTTGGGAGTAAAGACTCACCCAGCTGGTTTGATTTTGTAGGAGAGATTTTGTAGCAAAAAAGTGGGAAAAGTCCATTCTTGCTCTTACGTACAGCTTTTATGGTGTTTACACTGATGCCTGTCCATTAATGAATGCACATACATGACACTTAAACATAAGAACTAGAGCAATGGACATGGAGCACTGGAACAAGTTGGCATCGTCTAACTAATCATGCTTTTTAAGGTCTGGATTCATGTACATTGTTTACCCTGAAAACGAGATAAGATGAGGATGCACTAATAAAATAAGGAGATGAGTTGTTTTTCTGAGGAAAACACTTTTTTGAGACAAAAGTTGTCATTCTCTAGCAAATACATACATAACATATAATAAAGTTATTTCCTTACATCTTTTTTTGTTTCATGGGGTACTGATATGCAGTTTGTGTCTAGTGAGTCACTTTTAGAAAGTTAATTAGTTTGAACGAGTTTATCAATACAACCAAATCTCTTTATTCTAATCTAATCCAGGTGTCTGTCTTGCACTATTTTTTCCTTTTTAGGTGCAGATAATCTGAAAATAATTTTTGAATTTTCACCTTGGGTGCTAAAACAATGTCCAGAAGATGGGCTGAGGGTGAGAGCTTTTTTTTATTATTATTATTATTATTTTCTTTCAGTTTTCAGAATTGCACTAATTGCTTCTAATTTATTGCTTTCTAATTTAATTTTCTCTCTAGCTATTGTGTTTTTATTATTACATTTAAGTGATGTATATACTATTAACTGTGTGATGCTTTTGGAATCTTTTGCCCTTTGTGTTGGTAACAGATCTTCACTGAGGATCTTCCAGAGGTAGAATTGCTTCCCAGGGACAAAGTGCTGGACTTCTTGAAGGAGGGCTTTAAAGAGCTGGCTGTGCCATATTTGGAGCACATTATCCATGTGTGGGAAGAGAGGGGTGCTGAGTTCCACAATGTGCTGATCCAGCTCTATTTGGAGAGAGTACAAGTTCTGATGAAAAACTATCTCTCATTGTTGCCTGAGGGTAAGAACTCCCTCAAAATCTGGGTGCAAATTTTGTTTATGTGATTTTAGAGAACCAGTAGTTTGTTTATTATATTGAGCAATGTATTAATATGGTACTGTAACAGAGTTGGATACATAGAATGTCATTTAATTTGCCATGGAAAAAGATTATTGTGGAAACATGTAGTAGTACAAAGTTATAAAAGTTCTATTTTTTAAAATAAGATCTGTTTAAAAACATATTTTCTATTTGATGTCTTATAAATTCAGCTCGTTTCCGGTGATCATTCCAGTGCACTGTGTAATACACTGCTTGTAGCTTGTACCTCACCCTATATATTATTATATATTATTTCCCTGTGTCTGTGTTCAACAAAAACACCAGTTGCCCGTTGTAACTATTGTAAAAATAGTTCCCCTCTCAAAAACAAAGGTTATCCTAACTCCTACTGTAATTCCCCTTTAAACAATGGTTGTCTCAGCTGCTCTGTAATGCCTCAATATCAATAGTGATTAATACATGCTCCTGACATGGGCTTTCCATATCATTTAATTATTGCTTTTATTCTTTGAAAGTTTTTGCAAGCACAAGTTGCTAGAAGATCAAATTAGAAACAAAACTAAACTAATAACTGAAATCTGGTTGATCTGTTTTTTTTAAATATACGCTGTGTCATTTCACTGTAAAGAGTCTGCAGCCTGCTCATAGTTTCTATCCGTTTGTATTTTAAAGAGTAACTATGATTTTATAATCTGTATTGATGTAATTTGTAGTTTTGCAGCTTATTAATGTTATTGTCAATATTTTCAATACTGTAGGTGTTTCGGCCGTCCCTGCAGGGAAGGAGGAGGGTGAACTAGGAGTCCTTCGAAACAAGCTGTTATACTTTCTGGACATTTCGACTTGCTATGAGCCAGAGGGACTCATCAGTAACTTTCCGATTGATGGTGAGAATTCAGTGGACATTGATGAGACATACCCGTCTGTACTGAGCTGAATGTGAGTCCCTTCTCTGTGTTTCAGCTCTATTAGAGGAGAAAGCCTTGCTGCTGGGCAGAATGGGTAAACATGAGCAGGCACTTTGTATTTATGTGCACATACTAAAGGACACACACATGGCTGAGGAGTAAGTTTGCTTTTCCTGAGATATGGCAAATTAAGCAAGCTTTTTTTTTTACCAATTACACACGACTCTGATTGTGCGCTTGCTTCTTTTTAGGTATTGTCACCGTCATTATGACAGATCAGCAGAGGGGAGTAAAGATGTGAGTTGAGCAACACAAAAATATACTGGCCTTACATATTTTAATTTTGTGTTTAAGAGATTTAATTGCAGTTACTTTGAGCAAAAGCTTTTAATTTTCTTCGTTTTGTTGCTATGTCAATGTTATGTGAAGTAAGAATAACTGACAGTTTATATCAGGGTGTATGATGTTGGATTTTTGGCAGGATTTAAGACCTAAAAAGAGTTTTTTCTGTATTAGAAATAACAATAACAAAGATATACATATTTACTCTGAAAATTTTCTTTTATAATGATATTTAGTCATAATAATTCAATTATCATTTTAACTTGGTTGGAAATTAAATGCATCATTTTTTGTTTTTCTTTTAAATATCATGGAAATTGTGTCCTACTTTAGTAGGTTTAAATCGCTTAATATGCATTAAAGATCTCTGTTGTTACGCATTGTTAGTCAAATTTTGGAGAGGTCATGTATGAGATCATTGTACATCTGGAAAGCAAAAAAAGCAAAGATTGTTGCTAAGAGGAATCACACAACCAGATGATATGTTGTCGTTTTTACAGCCGTGAAATCAACTTGGATGTTGGTGATAAAACGGCTTATGCATGTGATAACAATAACTCCTGAGAATCCCTTCCAAGCCCTCAAATAATTACATTTACATTTACATTTGGTCATTTATTGGACGCTTTTATCCAAAGCGACTTACAAGGTGAGTACAGGGTTCATCACAACATCCCTGGAGCAATGAGGGTTAAGGGCCTTGCTCAAGGACCCACACTGGTAACTTCTGTGGACTTGGGATTTGAACCGCCAACCTTCAGATTGATAACCCATTGCCCTAACCACTGAGCTACTACGCCCCTGATGAGAGCCTTTAATGTTCAGCTGATAACTGAAACTTTGTGTTATATGTGGGAGTAACTCATTTTTACCACTCAAGCAATCAGTCACAAATGTGCTAAATGAAAACAATTATAATACAGTCACTCGCATCATTTCACTGATTGTATTCATAAAGAAACTTCTGCGTCTTAGCAGAATCCTGAGAATTTAAATAACTAAGCTGGAACACTGTGTTTACCTGCATGCTTTGAATTTACTTTCATGTTGATGCCTATTGCTGATGCTCATGACACATTTAGTTCTTACATTTGCATTATTAACCAGCCATCTTACTGACAAAGAACATTTTATATCTTTATTTTTATATAACGGGTCCAAATGAACATAAATATTTTATGTTTTATCACAAGATGGGCTGCGGTGAACTATTTATGGTCTATTCAAGCCACTGTTTTTGACTCTAGCCAAACGGCACCAGGCCATGCTGCAGCAATGACATTTTGGTCATCAACATGTTTAATCTAGACTGTGTATTTGTGTGATTTGGATAATAATGTTCATTCATTATCTCCCGCTTTATCCTCTATTAGGGTCGCGGTGGGGTTCCCCATACCCATCCAGGGGAGATCGTCTCGGGCGCTGGGCAGACAGACCCAGGACAGGGCGCCAATCCATCGCTGGGCACACACTCACTCACACAGACACACTCTATATGGGGCAATTTTTTTTTTGAGAATTCAATTGACTTGATCTATGTTTTTGGACTATGGGAGGAAACCGGAGAACCCGGAGGAAACCCACGCAGACAGGGGGAGAACATGGAAATTCCACCCAGATGGGGATTCGAACCGGGAATCCCTAGCGCTGAGAGGCGAACGTGCTAACCACTAAGCCACCGTGCCGCTGATAATAATGTTATATTATATATATATATATATATATATATATATATATATATATATATATATATATATATATATATATATATATATATACACACATTACAAGAAATTGTGATCACTTTACATCTTGCCAAGTTAAAATCCTTTTCAGGAAGGTTTTGTCTCTTATTCAAAGCTATTAGAATAAGCATTCCAACTATGTAACTGCATGGAAATCTACAGTAGCAGTAAAAAGTTTGGACACACCTCCATTGTCTATTTCTCCACTCATCATATAGAAGTTTTACAATTACAGACTATATTCCATCTGTTTTCTTTTTGTTGTTAGTCCTCTGATGGTTCTCTGTTCTCTATTGGTCAGGAGCATCATAGAACCGATTGTCAGTTCTGCAGTGATACTGATGCAGTGAGGGTGTTTTAGTGCAGCAGTGCTGCTGTAGTTTCATTTAAACACCTCAGTGATCAAACAAATAATACCTGCTCTGTTGTGCTAATATAAAGGTCCTGACTATTAGCGAACAGAGTAAAGTAGACTACCACAGTATGTACTGTAGTCCAGAAACAGATGAACTACAGTCGATGGAACTTATGAAATAGACTATTAGTGAAGAAAAAAAATAGAGGTGTCCAAACATTTGACGGGTACTGTATACACACACACATACACACACACATACATCTTCATACCCTTGTGTATTTATATAACGGGTCCAAATGAACACACACACGTACATCTTCATACCCTTCTGTATTTTTGTTACTGTTCTCTCAATGTCTTCTGTGTTTAAGGAGGTGAATATCTGTGTCCTTTGTGCAGGTGTACCTATCTCTGTTGCGGATGTACCTGTGTCCTTCTGATGTAAACTGTCTAGGTTCCATTACAATGGAGCTTTCTGAGCCTCAGGCTAATCTTCAGGCTGCCCTGCAGGTCCTTGAACTGCACCACAGCAAGCTTGACACTACCAAGGTAAGAAGTTTAATAACCATTACCATGGTACATATCAGGACCAGATTGGCTTTTTTTATCAGTTTATTTTCTCTTGGTCACTTGTGCACAGCACATTCCAAACTGATGCATAAACACTTGCTTAAAGAAGATGAATTCACGATCTGTTAAAGTTGCAACAAGAATCGGACAATTAAACACATACTAATCAAATGCCCTTTCATACAGCCACAAAGACAACACTTCCATGTAAACAATATGACAAGACTTCACCAGGAGAAGTAAATAATTAGCTAACACAACACCTCAAGTACACCTTATGTACTAAAGAAAATACCAAGTCACATCCGACCTACCAAAAGAACACCATAATATGAACTAGAAATATAACATACCACATATATAACCGTGATTGCGCTGACGTGGCAATAAACCGACTATCATCATCATCATCATCTCTTTATCACTTTGTACATTACGGCTTCATTGTAACAACAATGCCTTTTTGCTTTGAAGCATTTTTATGTGCAGAGTATGCAAAATTTAGACAGTGGTATTTTATTTTATGACTCTTCTGAACAGGCTCTTGTCCCTGAGTTTCATTAAAGCCTTTAATGCACAACAGAATACGACTATAAATCGTATAAATGCTATAAATCTTGGGGGTGACAAGTAGAGGTGTAATTTGAAATATTGGATCGATATGTCATATGGTTCTTCTTGTTTCATCATCATCTCCTTTGCTTGCTCATTTGGTTTCATGTGAATGCTGTTGGTTTTATGTCTCCTGGCGAGGTCTGCCTCAGTGGGACTGCATACAGGAAGAACAACCACATTGTTAGATGTGAGATGAGAGGAGCCCATTCTCTGTTATACCCAGCTGGGTGCAGCATGTTTGCTTGGTGGGGTCACATGGTTTTAAGCTTTATCCAGCTGATGTAAGCTCAGTATGCTGTAGTGATTTAAGGATGCAATTTTTTTTTTTTGTTTTGAACTTAATAACACTTTAAGACCATTTAATTGAAAATAGTATTGACATCTCTCTGAATGGAAATTCGACAGCAGATCTCATAATGCAGCATTAAATTGAGTACGTTTTGTGTGAATCAGGGTATTTTGTGATGATTCACATTAGAATGCAAAATCGGGCGATCTGAGTGTCTTTAAACAAAAGGCGTTTGGTGTTGGGACTCCGTTTGGGGTTTTCTTATGGAGTGCTGCTGAACATTATACTGAGTGATGTCAATGAGGTAAAAATGCAAAGTGGTGGTTGCTGGAATTGGGGTGTGGGGAATGTTTTCTTGAAAGTCCTTTCAACCCTATAAATGGACATGTAGACAGTGAGGCTGTGCAAGTTTTACGTGATTCCCTAATCACCACAATTCCCACATCTTTATCCTATATAACATGTCTGGGGGGTAATATAGTGGTTAGCACCTTTCAGCACTGGGGATCCAGGTTCAAATGCCAATCTGGGTGGAGTTTCCATGTTCTTTTCTTTCTGCCTGAGTTTTCTTGATTCCTCCTACAGTCCAAAAACATGGATTCAAGGTGAAATGGCTGCTATTAATTGCCCCTATATAGTGTGTAGGGCAGAACATCCAGGACATGGTGCCAATCCATCACTAGCCACACACTCTCTCACTCACATAGACATACCCTCTACTCACCAATTTACCTTGTTTTTAAACTGTGGGAGGAAACCGGCGAACCCAGGTGGACACAGGGAAACATGGAAACTTTAACCAGATTGGGATTTGAAGCTGGATCCCAGCGCTGAAAGGCTAACGTGCTAACCACTAATCCACCCAACATATAATGTTCATTTCATTCAAGTTTTGACTTCTTACCTTAAAATGTAATGAATAATTTGTAAGGATATTTTCACCTTTGTATGTGTCTTTTGCTGTTTTATAAAATGTTCTTATAAGTAAATTAATATTTTCAAGTTTTCATTTTCTTTTTGTGATGTGTCTTTTCTTAAACTTATTTGCGGGATTTAACATGAAACGTATTTCTTGTGTATATGCCACATGTTGCAGAAATACAGAATGAATGAATGACTTGACTAATTCTTTGTGCAATAGGCTATAGACCTGCTTCCAGCCAACACTCAGATCAAGGAGATCCGTGTTTTTCTGGAAAGTGTGTTAGAGGAAAAAGCTCAGAGGAAACGTTTCAACCAGGTGCTAAAGAGCCTGTTACAAGCCGAGTTCCTCCGGGTAAGTTCTTAAAGTGGAGTAAAGTGGTGAAAAGGTATTTCTTCTGTTAGAAAACCATGTTTCTTTGCTCAATTACCAATACATCAGTCTAAATATTCTCTTTCACATGTAAAAAATCCTGCATGAAACACTCTACTATAAAAATAAATTCACAGGTTTGGATTCTGCTCATAAAAGTTGTATATGCCTTCTTAAAGCTAAATTTAAAATGTAATTATTTGAGCAAGAAAATGATCTTTTAGGCCAGTGAAATTTTTTTGAATATTTATTTAAATCTAAACCTTACTATGTCTCACTTTTGCATTGTTGAAATATGACTGACTCCAAAACCTTAAAAACAATATAAAATAATGCAACTATTGAGATGTATGCTGGTATATACCAGCTTCCAAATTCCTTAATAAGGAATCCAGTTTTCAGACAGTAAGTCAAAATCAGGCAATAAGATTATTTTTTTTTAAATATTTAAATAAACGCACTGTGTGCAGGTTCAAGAAGAAAGAATCTTCCATCAGCAGGTTAAATGTGTCATTACTGAGGAAAAAACCTGCCGAGTATGCAAGAAGAAGATTGGAAACAGGTATGTTTAGAATTCAAGACCAGGGTAATGTTTACATTTACAATGCTATATATATATATATATATATATATATATATATATATATATATATATATATATATATATATATATATATATATATATATCCATATGTGTGTGTGTTTCTAGGATGAACTAGAAATTGTAAGCCGCACTCTCTCATCCAACATTAATATTTGACATTCATATTACATTTGTTCATTCAGACACCTTTATCAAAAGCAATTTTCAGGTATCCCAATTTTGGTGGAGATCAGAACACAGGGTTGGCCATACAGCATCCTTAGCACAATGAGGGTTAAGGGCCTTGCTTAAGGTAACTGCAGTGGACTTGGGATTTGAACCCACAACCTACAAATTAATAGCCCAACACTCTAAATACGTAAAAATAGCATGCAATCTGATTTTAGCTGGATCAACAGTTCTGTAAAGTTCATTTACTGAAGTAAATACATTTTATAATTGTTGTAGCTAACTGAAGACCATCCATCCATTATCTTCTGGGGGGGGGTTGCCCCATGCCCCTTGCCCATCCAGGGGAGAACTTTTCAGACACAGGGCATATACACCCAGGACAGGGTGCCGATCCATCACTGGGCACACACACACACAAACACCCAAAACACCCTATATAGGGTAATTTGGAGAATTCATTTGACCTTGAACCATGCTTTTGGACTGTGGGAAGAAGTCGGAGAACCCGGAGGAAACCCACGCAGACACTGGGAGAACATGGCAACATGGAAACTCCACCCAGATTGGGATTCGAACTGGGAATCCCTAGGCTGAGAGGCAAATGTGCTAACCATGAAGCCACCGTGCTGCCGGTTTAAATTTCTTTTTTTTTTTTTTTTTTTTAATTGTGTTGAATTTAAAGGAACTTAGACATATCACAGATACCCTGCATATAGTGTCTTTTACTGTTGTATAAAATGGGATGTGTATTTTAGTGAAACAGACCTAATTGATATTTGTGGAATTTAATATATGTAATGTAATACAGTATTTAATTAAATTACTGATTGTAGATATGAAATATAAAGATTTTTTATGAATAATGACATTAATAACATTTGCATGCTCTTAATGGCTTGATCTGAGACCTGAGCTGGGTGATGATAGAAGTGGCTCATTAGAGAGATGATGAAAATGAAACAATAACAGGTATATCAGATGTTCTTTTTCATTAGCGCAGACTCTAGTTTAGATAGTAGTATCAGTTTCAAAGCACAGTGTGCTGATCTGTTGCAGTATAGTAAACAATAGCATGGTAGCTGCTATTTCATTGGTCTGAAGTTGATCCACTTGGTCTAAAGTTACAGCTAGTGGCATAATGTGTTCATTTCATTTTTTGGGAGGAGGGGGAATGTCGTCATGACATTGTTAAGGCGCTCTTTCAATTAATTCATCACAACTGTTAAAAACGATTAATTGTGACATTTCTAGTCTTGAATAATTCATTCTTGCGATTTGTTTACACAGTGCCTTTGCCAGATATCCAAATGGTGTGGTGGTCCATTATTTCTGCTGCAAGGATCGCAGTGTGTGTCCCACAGAATAATGAGACCCCTCAGCTGGATGTTCCAGACACACAGCCCTAACTACCGCTAAAGTCTTTTCTGAAGGCATCCTGAGAAGATATGGCTTAGCTGCCGAACCGAAGGAACTTCCCAAACTGTGACTTATCCTCTGAGCATTAGGGTGTGGCAACACTATGTGAGGAGCATGAAGAAAAATATCATGCAGTCAGCAATTGATAGAAACTTGGTGGTGTGGAAACCGGGTTCGTGAGGTCACGCTGACTTGTCAATGCACAGCACATTACTGTAGAGTCTTTCATTCTTACATGCAGACATTTTATCTTACTCCAACACTTATCTTACTCTAACTCTTTTTTGAGGTACGTTTCTGCCGGATTCAGCCTGATTCTGTCATGGATTAAGTGTGAATATGTTCCATATGTTAATACTTCGCTTTAGTTCGGCCAAGGACTTTAATGCTAAGCTTTGTATGTCTGATCTTTGCTTCACAGTCACAGTGTTGTGATGCTCTGATTGCTTCGGAGAAACTATACCCCAGATTACAATATTTCTCTTTGTTCTGAGTCCCCCCCCCCCTCCATCATTTCTTCCATATATGTAGCAAGACCACTCTCAACATACAAATCAATTCTCTTTACATTTTATAAATACATACATAGATATATGACGTTTTGCACAGTAAACCTTTTGCTTTTTGTGGAAAGCTTAATGACAGGAGTTCTCTCCCCTCAGCAGCATGACACTTTTGCCTTCTAACTTTTTTCGCTTTAATTTATTTTTGGCACTGGGTTTAATGTGTCCTAGCAGCTGGAATGCAAAGCCACTAATGAGCAGAGCGGACTCTGCATGTAGGTGTTTGATTATCTCTCACATGTGTAAAGCAATCTTTAGAGGGCATCAGCAAACCAACCTGTTAGTTTGCTGGAATCAGTCTGTCTTGTCCTCTGTTTCTCTTCTTGACCATGACTAAGACTGTTGCTTAAAATGAGAGAATAAATGTTTAGAAGCAAAGTAACTTGTGTTTAACTGAGACAATTTATAAATTGTATTTTAATTTGAAGATGAAATGTTAATAAACATGCATCTTGTTATGTGCACTATTTGAACTATTTGAAGGTTCTCTATAAAACTTTGCGGTTATTTATATTTTATAGTTACATTTTGTCATTTTGCTGATGCTTTTATTTGAGATCCAAAGACAGCATCAAGTAAGTTTGAAGTTTCAGATTATGTTTCTTGGTATTTTCATCTACATGATATAATATGATGAATATGTTCGAATATAGCACAAAAGAACTGGAACATGTTGCTGACCAGTTTTACTCGTTACCAACATGAATTGCACATTGCATCAGTGAAGTTTCTGAAAACAAAAGCCACTGATTTTCTGAGCAACAGAGAACAAATAGATCAGGCAACAACAGCCGAAAGAAAAATCAAGAGCACTTAGAAGAAAAACATAAAACAACCTGTGATTATCAAGAGTGATGGTATTGTAATCCGCTAGTGGAAGAGGAACAAATATAAAAACTGCACCACAAAATGCAAATCACTTCTCAGCCTTGTGTGGAATTTGCAGAACAACCTAGAGGGCCAGGTTTTATGGACTGATGAGACCAAGAGGAAAGAATATGTTTGTGATCAAAGTAAACTTATAAGTAATTGTAATTGTCTCCATAACTTTTAGGTATCAGTTGCTTTTCATTCATTCATTATCTTCCGCTTTATCCTATATTAGGGTCGCGGGGGGGTTCCCCATGCCCATCCAGGGGAGAACGTTTTGGGCGCTGGGCAGATACACCCAGGACAGGGCGCTAACCCATCGCTGGACACACAAACACACTCTACATGGGGCAATTTGAAGAAGTCAATTGACTTGATCCATGTTTTTTTGGACTGTGGACACCCAATCTGGGTGGAGTTTCCAAGTTCTCCCCGTGTCCGCGTGGGTTTCCTTCGGGTTGTCCGGTTTCCTCCCACAGTCCAAAAACATGGACCAGGGTCAATTGAATTCTCCAAATCGCCCCATATAGAATGTATTTGTGTGTGTCTGTGTGAGTGAGTGCCCTGCAACAGATTGGTGCCCAAAATGTTCTCCCCTGAATGAGCATGGGGAACCCCCCCGTGACCCTAGTGGAGGATAACGCGGAATATAATGGATGGATGGATAGGCTTTCGGAGAGGACAGTACCTGTGGTTCCAGATTGTATGGAGAACCTAAACCTAAAGCCAAAGATGGTTCACTTATTTCAATGGAAATGTTGAAAAGTGCCAAACCAGTAAGCTTTCAAAATACAAGCAATGCAGTTATGTACATGGGATACAGTTTCATTGCTTATATTTTGAAAATAGCTTTTTAAATTTGATTCAAGTATGTGTGTTGGAAATCAAATGTAAATTAGTAAACACCATATAATTATTTACATTTGATTTCTTATGTTTTTATCAGTTCCGGACTGCCAAAGAGCTGGATGTGGTCCCTTTGCAGTTAAAGGCCCCGTTTTTCAAAAGTTCATCTTGCCTGTTACATACTATCCCATGATGGAGCCTGTAGAATTTGTGGCCACTTACCTAAAACAGAATTTGTAGAGTCAGTCACTGATATGTATTCTAATATGATTTTCCATTTAATAAGTCAGAGCCAAACCTGATTATTTATATTACAATCATAATTGTGACATGAAGTACTGCAACATTGCTGTATTAGTACATTTATTTCACTAACACTGTTGTTATTATGCATTGTCCTAACCCTCACTTAACAAAAGAGAACTAAGTGGAAATATTTACTTTGGATGGATTTTATGTTTGATTTATTTTTGCTTTTATGTTATTTTTTAGCTTGTCCTCTGTAATTCATCACAATCACACCTCAATGCACAAGAAAGGACTATTAATATCATTTACTGCAAAACTTCAACACTTCTGGGATAAATTGGAACACTGACAGCAGACACTGATGAGTTTTTACACCAATTTAGCTGAAACAACAGAAACTAGGACAATGTGTTTCTTTTGTGAGTTAGAGAAGCGGGACTGTCATCACTCATGCAGCCTAAAGAAAAAGAGAACACAGACATAAACTTGTTTTTATTACCAGTGGCTGTGTTTTCTTGTCAGGGCTTTTAAGTCAACTGCAACCTTAAGCAACATCACAGAAAAGATGGCATCCATTATTTAACTCATGAGCTGTAATAGCTCCATCACCCCCTTTGTTTGTACAGTATGTTGCATTCAGATGCTTTATTCCCTGAGGTGTCCTTTCAGCAGAGCTGCAATGGAGGAGAATATATTTTATTTACCCTCTGAAACATTACTGCAGAGCTTCACTGGAGACAGAAGCAGATGCTGAATTGTTCTGCTGAATGACCACTACTGAAGCTTTTGCTTTATAGTATAAATCTACTGAAGGTGAGTCAGTCCCGTGTTGGAAGTAGACATGACTGTAATATGTTTGCTAAACAAATCTATTTATTTTGCAGGAATAATAATGATGTTTAGATAATCCAGGGAACCAGATTCAAATCCATGACCTGATAGGGTTTCCATATTCTTCCCCTTTATGACAATATGTCATTAAAAACAAATTAACTATTTTTATAAACAAAAAAGGATTTTTGAAAATAAAAAAATTAAGTTTTCCAAAACTCCATATTTTCATATTTTAAAAAAATAAGACGAATGGCGATTACATACTTCTAATTTATTTCTAATACAGTATATTTTTTTATTTTATTTTTTTATTCATTCATTCATTATCTTCCGCTTTATCCTCTATTAGGGTCGCGGGGGGGTTCCCCATGCCCATCCAGGGGAGAACGTCTCGGGCGCTGGGCAGATAGTCCCAGGACAGGGCGCCAATCCATCGCTGGGCACACACTCACTCACACAGACACACTATATGGGGAAATTTTGAGAATTCAATTGACTTGATCCATGTTTTTGGACTGTGGGAGGAAACCGGAGAACCTGGAGGAAACCCACGCAGACATGGGGAGAACATGGAAACTACACCCAAATGGGGATTCGAACTGGGAATCTCTAGCACTGAGAAGCGAACGTGCTAAACCACTAAGCCACCGTGCCGCCTTTATTTTATTTTATAATTTCATTCATTCATTATCTCCCGCTTTATCCTCTATTAGGGTCGCGGTGGGGTTCCCCATGCCCATCCAGGGGAGAACGTCTCGGGCGCTGGGCAGACAGACCCAGGACAGGGCGCCAATCCATCGCTGGGCACACACTCACACACTCAAGCACACTCTATATGGGGCAATTTAGAGAACTCAATTAACTTGATCCATGTTTTTGGACTGTGGGAGGAAACCGGAGAACCCGGAGGAAACCCACGCGGACACGGGGAGAACATGGAAACTACACCCAAATGGGGATTCGAACTGGGAATCTCTAGCACTGAGAAGCGAACGTGCTAAACCACTAAGCCACCGTGCCGCCTTTATTTTATTTTATAATTTCAATTTAAAAAATATGTATATAAATGTCATTAATTTATTTTATTTTACAAATATCCGTTTTTGGTGGGGTCCATTTATTTGCAAATGACTGTGTGGAGTCAGCATGCCCTCGTTATTCCATGAAACCTTATAGATCAGAATCATCATAAACTGGTTCAAAGGTTGGACACAACTTTTGCTATTGCTGATTGCTATTGATTAATTACAATTTAGTCTGAGATCTGCTTGTGTTGGTTTTAGGAATAATGTTACAATTCATATCATGATATTGAAAAGATTTTCTTCATTACCCTTGAGGCTGAGGGATGTTAAATGCTTGTTTCATATGCTTGTTCTCTCTTTTTGTGCTAACGCATTTTATGTGCTTATTGCAAACCTGTAATTTCATTTAAAGTTATTACATTGCTTTGTCTAATACTTGTTTCTGATTGGTTAATCATGGCAGTTGGCTATTTCTTTATAACAGAAGATTGCTATGTACTGTTGCTATGGACACTATGGTTTCACTGTGCTATTTCAGAGTTAAGATCATTTTTAATCACTAAATTACTTTGTGCCAAATTACATTTACATTTAGTCATTTAGCAGACGCTTTTATCCAAAGCGACTTACAAATGAGAACACCACAAGTCAGAACTATATAATAAAAGTATATATAAATTATTAGTTCGTTATGAATTTGATAAGCGATCTGTGAATTATTAAGATTTACATCTCTTTTGGATGATCCAAGCCCCTTGTCAGGGTTCTATTTTATTGTAGATTTAAATATAATGGTGCATGTTGTTTTTCACTGAGGTATGATTCTTATTTTGTTCTCCCCGTGTCTGCGTGGGTTTCCTCCGGGTTCTTCGGTTTCCTCCCACAGTCCAAAAACATGGATCAAGTCAATTGAATTCTCAAAATTGCCCCATATAGAGTGTGTCTGTATGAGTGAGTGTGTGCCCAGCGATGGATTGGCATCCTGTCCTGGGTGTATCTGCACAGCGCCCGAGATGTTCTCCCCTGGATGGGCATGGGGAACCCCACCGCGACCCTAATAGAGGATAAAGCGGGAGATAATAAATGAGTGAATGAATGATTCTTATTTAATTAAGAAGCATTAGGTAACCAGAAACTTTAGATACCATGAGAAAACCAAAAAGTTTCACTTATATAGCAGTTTATATAAACTCCCTGAAGATGAAGGTTTTGTATTGAACAAAAAGCCAACACTCAACCGAAATCCAGTGGAGAACCACAGGCCTGTATCACTTTTACCTTTTCTGTCTCAAACCCTTGAACAGGTAGTATCCACACAGGCCTCCAGGTTTCTTACTCAGAACAAACTCTTTGATCCCAATCAGTCTGGTTTTAGGTGTGGGCACTCCACCGAGACAGCATTGCTTTCTGTGATTGATGCACTTAAATCTGTCAAACCAAACTCTCAGTCCTCTGTCCTCATCCTGCTGGACCTCTCTGCAGTTTTCAATACAGTAAATCTTTGGACTTAACAGAAATTAAATTAGGATCTACAGTACATAGACACGGGGCGGCACGGTGGCTTAGTGGTTAGCACGTTCGCCTCTCAGCGCTAGGGATTCCCCATCTGGGTGGGGTTTCCATGTTCTCCCCTGTCTGCATGGGTTTCCTCCGGGTTCTCCGGTTTCCTCCCACAGTCCAAAAACATGGAGTCAAGTCAATTGAGTTCTCCAAATTGCCCCATATAGAGTGTGTCTGTGTGAGTGAGTGTGTGCCCAGCGATAGGTTGGCACCCTGTCCTGGGTGTATCTGCCCAGCACCCGAAACGTTCTCCCCTGGATGGGCATGGGTAACCCCCCCCCCCCCCCCCCCCGCGACCCTAATAGAGGATAAAGCGGGAGATAATGAGTGAATGAATGAATGAGTACATAGACACAACATTCGCCATCAATTCATTGACGGCAATTGCAAACAATTGCAAAAAAGTCCCGCGTGTCTGCATATGACTGAATGTAAATATAAATGTAGAAATAAAGCACGTTCGCCTCTCAGCGCTAGGGATTCCCAGTTCGAATCCCCATCTGGGTGGAGTTTCCATGTTCTCCCCGTGTCCGCGTGGGTTTCCTCCGGGTTCTCCGGTTTCCTCCCACAGTCCAAAAACATGGATCAAGTCAATTGAGTTCTCCAAATTGCCCCATATAGAGTGTGTCTGTGTGAGTGAGTGTGTGCCCAGCGATGGATTGGCACCCTGTACTGGGTCTATCTGCCCAACGCTCGAAACGTTCTCCCCTGGATGGGCATGGGGAACCCCACCGCGACCCTAATAGAGGATAAAGCGGGAGATAATGAATGAATGAATGAAAAAATGAAATAAAGCACCGAGTTATCGTCTCTGTGATTGGAGGCTCTGCAACGAGACGCGTACGTCAATTAGCGGCGCTAGGACCGCGCGGTGCTCTCAGCAGCGAGTGCTTTTACTCAGAGAGACTGTAAGCGCTGGTGTGAAGCATCTCTCTGCACTCCAGCCCCTCATCATTCACACACACACACACACACACACACACACACACACACACACACACACTCACACACACACACACACACACACACACACACACATGCACACACACGCTGTTTCGGACTAAACACGCTGCAAACAGCACGCTCCTTATGGACACTCATCATGCGCAGGATTAGGGCAAACGCCATCGCCATTCTAACCGTCGCCTGGATCTTGGGCACTTTCTATTACCTGTGGCAGGACAACAAGCCGCGCAGCAGCCCCCAGTCCGCCGCCTCTCAGAGCAGGAGCCGCGGGCCGAAACCCGCCGCGGGCAGAGTGGACATCCGGCGGGAGGAGCGGACGCTTCCACTGATTGTAAGGAGGAAAGAAAGCATGGAGGAGAGAAAGAAATGTGTAAACGCAGCGCTGTGATGAAGCCGCGCTGTGGCGGGGTGGACGGGCTGCTCCGCGCGGGTTCGGGCTCGGTTCGGGTGGAAAGTGGACACGGTGCTCATGTCCACAGTGCTGAGGGGACAGTGATGGTGTTGGAGGTTTTATCCTGGTTCCGCGTAAAGATGCCCAGAGTCACTAAACTATTCTATTAATCTCGTAACAGCATTAAAACAAGCGTAATATTCAACCACGGCGAGAGTTTTGCCTCCGAACGCTTTTAAAATGACTTCAGAACTCAATGTCAATTAATTAATAACCTTAAATTAAATATGTGTATCGGAAGGCTTCTGACTGGAACTTAAAAAAGAAGTTTTTTAATCTAAAATAATGAAAAACTTAGTAGTTGTATCTATTGCTTAGGGGTGCTTTATTTAAAAAAAAATAATAATAAAAATAAAAACAATTACATTTTTAAAACTCAAAAACGCCGATTGTTTAAGCAGTTTAGAATATTGTGGTATTTCTTCCTTCAGCTAACAACTTTTTAATCCCTCGGAACTGTTGTGTTACGTATTAAGAACTAAGTCATAGACTGTGTGTAATATTAAATAGTTGAGGGATTAGGATTTGGGAGGATTTCTTTCATAGCGATTTAAGTTGAAATGAAAATGAAGTGGAAGTCTGTTTTCAGGATTTTGCTGTAGGGATGGAGAGCGCTGCTGAACAGGCATGACGATTCTCAATCATTCAGTGTTATTTTTGTTGTGCTATGCTGTGTTCTAATGGAGGTACAAGTGCTTTATGCTTGACAGCAGTTTTATCAGTTTTTTTTGTGCTCTGATGCTGCATGGCTGAAATTCGGCAAGATTTCTTTGCCCGAAATAAATCAGTGCAGGGTTGGTTTAACTGTGAATTGCTTGCTCTACAGTGCAGTGCGTTTTTCGTATCAGAGGAAAACATCAGAATGCTGTAGACTCTTTAGAGTGAGATGAGCACAGTTATGACAACATGATTTATTTTACTGGGAAATATCAAAAAGCAAAGATTTGAAAGCAGCTTTTGAATTATCAGTTAATAACAAGGCATTTATAATATCACTGTTAATATAGCTAAAAATTATTTTCTGGTCTAAGGATGAGAAAAGGATAAACCTTGAATGGAGTTGTTTTAAGTCTCATCTTATATTGTAAACATTCAAACACCAAAATTTAGCTCATATAGTTTAGGCTTATATAGTTTACAGAACCAAATCGATTCCCTGCCTGGCTGGAGATTCCATGTTCTCTATGTGTCTGTGTTGTTTTTCTCTGGGTTCTGTCGTTTCCTCCCACAGTCCTATAACATTCAAGATTCAAGCTGAATTGAGGGGGGGTTAAATTCAAAAACATGGATTTAAGGTAAATTGGCTGCTCTGAATTACCCCATATAGTGCGTGATTAAGTGAAACACCCAACCCACCCCCCACAACATTAGTAGAGGATTAAGCTTGAAGTATAACTTTGATATAATACAATGATATATTAGGACTGTACGAAACCTATTTGTGAAATTAATTTAGAAATTCCCCGTTTGCATGGCTCTAACTGCTGAATAATTTCCCCAGTTTTTATTGAATAGTATTATGGGTTGGCCAGTGAACTGAACAAAATGTGGTCTGAAGGGGCAGTTGTTGGCTTGTGGTTAAGGAACAAGCCTTACAACCTGATGGCAAGGCACCTAACATCAATTGCTCCTGGGTGCAATGTACAGGTCTGCCCACCGCATTTCACCAGTGTGTGTATATGTGTGTGTTTCACAACATGGATTGGTTAAATGTGGAGGACAGATTCCTCTGTGTCTAAAGCACTGTAGGCAAAGCAGATCACTTTAAAGTCTTATGTTTGCTTGGAAGTTACGGTAACAGTTGTGTGTGAGCTCTGCGACTGTTAAGTTGGCTTCTGCTTGACAGTTGGGTGCCAAATTCATCGAGCTCAGGCGAAGGTTTTAAAAAAAGTTAATGCTGACTGTTTACTCTGCTGATTTGTTTGGCAGTTTAACACAAATCAAGTGATTTTCTTGATAATCGATTGAAGCAATACAGCTGCTAATATAATTATAAATTATTTCCTAATAGAAACAATAAGTAAAAGTACATTTATGTAAATGAAAAGTTTTTAAACACAGCATAAACAGGCACTGGACAAAATATGTTTTCATATTGTTTTATCCATAAAGGAATTTTATTGGTTTAAACATATCTCTGACCTGAACCTCAATCAGATTTTTTCCTGTGAGCTTGGGTTTTGCCTAAGTTGTTGTCAGACCGCTTTAATGCATGCATGAGAGAACAGGAATAAATTCCCACAGAAAATTTGCTCAAACTTGTCCCAGAAGAGTTGTGGCTGTTATGGTTGCAGAGCAGATAGGAGGATTGAGGCATAACTCCACATAGAGCCTTGTTTTTAAACTAAAACCCTATCGTCAGTAAGAAACTGTGTTATTCTTTAGGTGTTTTTATTATTAGTATTACCACCCCTACATTAGCTTCATCTGTTTGTCTGTGTGTGTGTGTGTCTGGTAAAAAATTTGCAAATGCTATTTCACCCACTTCCCATTATCCGATTAAACTGAAACTTTGCACAATTGTTCATTGTTGATGACAACACTTGCATCAATTAAAAAATGTATGGTTTGAATTTATAATTTACAATTAGAAATATTAATTGATTCATTTTGTTTTCTATGGATAAATTGCATTTTTTCTACAAAATTCTATACTTCACATGCAGAATTAATTTAGGATAAAATCATTTAACACGATATAGGGTGGTTTTTAAAAAAGATAAAAAATATATATATTTTGCTTGTTTATTCATAAGTAGTTCACAAAGTATGTTTTCACAAAGAAATGGTTTCAAACAGAAAAATACAATGTTCAGTAAAACAACATAATACATAAATGAAGTACAACGTTAGTGCCAATAGATTATTTAACAGATTATTTGTGCAGATGTGTGTTAAAATGCTCCTTAATAACAGCCCAGAATCAGAGAACATTAAAAATGAAAGCAGAACCTGCTGTACTGCACTTTGTTACACTCATCATGGGACGTTAGTTAAGTTTGTGAAATGGAGAGCAAGTAAAACCTAAAAAGCTTAATATTAAGCTGTCGACAAACTTTTGTGCAGTGCAGATTGTTTTTGGTCACTTCCCAGGACCCGCATACACAGACAGAACAGTTCGTCACCATGCAAGAGAATGAAAAGAAAAATGACGGAGTTAAATGAACAAATGTTATTTTTTAGTTTCGGAATACTAAAGATTTTTGTTCATGGAATGTGAATCAGCAATAACAGCTGACAGTGGCTCAGGGAGATTATTTAGGACTGAGACCTGTCATTTAAACAACTCACTTTTAGTAAACTGCATCTCGAAGTTTTAGATATACAGTACTTACATGCATAAATTTATTTGAATATGTTCTTCTTATATTATCTCATTATCTTCTGTTTAGTCCTCTACTAGGGATCCGGGGGGTGGGAGTTCCGTTCCCTGTGTCTGTCCAGAGGAGACTGTTTTAGGCACTGGGCAGACACACCCAGGATAGAGTGGCACACACTATATAGGGGCAATTTAGAGCAGCCAATTCACCTTGAATCTATGTTTTTGTACCAGAAAACCCAGAGAAAATATTGGGACATGGGAAGAATGTATTTACTCTACCCAGAACATGATTCCAACCTGAATCCCAAGCGCTGAGAGACAGACGTGCTAACCCCTGCTTTGAAATGTTGTTAAAATAGATATAGTTCTTAATATATTCGTTTTAAAGCATTTTACTGTAATATTTTGGATTATGATGGAACCTACCCCAGCACACAGTTGACAAGAGGCAAAGAAACTGGCATTCAGCCAATCACAGCTCAAACACAAACAGATTTAGACCAGAGGACAGTTTAGTATCTCAGTTTTTACAGTTAACTTACATTTTGGAATGTGAAAAAAACCAAAGCCCCAGAAGAAAACCCACACATACTTGGGGAGAACATACAAATAACTGAAGGAACTCTGGTCGGACTTCAAGGAATCAAACCAAGGCCCTTCTTGCTGTAGTATCTAACACAAAACTTTCTTTTACGGTATTGTCTAATTAAGGTAGACATATTGTTAATTAGTTTGAAAAACATTTTTTTTGTTGGAGACGTTTCCTGCACTCTCCAGTGATCACATTGATTTGTTCAACTCCATCACCGGCACACTTCACTTAACATAATGAAATACTGATAAGACAAAGCAGGCGTGGGATGATGAAAAAAAGTCATTTGTAACTTCCACAAACACTGGAACAAAAATTCTTCTCTTTGCTTTTTAAATTCCGTTTGTTTTATTTTAGCATAGCGCCTCTCAGCGCTAGGGATTCCCGTTTGAATCCCAACCTGGGTGGAGTTTCCATGTTCTCCCCGTGTCTGCGTGGGTTTCCTCCGGGTTCTCCGGTTTCCTCCCACAGTCCAAAAACATGGATCAAGTCAATTGAGTTCTCCAAATTGCCCCGTGTACAGTGTGTCTGTGTGAGTGAGTGTGTGCCCTGCGATAGGTTGCCCTGCGATAGGTCTGCCCAGCGCCCGAAACATTCTCCCCTGGATGGGCATGGGGAACCCCACCGCAACCCTAATAGTGGATAAAGCGAAGGGATAGGGATTCCCGATTTGAATCCCCATTTGGGTGAGTTTCCATGTTCTCCCCGTGTCCAAGTGGGTTTCCTCCGGGTTCTCCAGGTTCCTCAGACAGTCCAAAAACATGAATAAAGTCAATTGAATTCTCCAAATTGCCCCATATAGAGTGTGTTTGTGTGAGTGAGTATGTGCCCAGCGATAGATTGGCGCCCTGTCCTGGATGAATCCGTCCAGCGCCCGAGATGTTCTCCCCTGGATGGGCATGGGGAACCCCACCGCGACCCTAATAGAGGATAAAGCGGAAGATAATGGATGGATGGATGGGTTTTGACTGAGCAAGGATATACTTGTTGCTTAGCTGATTAAATGAACTATTTAGATAAGTTGATATGTTCAGACGAGCAGTAGCTTAACACCTTTGTTCAGCTCTGTCGCAAGAGAAAGTCCTGTTGTAGACGAGACTCAGATCTCATTCAGAAAACCATCACTGCTCGGTTTAATCTCGGACAGAAGAAATCAATAGTTTAAGCGGAGACGGTTGCCATGTCTATGTGTGAACGAGAAGCGTAGAGAGAGATTTGTGCTGAATCTTGTTATACGGCCATATCCTTCAGCTCCATAGCAACAGAGCAGCTCACTCCAACTACATGCGGCATGTCATCAGGACAAAATGGCACAGAGTGGCGTGACAAGGACAATTGATCACTCCGGCCAATGTTTCTTTGTGTTTATTTGAAACTCGGGCCTCCAGTTCAATAAAATGTGTTATTTGACGGACCTATACTCAGTTGTGCAGTGTGTAGTCATGCGGTCCATCTGGTAAATTCAGGCATGATGAGCTGTGTGAGTTTTAGAGTGCTCATCACAGTTTAAAAAAATAAATAGTCTGGCTGCTAAACCCTAATGTAACCTTTGCTTCAGTATAGAAATACTGTTCTTGTCTGCTGGTTTGTTTTAAAAGCCAATTTTCCATTTTAAACAGAGCCTTATAAAGTTTTGATTAACTCTTATATAGCTGGCCAATTAAAATCCTCAACTTTATTCCCCCGTTACAAAATTATACATTAATAACATTAATGGACGGGCAGAGTGGTGTAGTGGTTAGCACGTTTGCCTCTCAGTGTTGGAGATTCAGGTTCGAATCTTTAATCTGGATGGAGTTTCCATGTTCTCCCTGTGTATGCATGGGCTTTCTCTGGGTTCCCTGGGTTCCACGCACAGTCCATAAACATGGATTTAAGATGAATTGGCTGCTCTACATTTCCCTAAATAATTATCCAAATTACTGATCTTAATTGTAATGCATGGTATGTGTGTGTGTGTGTGTGTGTGAGTGAGTGTGTGTCGAGTGATCGATTGGTGTCCTGTCCTGGGTGTATCTGCCAAGGTCCGATTACGTTCTCCCCTGGATGGGGAACCACAACCGTGACCCTAGCAGCACATTAAGAGGAAGATGATGACATAATTTTAGAGCTATTTTATGGGCTGTTGCTTAATGTGCTAAGTTCTTGTGTGTTAATTATATAAATTATCTACTGAAACATAATTTTCTCTGTAGCACAATAGAAGTAAGCTAACTCGCCTGTTTTACTATGCTGTAGGACAGTAGACTCAGGAGCTCTAACGACTTGACATGCTGAGGGTGTGGTAGCTCAGTGCTCAGGGTTAACAGTTTGTTATCAGTCTAAAGGTTCTTCACCAGTGTGGGCGCATGAGCGACTCACTTAACTCTCATTGCTCTAGAGCAGCTGTTTCGTGGGCGACCTTAATCTCTGACACAAACCATTATGTTGAGACACTTTTAGGTTGTTTCAGGTAAAATCTTCTGCAAAGTGATCTAATGTAATGTATTGTAATTTAAATTGCCCCCACGCAGACATTACAGTGTCCACTCATTTGGGAATGCTTTTTTCAAGCTTTTTGAGTGGAACCATTTGTGAAGTCATTCAATGACATTGAAGGAAAGGACCTGGCTCACAATCTCTATTTTAGTTTATGCTAAAGTTGATCAATGAGGTTGAGATCAGGACTGTTTGTAGGCCAGATCAGTTCTTTTACAACAAACTCACCCAGCCATGTTTCTACAGACAGTGCTGTGTGTAACGAGAGACAGTCATGTTGGAACAAAAAAGAACATTACCCAGACTGCTCCCACCAAGTTCAAAGCATACACTTGTCAATTATTCATTGCTAGGTGCTTGGATTTTAAAGATCTGTGGAAATGGGACTAAATGAAACACCGGAATGCAGTAATTAAAAGTCCTGTCTTTCCTATTTTATATAGTGTACAAACATTATGAAGTTGATTTTTTTTTAAGTGTTCTATTTTACCCACTGTACTTACAAACAGACGAATTTGTCATCCACATTTAACCCATCCATGCAGTGAAACACACACACATACACACACTGAGTGAAGTGAGCAATTGGGTTTAGGTGCCTTGTCTTAGGGCACTTCCTTCATTGTACTTGGTGAAACCGTGAATCAAACCGGGGAACTTCAGGTTGCGAGGCTGGTTCTTTAACCACATTCGAATGCCCCAAACCATTAATTGTTTTTGCAGATTCTTTGAATAATCTAAATACTAATCATCTTTTATCTCACATCGTAATTCCTTTAATTACTTTAGCATTTCTCCCTCCAAAACATAATTATTCATGCATCTGAAGGCTTGATTTGTTTATTTATTAAGCTGCTTTCCTTGGGTATGGTCGCTGGGCATGCTCTATTCCTGTTGTCATCAAGCAAAAACTGTAATCATTCTGTACAGTCTGTCCTTCTACTTTGCGATGCAGTGGAGACAAACAGACAAGTATATTCATGTACACATTTTAAACTTGGGGCAATGAAATATTTTAATTTGACTTAACAGCGTGTTTTTAGATCGTGGGTAGAAAGCAAAGCACCTGGAGGAAACTCTTGTCATGTGACTCTGGGAGCTGTGATCAAGATCAGTAGGTCGTCTCGTTTAATAAGAGATGTGTTCACAATGCCAAACAGCACTTGTAACACAACCTTCCCCACTCACTTTAGCCTGCTGCTTTGATATTTGATCCGCCTTTTTAGCTTTGGCTCTGCATACACTGGCCTTCAAAGAGACGAAGTGGCCTTTTACTTACTATCCTCTGGTCTGGGTTTTATTATAAAATGCACTCATATGTCATTTGATTTATGGCCTCAGGTTAACAGGAGTGTGCTGATGAGAGTCTTCATGTCACAGTGATTTTCTGATGTTGTACCTCACAAATATATTGCATGTTTTTTTCTTTTCTCACTGAAGTCATGAAGCTCAGTCCTGTTCTGTGCATAAATACAATTTATTGAAGCTGATGGTGTTACTGCTATGTACAAACACCATTTTCAGAAAAGTAAAAATG
The DNA here is from genome assembly GCA_019802505.1 of Corydoras sp. C115. Taxonomy (NCBI): domain Eukaryota; kingdom Metazoa; phylum Chordata; class Actinopteri; order Siluriformes; family Callichthyidae; genus Corydoras; species Corydoras sp. C115. Next base: position 8,734,097 of record JAFMOC010000006.1, on the reverse strand, counting down.
TAATAGAAAACCCAATTTAGTACTTCACTTAAATCCCCATTTAACAGATAAGACCAAAAAATGGTTTTCAGTGTTTTACAAACATAGTTTTATTTTTCAGCCATAAACAGATTAATGCCTACAGAGCACTCAAGGTTAGGACAGAGGCACGTTTATTACTGCATCACATCATCTTTACTTTTATTATTCATTCATTCATTCATTCATTATTTTCCGCTTTATCCTATATTAGGGTTCGCGGGGGGGGGTTCCCCATGCCCATCCAGTGGAGAACGTTTTGGGCGCTGGGCAGATACACCCAGGACAGGGCGCCAATCTATCGCTGGGCACACACTCACACAAACACAGAAACGCACACAAACACACTCTACATGGGGCAATTTGCAGAATTCAATTGACCTTGATCCATGTTTTTGGACTGTGGGAGGAAACCGGAGAACCCGGAGGAAACCCGCGCGGACACGGGGAGAACATGGAAACTCCACCCAGATGGGCATTCGAACCGGGAACCCCTAGTGCTGAGAGGCGAACGTGCTAACCACTAAGCAACCATGCCACCCTATACTTTTATTAATACTTTTTAAATATTTTTGATTTGAAGATGGTGTGGCACCGAGACGTCGTGGTTAGCACGTTCGCCTCTCAGCGCTGGGAATTTGGGGTTGTATCCCAATCTGGGTGGAGTTTCCATGGTCTGTCTGTGTCCAAGTGGGTTTCTTCTATGTTCTCCAGAATCCCAAAACATGGATAGAAGATGTATTAGCTACATTTTAAGTTGTTAATTAATAAAATTAATAATTTGTTGTCATTTAAAGGAAATTGCCATTCATCACTTACATTTTAAAGAATGTTAGATCGTATTAGTTTTTGTGCACTGATGTTGTTTCGGTTATTTTTGGATTAAGTTTGTAGTTTAGTTTGCCAGTAAAAGCAACAATAAAACAGGATTATCTATTAATTAATTTTTAAACAGCTTATACTAATTGGGGGTCAGACAATATCACAGTTTTTATTGTATGTCCAATTCACCTTACTACAGAATGTACTGTGGTGGGAAACCCACACCGACAATATCATTAATTATTTAAGGCTTTATTAAAGATGGTAATTTGTCTTGTTCAGTGACAATACAGCATATTGATTACAATGTTCACCAAAGTAAATTAGGATTTATATGATTTTAAACTTTTTTTCTTGCATCATAGATTTCAGTTTAATGAACATGGTTTTACTTTACTTATTATATTCATTCATTCATTATCTCCCGCTTTATCCTCTATTAGGGTCGCGGTGGGTTCCCCATGCCCACCCAGGGGAGAACATCTCGGGCGCTGGGCAGATAGACCCAGGACAGGGCGTCAATCCATCGCTGGGCACACACTCACTCACACAGACACACTCTATATGGGGCAATTTTGAGAATTCAATTGACTTGATCCATGTTTTTGGACTGTGGGAGGAAACTGGAGAACCCGGAGGAAACCCACGCAGACACGGGGAGAACATGGAAACTTCACCCAGATGGGGATTCGAACCGGGAATCTCTAGCGCTGAGAGGCGAACGTGCTAACCACTAAGCCACCGTGCCGCCTACTTATTATATATTACATATATTTCTCATGTATTTTGGTTACATAAAATCACTGGGTTCAGAAGATTAATCGCAAACCATGCTTTGCATTTTTAATGTACTGGGCTTTAAATCACACATAGCACGGAGCCTTTTAATGATTATAACTCATGTACAGCTACGAGTCCCCAAACCCTGGCTTTCTACATTTATTACTTTAAAAAAAATCCTTATACACTTTATTTTTATGTTAGAGGCCCATTTAATTATTGTCAGTAATTAGGTTTTAAGGCTGTGAAAATCTGAGCTAACAACTTTTGTAGCGACTAATTGGAGTCTGGTGTAATGAGGTGGCTGCAAGGTGATGGATCTGCTCTGAACTATAAACAGCACACATTTAGTTTTGCTTCTCTCAGAGAAGATCATTCACGGAAGAGTATGGCTTAATTAAAACAATTTTAAATGGAACTAAGAAGAAGATTTGTACACCGGTCAACCATAGCATTAAAACCTCCTTCTTTAGTTTTATTGCCTTCACTTTGAATGCAGTTAAACCTTGTAGTTCTTGTACTCACAGCATACTTTATTAGCCCTCTATAACTTACCCCCTGACTCCAAGGGTCAGGATTCACTTACTGTTGCCTGTATCTGGTGTTATTTGGGAGATGGGCTGATACCGTTGGATAAAACACAAAAGTGCTACTGGAGTAAGACATCCACTGGTGCTTCTTCACAGAGTTTTGCATCGCGTCTAACAACACCTCTTTCTTATGACTTATTCACAATAATGCACAACACAATAATGCACAACCTTATTGCTTTTTTGAAAAAATCTTGACAAACACACTATAATAAAATGGTTTGATCTATTATAACAGTACATTTTTTGAAAACAAAATTATCAAAAAACTGGTCTTCTGCAACATAATCTGGTGTAATCTAGTGGTTATATTACAGAACACAATTCATAAACAACAGCCGCAACAGGCTTATTGCTTATCTGGAATCAGCTCACTTTTTATGTTAATCTGCATTTCCATTAATTGTTTATGGTTTAAATTTTTTTTATCATGAATTGTATATCAATATCGTGTTGATACGAATGTAAAGCGGTCAAAGGTCTGCATTATGGTCAATAATGTTACAGCTGGACAAATTGGCAGGACAAGTACAGTTTAGAAATAGGGGTGGCATGGTGGGTTAGCGGTTGGCATGTTTGCCTCTTAGTGCTGGGATCCAATTTCCAATTTCAACTTGACCTTAGTCTGACCCTAGTCCCTAGTATAAAATTATATTTATTCTTTGAAATACAAGAGGCGGCACGGTGGTTTAGTGGTTAGCACGTTTGCCTCTCAGCACTAGGGATTCCCAGTTCAAATCCCATCTGGATGGAGTTTCCATGTTCTCCCCGTATCCGCGTGGGTTTCCTCCGGGTTCTCCGGTTTCCTCCCACAGTCCAAAAACATGGATCAAATCAATTGAATTCTTCAAATTGCCCCATATAGTGTGTGTATGTGAGCGTGTCTGTGTGAGTGAGTGTGTGCGCAGCGATAGATTGGCGCCCTGTCCTGGGTGTGTCTGCTCAGCGCCCGAAACTTTTTCCCCTGGATGGGCATGGGGAACCCCCCCGCGACCCTAATATAGGACAAAGCGGAAGATAATGAATGAATGAATGAATGAAATACAAGACATAAATATATTTAATTTATTCAATGGTTAAAAAAAATCTAAATTAATCCAGCACTGAAACTTCATTTGTCTTTCGGGCAAATTTTAATTTTTATTTTGCTTCACGCCTACTAGCAAATGAGCATAAACTTTTCATACTCAAGCGAAGTCCTTCTTAAAAACTAAAGATATTACATTCAGATCTTTAACCTAGCACCAATCATTCAGTCTATTCAGAACATCTTCATGACACCTGTCATTTAAAAACTTGATAGCCTGTGTGATGTATTCTACTCCTCGGCTCAGAATGGCTCAGCTCGTGTAGGTGTGCTGTCATTTCAAGCAGCATGATGGTGAAAATCTTTTCACTCGAAACAGGTGTTCCTTACCTGACTGAATACAGATGAACTCATCAGTGCATGAGCACTCACAATACTCATCATGCATCTATTATCTTCCACTGCTTTTGCCACTATACAAGGCTTTAGGCAGATGCATCTCATTATGTCTATTTTGGAACTCGCTAGAAAGACACATTTGCATTGGTATAACAAAGAATGATGAGAAAAGTGAGAAACTGTCTTTAAACCACTCTGACATTTGGCTTATATAACAGAGACTTAAATATTCAGATAGCCCAATTGTTGTGCTTAGTTTTTTAAGAAGACTTTATGAAGGTCTGGGGAGAAGAACAGAAATCTGAGCGGGCTTGTTCCTGTGATTCACTGATCAGCTACAGGGACGTGTACACATCTTGGTGAATGTTTGTCCATGTATAATGGAGTGGAGGAGCAAAAGACCTTCTGTTAGCATCTTTTCTATTCTGGAATGGAAAGTGAGGTCATAGCTAGACTGTTTCCAGCAACTCGTTAATAACAGAACTGAAAAACGCCATGCCATCTATCTTTCCTCATCAGTTGCTGCCAAATCCGCTATTCATATGCATCATATTTTTCTTGCCATGTTTAAATCTTTTCATCTGCTTGCACATTATTTATTTCTGACTCTTCACTATTTCCTGGCCCAAGTATCATTTAGTAAGCTGCTCATCTCAGTGAACGTAGTGCAGATTCCTGACGCTCATACCAACAGGCTTGCATTGTGTCTCATGCCTTTCAGAATACATCAAGTACCCTTAGGGCAATTCCAGTGTTATTAATGGGGCATTTGAGTTCATGCTGACATGCTTTAGTCTACTGAACAGTACTCAAGTAAACTAAAGTATATACAGTATTCAAAATAGCTATTAATAACAATGGATTTAAATGAGGCATCTTTATAGCTAATTTGCTCAATCTTACACTAAAAGTATCTAAGAAACAAAACCACATGTTCGATTTTTGGCACCCTTCCATTAAGTGTTTTAAGCAGCCTCTCCCGTTGGACCCATTATAGCTCTTAGTGTTGTTACTTGTTGGGCTTGGCAAGCACAGAGGATGCAATGTGAGAACTTAAAGTAAGGATCCAGATAATTCCTTTATGTACCTTATATTATACTAATATCAATTATAACACTCCTCATGAGCCTCTTAATCTTGTATTCTGTTGTGTTTTGGGATTATTTTCTACAAATTCTCATGTTTATTACAAAATACCTTTATATCCTGAAGAAAATGTTATTGCTTTACTTTTTTGTGATCTTTTTTGTGATCTTACTTATGTCTCATTCAAAGATGTTTCTTCTAAAATTGCTTGGATGAATTAGTATAAGACAAAGATGACGCATGATACTGCAGAATCGATGGTTTATACAAATAAAATATGAATTGATATTATGTTAGATGCTATACGTGAATAAAGGTACCTAATTCTCAGTTCCAGGACTGAAACTCTCTGCTCCTTGGAAAAGAAATGGTTACATTAATATTAAGCCTTCTGTTTTCAGTAACCAAGTCAATTATTTTGGCATATCTGAGCACAATGTAAAATTTTATTCATATCTATACTTATACTCAAGAGGAGACACGTGTGAGATTACTGAGGTATTTATTTCAGGAGACACATTTAAGCAGCAGGAGACTTTTTGCTTTGTCTTTCGATTTGATTCCATTCTTGTCTTGGAGAATATTAATAAGATATCTGTTTTTGTATTTTTTTCCTCTGGGTCATCACGCAAAGGTTTACACACTTCTTTCTAAACATATAGAACACATACAATCACAGTAAAAAGAAAAGCCATTAATAAAATTTACAATACAATTTTAAAGTTGCGCTATGTATTGGCTTAGTGGTTAGCACATTTGCCTCTCAGCGCTGGGGATCAGCAAATCCTGATCTGGGTGGAGTTTCCATTTTCTCCCCATTCCCACAATGGTTTCCTCTGGGATCTCCGGTTTCCTTCCACTGTCCAAAAATATGACTTCAAAGTAAATTGGCTATTAAATTGGCTACCCTATCTACATTGCCCCTATATAGTGTGTCTCTATGGGAGTGTGTGTGTGCCCAGCGATAGGTTGACGCTCTGTCCTGGGTGTATCTGCCCAGCACCTGAAACTTTATTATTAATCATTTGATGAAAATAAAGGCAGAATGGAAAAGCCTTGCATGAAAAAATATAGTAAAGAAATCTACTTAATGCTAGAGCTTTTAGAACCACCTTTAGCTGTAATAACTTTCAGTAAGACTTAATCTTTGTCCTGTTAAACCACTTCTCTTTCTGAAATTACTTCAGCTCATTGAAACACAATGAGTGAGTACACTTATTATATGGACAAAGGTAGTGAGACAAAGAAAGCTCTTATTCATTAAATTCAGATGTTTTATTCAGTCTGTTGTCACAAGTGTATAAAATCAAGTACTGGTAGTTTGGGGAAGGCCTTTTTTTTTTATTTAGCATGATTGTGCAGCATTGCACAAAGCCCAGTTCATAGAGGGAAAGTTAACTTTGCTGTGGAAGAACTTGACTTACTGACATTTTTTCAAATGACTAAATAGTAGCTGAAGAGTAAAATCTACATAAAAAAGCTTAATACTCTGTACTGTATCATTTTATGGTAAAGTAATGATTATTTGGTAATGTAATGATTATATGGTAAAGTGGGAGTGGTAGCTCAGTGGTCAGGGTGTTGGGCTTTCAATCTGAAGGTTGGCGGTTCAAATCCCAGGTCCACTGAAGTTACCAATGTGGGTCCTTGAGCAAGACCCTTAACCCTCATTGCTCCAGGGATGTTGTGATGAACCCTGTGCTCACCTTGTAAGTCGCTTTGGATAAAAGCGTCTGCTAAATGACCAAATGTAAATGTAAATGTAAATGTAAAGTAATGATAGTTTCTCAAGTCATTCACTGTTATTCTATCCATATCTGTCTCGTTTGTCTTGCTTTAAGGTGACCAATGCTCCACGGGCTGAGCAGCAGGCTTACTTTTTAGGCAGTTTTGATGAGAAAGCCTATTTAGCAGTAAAACAACTGAAAGCAGGAGAGGATCCATATAAAGAGCATGCTTTCAACCTGCAGGAGAGTGATAAACTGGGCAGTGAAAGAGCCATCAGGGACACAAGACACTACAGGTAACAAACATGCACAGTGTGATGCACATATACATGAAAAATCATTTTGCAACTGCAGATCTTTTATTAAATCAAGTGTTTTCAGTCTTTGAGAAACTCAAGGTTATGTCCCAAATCATTACTCTGACATTTTGCCAATAATATACAATTACATTTGGCTTTTATTTCACCTTTAGCTTTTATGGTAATTTTCTGCGTCTGCCACAAATTCCATCCTGGGGGGAAAAGGGATAGTACAAATCATTCAGCCCTGTACTTTCATATTTACTGTGTAATGTAATGCTGTGATGTTTCTGCCTATTTCTAGTGAATGCTGTATAATGAGCTGGTCTATTGGAAATTAAAGCATTATATAATCACCATTTAAATACAGCTGGATGTAGGAAGATGCATACCAGAATATACATGTAATTACAAGGAGTTGTCAAAACAAACCTATGACTAGTCTCTGAAATAGAATTAATAAGGAGCCAGCTATAAAAACCATTTAACTGTAACACGTTGACAGGAACGGGAGTAAATTAATCAGCTCAGATGACCTCGATACTGACCGCACTCACTAAATGCTCTATTTCACCATGGTAACTAACACTTGTGTTTTAACAGCCTTCTGTTGGTGTGAATTTTCATTTCCTGCTTCATTTCCATAATTTTAACAGTTTTTTTTGCTTTAAATGTAATTTTTTACCAAGCTTCTTATTCCTTCTTCTGGTATTTTCTGTCACATATTTAATCAGTATTTAACTTTTACTTTAAGTTATTTTGCCCTTTGTATTGTGATAAACATGCATAAGTGTTTATATCCCCTATTACATATCAACTCTGTAAAATGTACATTTTTAATCTGCCAATGGTGTGGTAGTGGACCCAAAACTGATGTGTTTGTCCCCAATGGAAGACTCTTGTGGAATTCAAACACTGCTCATCACTTTTCCAATAAAGCATGGAGGAGGTAGCACCAATGTTCTTTTAACCAAAAAGCACAGAGCACAAAATGATTTAAAAATCACACAGCACAAGCTTACAGGAGTCTATAATAGAGGTGCACTTTAAACTAGACAATAATTCCATTTGTATCAAAACTACACTGCAGCGGTTAAATTATAATCTCCGTTTAAATGGTCAGGTCACAGCCCAGCCCCCATCGCTGTTCAAAAATGTGTGGTAATAACATTACTGTTATCCGAAATCATCCATGTTCTAAGTTCCCCTTACCATATAGATGGACTTTGTAGTTCTACAATTACAGACTGTAGTCCATGTGTTTGTGGACTACTATAGAGCGGCACAGTGGCTTGCTGGTTAAGCACGTTTGCCTCTCAGTGCTGGGGATTCAGGTTCGAATCCTAATCTGGGTCGAGTTTCCATGCTCTCTCCGTGTCTCCGAGGGTTTCCTCCGGGTTCTCTGGATTCCTCCCACAGTCCAAAAATATGGATTCAAAGTAAATTGCCTTCTCTAAATTGCCCTATATAGTGAGTGATTGTCTGTGTAATTAAGTGCGCCCAGTGATAGATTGGCTCATTGTACTGGAACTATCTGCCCAGCACCTGAAACATTCTGCTCTAGGTGGATATGGAGAACCCCCCTCGTGAACCTAGTAGAGGATTAAGAGCAGGCATTATTTGTTTAGTGCATTATTCCTATCCCAGCATTGTCTCTGAGGTATTTAAATAAAACTACAGCAGCACTGCTGCACTAAAACCCCCTCACCACATCAGTGTCACTGCAGAACTGACAATAAACAATCCACCACCCAAATTATACCTGTTCTGTGATGCTCCTGACCAATAGAGAACAGAGAATCAACAGGGGACTAACAAAACCCATCTATATGATAAGTGAAGAAAATGAACCATGGAGCGAGAAGTTGGTGTGTCCAAACTTTCACTGACTAAGAGAAGATAATACAGTGACAGTCCACAAATGTCTGTTTATATTTTTAATTAGATTTTATTTTTGAACTAATGCAAATATTCATGCATTGAAACCCCGATATTCATTCATTCATTCATTATCTCCCGCTTTATCCTCTATTAGGGTCACGGTGGGGTTCCCCATGCCCATCCAGGGGAGAACGTTTCGGGCGCTGGGCAGATACACCCAGGACAGGGCGCCAATCCATCGCTGGGCACACACTCACTCACACAGACACACTCTATATGGGGCAATTTTGAGAATTCAATTAACTTGATCCATGTTTTTGGACTGTGGGAGGAAACCGGAGAACCCGGAGGAAACCCACGCAGACACGGGGAGAACATGGAAACTCCACCCAGATGGGGATTCGAACCGGGAATCCCTAGCGCTGAGAGGCGAACGTGCTAACCACTAAGCCACCGTGCCGCCATACCCCGATATTTCCAATTAAAATAATGAATACAAGGTGATTTCTGTAGGATCGCCAGTAATCATCATCATAGACAAATCCGGGTCACGTATACAGCTTTAGAATAGTGCGGATATCTGCAGACAAAAATACAAGGCCATCAGTGATAAGGACGGTGGAATTATAAGAAATAAAATATTTTTTTGGTATTAATGTGTAATACTCATCAAGGGGCAGGCAATTTAGGCCAGTTTATTTTAACCTAATGCTGTACAAGTGGCTCACATTAGTTTGAAATGCTTTCTCCTCTTGCTGCTGCTGCAAAGTAAATAATTGTCCCAGTATAATATTTTCCTCATTTGTTTAATTGGGTTCTTTTTATCTGTGATGTGGCTCATTGCGAAAATACATTTTAATTGGATTATCAAGTTTTACCAAGCTTTATTTATTAATTTGATACTGACTTCAAATATTTCTTTATGGTATTATATTCCTTGTTATTTAGAAAATTGTGTCTTTAAGCTCAAATAGTTTTATTTTACTAATTGTAATCAGTTCAGTACATCTAATTCTAATTCCCAGCTAAAGCTGGATAATTTAAATCCATAGATAATAGTTTTATAAAATATTAAGATTAAAAAAATTAATATGGCCTTGAAAAGAAATAAAACAAGAACTCCAATGATGTCAGCAATAAAAAAGGGTGAATATCTCAAATGCAACAATGAAAGCTTTATATATATAGTATAGTGAGATTGAGAGATGCCATTGGTCATTATTTAAACTGTAGAAACAGAAGAGAAAAATAGAAGAAAAGTAAGTGACCCAGGATTATCGTTAATAATTACAGAAATATAAAGAATGTACTGTATGATTTCAGGTGTGCTTCAGTGACCTTTGATGCTGACTTGCCCTCAACAAGCATCATCATCACCTTCCACAATGAAGCTCGTTCTACCCTGCTGCGCACTATTAAAAGGTAATAGTTAAATAAGTATGAGAAATTGTGCATGAAATGAAATGATGATGCAAAACTGCTTTTTTAGTATATGCTATTAGCAGTCTAACTGAACAATGTGTTTGAGTTCCCTGAGTTCCAGGAGCATCGACCAGCCAATAAAGTTTCTGCCTATAAAAAAATCCTCTGTTTGATCATGTAACCATTAAATATGGCCAAGTGTTCATGCAAACCAAACACACGACTCCTGTTGTAGTTTGCTAGCACATCATTTAACTGCACCTCACAAGCAGTCTGGTAGTTGGTTTTAATACCATTCATGGTTATAGGTTTCCATTGAGACGGGGGAAAGTTAATAGTGTTGACTAGTAAAGAGGCAGCATGGTCGCGTAGTGGTTATCATGTTCATCTCTCAGTGCTGGGGATCCAGGTTTAAATTTCAAATTCGGTGGAGTTTCTATGTTCTACCTGTCTATGTAAGTAATCTCTCGGTTCCCTGGTTTTCTCCCACAATCCCAAAACATGGATTTAAAGTGAATTGCCTGCTTTAAATTGCCCATAGTGTGTGTAGTTTGTGTGTGTTAGTGTGCCCAGCAATGGATTGGTACCCTGTCCTGTGTATATTTGCCTGAAAAATTCTCTCCTGGAACCCCTTCTATGACCAGGTATATTACGGATGTGATTGGTTGGGGGGCAATTAGGTCAAAAGGTCAAAAGAAATGTGTTCATGTAAACCAAACACACGACTCCTGTTTACACATCATTTAACTGCACCTCACAAGCAGTCTGGTAGATGGTTTTAATACCATTCATGGCTGGGCACACTAACACACACAAACTACACACACTATGGGCAATTTAAAGCAGCCAATTGCTGAAGGTCAAAACAAATGTGCTGACTGGTTTCTCCTTACACACTGCATACAGAAAATGTGAAACTGCCCCATAGTCAAGATTATCAGCACTATAAATTTAAAGCAAATATAATATATAGTATATACAATTGGTAAACCTGATAATATGGCTTTCTTGTTCAATTATGTAGGTGTACCTAAAAGTGTTTGATGGGCTTTATCGTTCATCACATTGCTCAATTACAACTTAAAAAAGGTTTTTAAATATTTTCTGATATCTTTTATTTATTCATTATCTTCCTCTTAATCCTGTACTAGGATCACAGAGGGGATTCCCTATGCTTATTCATGCAGAGAGTTCCAGACAGATATACTAAGAACAGGGCACCAATCCATCACTGGGCACACACTCATTCACACACAGAGACTATATAGGGGTAATTTAGAGAAGGCAATTTACTTTGAATCCATATTTCTGTACTGTGGGAGGAAACCGCAAAACCCGGAGGGAGCCCACACGGACACGGGGAAAACATGAAAACTCCACCCAATTTGGGATTCAAACCTGGATCCCAAGTGCTGAGAAGCAAACGTGCTAACCACCAAGCCACCATGCCTCCTGATGTCTATGTCCAAGTCATCTATTTCTATACATACTTTTGAAGGCATCTATTGCTATACATTGTTTTTAAAAAACATTTGTTAATACGTTTAATTTTTTATTAATTTAATAGCATTATTAGATGTGTCAGTACAAATATATTCCTATATTAACCAAAACCTCACAGTTTCTTAAAACATTATTTAATTGGATTTTGACCGCATCTCCTTTATTGCTGCAGCGTACTTATTAGAAGTCCACCTCATTTAATCCAAGAAATCATTCTCGTCGATGACTTCAGCTCCGATCGTAAGTATCTTTATCTCCTTGATTCAAGTCACACGCATTCAGATTCATTAATATACAAATTGAAAAATATTGTTTAATAGGAAAGAGTCCAAGTTTAGTCATTGAAAAGAAAAATGGGCTCTGACAAGGCCATTGTGTGTAACCCTGTAGAGAACATGTTCATGTGGAGCAACATTCATTGTTAGTAGTGGCACAATTTAGCCAGGATCAGGTCTCTGCAAATGTGGAACAGTAGGAATGGTATAGCTAGCCAATTTTCCTGTAGTCAAACAAATGAAAATAAACTCAGCCATCTGAAGCTCTGGCATAATGCATTTTACAAAGTCATTTGATTTAAAAAAAAACAAAATTATTTTTAGAAACCTTGTTTCACATTTGTGCAAGTCCTGAACACAACTGGGTATATAAATACATAAGTATATAAGTAAATAGATGTAATGCCTTTAATGACATTTAAATGAACATTTAGCTGATGTGATACACACAACTGCTTTATCTTTCCTTGATTCCTTGATTCTTGTTGATATAAGACCTAAGGCCTAATCTTATACCCTGCACAAAGACGTTGTGATGCTTATTGTTATCTTACACCCCTGGCAAAAGTCTCATTTTTATACCTTGTTTTAACGGTGCTGTTTTAATGGCAACAGTGTATGCAAATATATCTACACAAATGGCCATGGTGCTTTTGAAATGAGGTGTGTTCATGTAAATTTCTGGCGTATTGCTAGCTTGACAACGCAAAACCCAAGTGCGCCACTGACTGAAAATAAACCAACTCAACAGTTACCCGTCAGACGTTCTTTGCTATCTTGGCAGTAAATTGTCAACACAGTCTCAGACACACTGCTTGGTTTGTTGCACACGGAGCCCAAAAAACACCATTTATAATAAAGAGAATTTGCACATGTGCTTTATTCATGTAGATAGAATGGGTCACACTGGTGTCATTATCACAGCAGTGATCATGGAATTAACATCCTAATATCACTTACATTTACATTTTGCTTTCTTCTCAGCCAGACCAAAGTGCTGCTAATGTGATCTTTGCCAGTGGGTTTTGGAGTGATGTACTGAAATGAGTTTTCAAGCCAAAAATGCCAAAAACCCAACAAAATAAAACAAATTAGAACATTACAGAGATAATTAACAGAAGAAAAAACAGCTGAGGTAATTAACAGGGATAAAAATAACACAATGAGGTAAGAGAAGATGGTTTTAAAAACGAAAGTTTAAAACAGAGCAAGAGGCTAAGCTCTACACTCATTTAATTAGCCAAAAGTGTTCATCGTTAATATCGTTAAAGTGATCTATTTGAAATGATCTACTTGAATTTGCCCCCTGTTTAATCCATTCATGCAGTGAAAGACACACATATATTCACACACTGGAGACTTGAGCACACGTGCCCGGAGCGGCAGCTTTGTATACGGCAGCTGGGGAGCAATTGGGGTTATGTGCCGTGCCCAAGGGCACTTTAGACATAGTACTTGGTGGAACCAGGAATCAAACCGGGGACCTTCAGGTAAAAGTTGTGTATTGATTCACTCAGAAGTGCTTTAGCCTTACATATCCTATGTTTGACTCCCTGGAAGGGGCAAGTCTAAAACATACAGTGGGTTGCAAAAGTATTCATACCCCTTGAACTTTTCCATATTTTGTCACATTACAACCACAAACATAAATATATTTCACTGGAATTTAATGTGAAAGACCAACACAAAGTGGTATACAATTGTGAAGTGGAAGGAAAATTATACATGAATCAACATTTTTTTTACAAATGAAAAACTGAAAAGTGCGACGTGCAAAAGTATTCAGCCCCCCTGAGTCAATACTTTGTGGAGCCACCTTTTGCTGCAATTACAGCTGCAAGTCTTTTAGGGTATGTCTCCACCAGCTTTGCACATCTAGTGACTGAAATTCTTGCCCATTCCTCCTTGCAAAACAGCTCAAGCTCAGTCAGATTGGATGGAGAGCGTTTGTGAACAGCAGTTTTGAGATCTTGCCACAAATTCTCAATTGGGTTTAGGTCTGGACTTTGACTGGGCCATTCTAACACATGAATATTCTTTTTTTTAAACCACTCCATTGTAGATCTGGCTTTATGTTCAGTCTCAAATCTTTTGCTGACTCCAACAGGTTTTCTTCCAAGATTGCCCTGTATTTGGCTCCATCCATCTTCCCATCAACTTTGACCAACTTCCCGGTCCCTGCTGAAGAGAAGCACCCCCAGAGCATGATGCTGCCACCACCATATTTGACAGTGGGGATGGTGTTTTCAGAGTGATGTGCAGTGTTATTTCTCCGCCACACATAGCGTTTTGCATTGTGGCCAAAAAGTTCAATTTTGGTCTCGTCTGACCAAAGCACCTTCTTCCACATGTTTGCTGTGTCCTCAACATGGCTTCTGGCAAACTGCAAACGGGACTTCTTATGGTTTTCTTTTAACAATGGCTTTCTCCTTGCCACTCTTCCATAAAGACCACATTTGTGTAGTGCACGACTAATTGTTGTCCTGTGGACAGTTTCCCCCACCTGAGCTGTGGCTCTCTGCATTTCATCCAGAGTCACCATGGGCTCTTGGCTGCCTCTCTGATCAGTGATCTCCTTGTTCGGCCTGTAAGTTTAGGTGGACGGCCTTGTCTTGGCAGGTTTACTGTGGTGCCATACTCTTTCCATTTCCGGATGATGGATTGAACAGTGCTCCGTGAGATTTTCAAAGCTTTGGAAATCTTTTTATAACCTAAGCCTGCTTTAAACTTCTCCAAAACCATATTCCTAACCTGTCTGGTGTGTTCTTTGGACTTCATGATGCTGTTTGCTCCCCAATATTCCCTTAACCAACATCTGAGGCCGTCACGGAGCAGCTGTATTTGTACTGAGATTAGATTACACACAGGTGGACCCTTTTGAGTCATTAGCACTCATCAGGGAACTTCTGAATGCAATTGGTTGCACTCAGGGAAAAGGGGGCTGAATACTTTTGCACGTCGCACTTTTCAGTTTTTTATTTGTAAAAAAAATGTTGATTCATGTATAATTTTCCTTCCACTTCACAATTGTATACCACTTTGTGTTGGTCTTTCACATTAAATTCCAGTGAAATATATTTATGTTTGTGGTTGTAATGTGACAAAATATGGAAAAGTTCAAGGGGTATGAATACTTTTGCAACCCACTGTAGTTCTTTAAACATATAGTTCTTTGGATATATACCAGGTGAATGAGAGATAGTAACCTGATTAAGGTTGTTACTTTATTTAGATAATGGAATATGGAAAAAAATGGAAATAATGGAATAAAAAAAGAATTAAAATAGTATTTGTTTAATTATTGATCTGTTCACATTTTATTTAGTGACATGCTTGTATATTCAGTGTCAGAATTACATGTGGGGGTTAGTTTCATATAAAGACCTTGAATTTGGCATCTCTGATTTACTAACTCTAAGTCTAAAACTAAATCTAGAAGATCTATCTTTAGCTATGCTGTGTTCATTATAGGCAGTTTTGATTAGAATGTTCAGTCGGTCTGACAGGCTTAGTCTACATTTAAGCAGAGAGAATCTGTTCGCTTAAAATCTGAAGTTTAATAATAGGTATAGTAAATAAGAGATTTTTAGGGCATTTGTAGAAAGACAGGATTTCACCACTTTAATCCAATTAGGGCTCGTGTTAATCCAGCAGTATGATTCCTGCACTGGTCATGAGTGTGCATGTGACTCTGAGTCTTAACATGGACACAGTTGGACATCCTTTTGTCATCTGTCCTTTACTATTTCTGACTGACACGTGTTTGGACTTTGAGCTCATGCATGCTGCTGCTGTTGCCTGCACTTGCTCTGCTCTTCTGGTCAGTCTGTCTGTCAGTTTCACTCTGCGAGGGGAGGTTGTCTGCAACTCCAGCACAGTTTGCAAAAAGTAAATGTTCTGATTTTGGATAGAAGCAGCACTGGACACATTAGTGCTTAGTGAAAACTGTGGCTGTCAGGCTGCGTACAGCATCTGTCAAGTCAGTGTTCATGCATGCTTGACTTTTGCTGTTACGGTGATCCAGCCCTCACTCCTCCCCCTTACCATCTGTCTAACCTTTTCTTTACAGAGTGCAAAATGTACACTTCTCCTGCTCTCATTCTTTCACACACTTATGTAAAAACACAGCAACTGAGCACATATGCATTTAATGCAAGTAGAATAATATGTAACTGTAAATACATTAAAATGCAGATACCCGCAAGATTGGGTGGGAAGTGTTCGGCTGGACAGAGTTTGCAGTGTTCGTTCTCAGCAGGATTCTACAGAAGCTCTATTTTCAGAGAGAGAAATTGCCTGATACAGTGCCAGAGGGCAACTGTAATTAATCATAACACTCAAAAGCCCCACTGGATGCCCTGTCTCATTTAATGTGTGCGTGTGTATGTGTGTGTGTGTGTGTGTGTGTGTGTGTGTGTGTGTGTGTGTGTGTGTGTGTGTGTGTGTGTGTGTGTGTGTGTGGACATGTATATATCACCTTGTGAGAACCTCTGTACAAACCTGTTCACATTTTCCATGCATTAAGGGAAATAACATTATATAAGCAACTTCTGCTTATGACAACCTCTTAAGAATAAAGATGATAATGAAATGATGATGAGGAAACACTAAGACCAAAATTCTGGCAGGTGCATGGATTCCTTCATTATGGGAAAATATAGTAATTGTGGCAACTGTGTATTAGGGTGTTTTAGGGGCGTAGAGGAATGGAATATACATAGAGTGAAGGTAGAACAGTG
Source organism: Corydoras sp. C115 (assembly GCA_019802505.1). Classification (NCBI taxonomy): domain Eukaryota; kingdom Metazoa; phylum Chordata; class Actinopteri; order Siluriformes; family Callichthyidae; genus Corydoras; species Corydoras sp. C115. The sequence goes on along the minus strand of JAFMOC010000006.1, from coordinate 8,717,529 downwards.
AGCCATACACAGTAATTAATAAAGCAATAAGGTGGGAGAGCATAAGAAAGTATGCACTATTGTGAATTAATCACAATAATTTGAGCAATGTTGTTAGTATAATGCATAACCAATAATAAAAAATAAGAAATAGAAATAATAAGGAAAAAAACTTTTGGTCAATTGCAACGTAAACTAGTCTGTTTTTCTCAAATGAACATTGTTTGCTGAGGAACAGGATACTGCACTATAAAATAAAATATAGTTGAAAAATTTTCACAATTTGAAATATATTTTATTCCATATTAAATAAATACAAAAAAAGAAAAATGTAATCTGGCAACATAGTAAGTAAATGTATCTCATAAAATAAATGTATTTCTTAAAATAAGGATCAAGTTTAAAAAAAAACTAGATTATTTATCTTACTTAGATCTTAAAAATTTATTTAAGTCAATAAAATCAAATTTAAGTTAAAAACTGGAGGTGTTCTACTTTTTTCAATATTTTCTTACTTGTTAAGATTTTATTATTGATATTGTGGTTTTTCAAACAATTAAAAAAGTCATCTAGTGGCCATATCACAGAACACAATTTATAAACAACAGCCGCAACAGGCTTAGTGCGCATCTGCAACCGGTTCACTGTTTATATTAATCTGTATTTCCATTTATGATACATAATTTTAAAAAAATGTCTATCAGGCATTGATATTGCTTTTGAATCACCTACAGCTCTGGTCCTTTCAAGCCGTAACAAGTTCAGTCGTTCAGGTTTGGTTTACATGAAGTCCATGAAGACCACATGTGATGATTTACCTGATAATCTAATCTTTAAAATGTTATAATAAATAATAAATTATAAATATTAACTAATATTATAAAAAATATTTTCCAATGTACCAACTAGAAAGAGTTACATACAGGAGTTCATCAAATGACAAAAAACAGACACACAAGGGAGAGTTTATATAAAACTAAAGAAGTCACATGAAAAACACAGGTGCACAGAATGAAACAATGAATAAAAAACGAAATTTACCAAAACAAGGTTAAACAATGACAATCACTTCGGCAAGCACTCCTAACATTGCATAATGTAATGCATTTCATTGCATTCAGGTATCTTATACACTTTTTACATGTTGAATGAATAATAAATCTCCTGGTTATTTAAGTAGAAAGAAAGCTGGATGTATTTGTATGTATTTGTAAAACACACCGCAGAGCTTCATTTACATGATTGCAACTATGTACAGAATAATGCATTTGTAAGCAGAGTGTCTATGTGAGCGCCATACAAATTAAAAGGTAATGTGTCCTTGTGCATTTTCTTTGTGTGTGTGTGTGTGTGTGTGTGTGTGTGGTTTGTGTGTGTGTGTGGTGATTGTGTGTGTTCTCTTTGTAATCTGATGTCCCTCTTTCATTAGCTGAGGACTGCCAGCTGCTCTCTCAGATCCCCAAGGTGCGCTGTCTAAGAAATGAACGGAGAGAGGGTGAGTCGATCTCAAAAAATATAATCACAAAGCAGTTTACAATCTCAACTCTGTACTCAGCATTTTACATTCTTTTAAATAGCAAAGTTCAAATATTAGCCAAGTGTCTGCCTTTGTAATGGAAATAAGGTAGAGTTAATAATACGACGGCTGCCAACAACTATTAAATATGTAAAAGACTAAATTACAAAAGTATAATTATGCTTCAGCATAACATCAAACCCCAGTGAATAATTTAAATACTGCCTTAAAGGAGCGTGCAGTTAAGCTTCTAGGACATGCAATCGAATTAAATTTCAGCTTTATTTTCTTGATTATGCAGAGAAGTTGAGATGAAACTGGATCTTTCACTGTGCGACTGATGTTGGAGCAATCTGTGCCTTGGTGAAGATGGAAAAAAATTGCTGTGTATTTTATCAGACTGGAAGTTTTCGCTGTGACTTTAATTTCCTTGTCAGCTTCAGGAAAACATATTTGAAGTGCTGTAAATGTGACGCCTGAACTCTCACTGACCTGCAGCGTCTCATTGCCTTTACACGCTTAGCTTCTGCGAAATAGCATGGAACTTCTAGAGTGACATTTTAAACAGAATAAAGATAAATGTTTTGAAAGTGCGGTATGTGCGGTAATAAAGATATGAAGAAGAATCTGTTACGGGACACATGCTGTTAAAACGTGGGCATGTCGGACTCAAAGACATGAGACAGAACCACAAAATACAATAAAGGTTTATCAGGTTTATTTTATTACATCGAACACATTTAACAAAAAAAAAGTGCTATCCTCTAGCAGAAGCACAATCAAAACAGCTGTCAAGCCAAAACAATAAATCATGCACAGAAACAAACATGCTTGGATGTACACTACATTGACAGAAGCGCTCCTCCAAGCTGATAGACTGGATCACACAAGTATTTTGATAATGAAAATCACCAAATTTTTAAAAAATCATTTATTTTGCTAACTGTAATAAAGTGTCACTTTACACTTGAAGAACCTGACTAATTCATGGACACGGTTAGATGTACTTAGGCCACATAAGAGACATGTTGATGAGATTTTCCTTGAACTATCGCGCACCAAACCACATCAATCTTGTTGACCTTCTTTAAGGTTACAAAGCGATAAAGTGCAGCATGTCATTGAAAATCCATTACGTGCATTCACACTTGGATTTCTTCCTCTGATAAGCTTGGTGCAGTAAGACGGACATGGCAAGCACTTTTACCAAGTCATTGTCATTATAGAAAAGCATTATCAAGGTTACAGGAATCCATCACAGCTGGCTGACCATAACATGGTAACAGGAGATGTTCCATAAAAGGGTGACATGTAACTGAAGGTTTGTATGTGTTCTGCGCAGGTCTGATCAGGTCTCGTGTAAGAGGTGCTGGCGCTGCCTCGGCTTCCATTCTCACCTTTTTGGACAGTCATTGTGAGGTGAACACAGACTGGCTGCAGCCCATGATCCAGAGAGTCAAAGATGTGAGTGTATAATGAAAGAGCATGAGATCATAACTGCATTTTTTATGTGCTATGTGACAGAGAATTGTAATACTTTTTTTAAGGTTGGATTGTTCTGCAAGCTAAACCTCACACTTAACTCCTCCACCCATTTTAATTAACACTAAAAAAGTATTAAAAAATGAATAATTATTTTTGGTCCTAATATGTCATGTACAATTCACAAATATCTTAACAATGTAGATTAAATGGAAGGAAAGCAGAAGTGAAAGGGAAGTACAGGGCCAAAAAATGAGACATGAAATCTATACAGCTCAAAAACAAGCTCTGTCCTTCAGATAGTTTGTCAAACTTAACTCAATTAGAGAATTATCTGCTCAGATTGTGTTCTCTAAGGAACCGTTCTGATGCCAGATATGCCTCATCTCTCCTCCAGTGCACCTCAGTGCACTCAACAGTAATTTTATTTCTTTGACAGATTATGTGATATCGTTTGCCCTGCAGCTAGAATAAGTCTTTTATGAATGTGCACATGAGAGAAGACTCTCCTTATCTTGTATCGCCTCACTTCAGTCTTTCATGCTCACACAGATAAACCTGTGGCTATGTATAGGGCCTGTGCATGACTAAAAAGCAGCGGTTGAAAAAGTATTCAGACCCTTTTCTATTAAGTACCAGCAGCATGGTGGTGCAGTGGTTAGCATTGCCACTGCACAGCAAGAAGGTCCTGGATTACATTTCCAGACATGCATTATAATACATATATACTTAGTTTCCTTTAAATATGAATGTGTTTGTATGTCAGTGATGGACAGGCAGCATAATCACAGTATTTCCTTATGAGGGCTGTGATTGGCAGGAGCTTCACTGCATCTTTATTTATGACAGAGATTTGTAAGTTTTACAGGCAGGAGGTAAAGTATTAATATGTAATGGTTTGGTCTTTCGACTAATATATGATTTATTGTAAAACAGGTATTTCTTCTTCTTAAATCTGATTAGCTAAGCAAATTGTCAAGTCATTACATTCATTCATTCATTCATTCATTTATTCATTATGTTCCTGGAGGGGGCGGCACGGTGGCTTAGTGGTTAGCACATTCGCCTCTCAGCGCTAGGGATTCCCGGTTCGAATCCCAATCTGGGAAAGTTTATTCTCCCGTGTCCGCGTGGGTTTTCTCCGGGTTCTCCGGTTTGCTCCCACATTCCAAAAACATGGATCAAGTTCAATTGAATTCTCCAAATTGCCCCATATAGAGTGTGTTTGTGTGTCTGTGTGAGTTAGTGTGTGCCCAGCGATAGGTTGGCGACCTGTCCTGGGTGTATCTGCCCAGCACCCGAAACGTTCTCCCCTGGATGGGCATGGGGAACCCCCCCGTGACCCTAGTAAAGGATAATGGATGTGGAAGATAATGGATGAATGGATGTTCCTGGGGTTCCCTATGCCCATCAAGGCTGGACATCAAGGCTGGACATGGTGCTGGACAGATACACCCAGGACAGGGCACAAATCACACTCACTCACACACACACACACACACACAAACACACACACACCATATGGGGCACACACTCTAGAATAGAGCAACATACCTGTGAGAGCTGAACAAAAAGAAAAGGGTTTTAACCAAACTGTTCCAGCTCATCAGCAAAGAAATGTGTGAACGTGCTAGAACATTATTTTAAATTGTGTAACCTTAATGGAAATATACAGATTGATATAACAGCAAACCAGTAAGCTGTAAACCAGTAGCCAGTATCCTGTTGCTTAGCAATTAATGTTCACTTTTAAAACAGATAACGTCACAAAATAAATTTGTTTTAAAAAAAACATTTATGAATTAGACATTGTTTTATTACTATTATTACTAACTGTTTTATAATAGCAATAATTTCACTCGAGCTTGTGCATTATAGTGAATAGATATTAATGCTACACATCATGCCTTACTACACCTTTTTCAAGTAAAATATTCACTAATGCACAAGCTCATATGTTCTTGTTTAAGATGTTCTTAACACCGCACTTCTATCTTATAAATCATTGTTTATGTCAAAATATAGGATAATTACCAGTCTTATTTAGGGGATTAGGAGATTAAGCGCTTGTGAATAGTCATGTCAGACAGGTACATTAAGGTAAGCACCTGGGGTGATTGTCCTGAATAATCCAGTTACCTTGCATCACCCCAAGGTCTGTCATGCAGCAGGGATTAAATAGCAATCCTGGGGAGAAAGGACAAGAAAACATTTACTTAGAGCAATAAAAAAAACTGAAAGAGGATGAAAATATTTTATGTACTATCCAATGGTTATGTTTGTAAATTTGCAAATGAGCATCACACAGTTTCCTAGTTCATTTATTTTCTAATTAGCCTATGGTAATTACAGGAGGTGCTGGAGCTAATTGCTCACAGGATGAAAATGGGAAACTGCCTGTCCTGACATTTACACCTGTGGCACTTTTACCAAATCACATACTGACATGATATGGACCTTAAAAGGAAACCAGAGCTTCCAGAGGACACTCACACAGACACACAGAGAACATGCCATGAACACATAGAATTGGCAGACCTGTCCACATACCCAAGTTTCAATACCAGTATCTCATAGTTTGAAGGTGCCACACTACTAGTATGAGACAGATTTCAATGCCATGGCAACAAAAAATATGGAAAAAGTAGTAACATGTCAGCTTAAAAGTCTGAAGCAAATAAAGTACCAATATACAAACATGCCATCTGAAGTTGGAACAGAGGTAAATTTTGCTCCAATAACAATAGACTGCAGCTTTAGCAACAACATTAAAAGTGCATCGTAGATACAATTTTATAATAAGAATGGACTAATGTCAGTAAGATTAAAAAAAACATTGGTCCACCTCTGAATAAAACCCACCATAAAGTAAAACCTGTAAGTAATTATTGCAGAAGGTCAATAATACATTCCCAAGGAAGTTCTGAGGATGGTCTTTTGGGATCTCATCGTAAAAAAAATCAATTGTAATTAACTAACCTGCTTTCATGTTCTGAATGACAAACTCAAATAAAGAAAAAGGCCAAACTCATATGAAAACTTCAGTACCATGGAGAGGTTGTTAAAACATGGCAACATTCAGTGCCGAGTTTCAAACACAAATCTACAGATGGAAGCATAAAAATCAAACCTAATGATATCATCTGATGCTGCAGCATCCCTGAGGTGTTTTGAGAGCTTGGAATCGGGATTTTGCATGTTGCAATGTGAAAAAATAGAAAACCAAAAACAACCCAGTAACTGTCATACATACAGTGCACAGTTATGATACTAGGCCAGTTATAATCAACACAGTTTGAAAAGTTTTCTGACAGTTTTATAAAAAGTTTGTTACTAAAGAAAATCTAAATAATCAGTTTTGGCTTATATTTAAAGTTTTAAACCAGTCATGACCTTTAATAATAAACTATAATTGTACAATATACTGTTCATTCTGTTAAAATATTCACCACTTGATTTTTCTTTGTAATAAACTAATGAAAACTAAATGTAAACATGGAATTCAATGAGTTAAGACATTTTATAGCATTTATTGTAATCGTTTTTGTAAATAATGGCCTGTCCTTATTTGGAATTTTGATTATGACATTTGTTTTATAATATTGATTATAATAATAACAACAATAACAACAATTATGTTATGCTACCGGGATGCTAAAATGTGATTGGTTGAATAAGACAATATGCAACTGAAAATGGCACAACAGGGAAATAGCTATGAAAGGAAGTGGACAGATTTTTGGAATTATTTAATAAGCATTCATGGGCAAATTTATTATTAAACAGCAATTCATGTTTTTTAATATTGTTTAGGCCTGCAGAGAAGGTTTTGGAAACCCTAACAGGCCCGCCACTCATTTCATACTGTATATAATATCTTGTGATCTTGCAGCTCTTGACAGTTTGACTTGTATCACCCAGGGGGTGCATCCCACATGTTTAAAAAGCCTGGCTGTAATGTACTGACCTGTAATTGCTGTAGTAAACATTAAAAACTAATAGCGTGTTCACATATGGCATATTTAGTATACACATGACACATCTATTTTAGTATATGGCTGAATGGACATGTCACATTCAGTTTCTTCTTTATTAGATGAGATGCAACATGAATGAGAAAAGTCAGTTTGAAATTAATGTCACATTTTACCTTTAACTACCTAAACCTTTTTAATAACCAGTCTAAACCACCAGAGTGTACAAACATCCATCCATCCATTATCTTCTGCTTTATCCTCTTCTAGGGTCGCGGTGGGGGGTTCCCCATGCCCATCCAGGGGAGAACATTTCGCGTGCTGGGCAAATACACCCAGGACAGGGTGCCAATCCATCACTGGACACACTCACTCACATAAGCACACTCTATATGGGGTAATTTGGAGAATTCAATTGACTTGATCCATGTTTTTGGACTATGGGAGGAAACCGGAGAACCCGGAGGAAACTCCACCCAGATTGGGCTTCGAACTGGAAATCCCTAGCACTTAGAAGCCACCGTGCCGCCCCTGAGTGTACAAACAACAGCCTGTATATACATGTCTTGGTTTTGCTCTCTCCGAACCTCTTTTCCACAGAGCAAAATCTGATTTGATGTAAATGTAGTCTATATGGGGAAAGTGAGGATCTACTTGTCAACAGATAATTGTTCAAACCACTCAGTGCTGTACTTAATCAGAATGGAAGGGTTTCATCTGTGGTATGTTTTTCACTTAGTGTGCTATGTAAATCAGTGCACACCTTATTTTTGTAAGCAGGATTTAGCTTAAAAGTATCATTAACACAGTTACAGTTTCCATGGTTACAGAACAATGTCCATTAGGAAATCATGTGATTTCTGGGCTTAAAATCTCTCCAAATTACTATTAAAGAAAATAAATAGAATAAAATCTCTAACAGATGTGTTGATGCCAGCAGGCAATTGCAGTTACAAATAAATGCAAGATATTAATTAGATAGAAGTGAGAATAAATGATTAAGTTAGATGATTATTATAGAGTTTGTTCAATTATTCATTAGTTTATTTAATCTAACACTACTTGGTGACAGACATGCACAGTACAGAATGAGACCATGACAAGATTACATGGTTTAACTCTGTAAACCAGAGACCTTTGTATAAATAATTCATGTTATGCAGCATACAGTCACCTTTGGCTATAGACCGGTTCAACCCTTTAGTAAAATATGATAATCTTATGTGTAGACAAAATTAAAAGTGCACTAAATGTGAAGTAACTACCAGTGTCACAGCATCTGTGTTCTATAACTAATACATATAAATAAGGAAAGCAGCATGGTTAGTGTGTCTGCCTCTCAGCGTTGGGGTTTGAATCAGAAGTTTCTATGTTCTCCAAATGTTTGCATGGGTTTTCTTCTGAGTTTTCAAGTTTTCGTCTAAATACACAGATTGGCCGCTCTAAATTGCCCCTATCTTGTGTGCCTATGTGAGTGAATATGTGCCCAGAGATAGATTAATGCCCTGCCCTAGGTGTATCCCCAATATAATAAGATGAAATAAGAGAAAGAACAGTGTTTGACATGGCATTTCAGGATTAGGTGTTAATGTAGTTGTTTTATTTTATGCATTGAAACATTACTCATAAAGACTCATAAATCCATTTTATAACTGGATAGCTGGATTTATGTGAGCAGTGCACATTAACATTTGTCACTGAAATGGCAGCATGCTGAATAAGGCCCATAGTGTAATGTTTTCCCTCTCTGTCTCCTGTCTTCACAGGATCATACTCGTGTTGTCAGCCCTATCATTGATGTCATCAGCCTGGACAACTTTGCTTACTTGGCAGCTTCTGCTGACCTTAGAGGAGGTGAGGGCAAGATAAGTCATTCTAATACACATAATCTTTTTAAGGTGCAAAGGATTTAAATATTAGTGTTTGCAAATATGCTAATCACAGAGGTATAATGTTGACAAACACAGAATTTACCACACATGGCTGTCTCACACTTGACTTACAGGATTTGACTGGAGCTTACATTTTAAGTGGGAGCAAATTCCTATTGAGCAGAAAATGGCCCGTACTGATCCAACTCAGCCAATCAGGTGAGGACACGCACTGTCTCTCTCTCCATTAAGCTCTTGCAGCCTCTACCTTCTTACTGGCTGGTCAATACACCAACCTTAAGAAAATTATAATAAGTGTGGGACACAACTTTGTGCCAGTCCTCAAAAAAGAATTATCAATAAGTTTAAAAAGAAAATGTAACAATATAAGTGATACAGATCCAGCCTCCACTCCCCTGTCTCTCTAAACTGCATGTTTAACCAAGGGTGTATCTTTTTATTCTCATGAGATGGACTTTGTAGTTCTCCAATTACAGATTGTAGCTTATCTGTAGTTCATGGTCAGGACCCCATAGTACCACCACAGAGCATGTATTATTTGGTTGGTGCATTATTCCTATCCCAGCAGTGTCACTGAGGTGTTTAAATGAAACTACAGCAGCACTGCTGCACTAAAACCCCCTCACTGCATCAGTGTCACTGCAGAACTGATGATAAACAACTCACCACCTAAATTATACCTGTTCTGTGATGATACTGATCAACAAAAAAAGTAAACTGATGTACTATAGTCTGTAATTGTAAAATTGTAAATAAATAAATTAAAAAAAACAAAGTGGAGAAAATAGACAATGGAGCAAGAAGGTGGTGTATTCAAACTTGACTGCTACAGTACGTTAGATTAAAAATTGAACCCAATTCATTACAGTAACGTTATCATCACAGTAACGTTATTCCAGCATGTTGAGGGAACTCAAGCTGTCATACATTTTTTTCTGCTTCTGCTTGTTGGTTAGGACTCCAGTAATCGCAGGTGGAATCTTTGTTATGGACAAAAGTTGGTTCAATCAACTGGGACAGTATGACACTCACATGGATATCTGGGGTGGTGAAAACTTCGGTGAGTACTTGAGAAATGTCTGACTGCAAGGCCAACAGTTTTCCTCTGTCATATTACAGGCAGCGGCATTGACAGCATAAATAAATGAGGTGTGTAGATAGCAGCTGTATTCCAAATTGTTCTCAATTACAAAGACAGCACACTATGTATTGTACACTGCACACAAAAAGCCAAACAAATCTATTTATTATTTGAAGAAGCACTTTACATACATTTTGTACAAATTAGAACTGTATATATGTTTTTGTAAGTGATATAAAAGTAATATAACATTGTTCATGGCTGCAGTGTGTTTTGATTGGTTTATGCGATAGAAAGAAATCCAAGCACATTTTTATAAATCAGGGTTTTATGTAGTGTTCAAAATCTCACTTTTTGGTGGATATTCATTAACTAATTCATTTACAATGCAATATGTGAATAAATGTTATTTATGCGAAAAAAGAAAACAGTTTAATTCTTCTGAACACAGCAAACGACTTGCAGCTTGTATTATAATTAATGTATTATTAATATAGCGGCAATATACAAGTGATAAACTTGTGCAACAGCCCTGAATCTGCTGGCGTGAATCTTTAATGCTGTGATGCTGTGTGAAGCCCTCTGCTGGTAAACATTAAAATATTTCTGAAGTTCTGGTTGTCAAATACTTTATGTAAAAGAGTTTTTATACAATATCAATATGAAAACGAATTACCAATGTAATAAATTATATAGTTTTTTATTGTTATATAGTTATTATATAGTTATTTACTGTGATTTTTTAGCTTTTGAAGCCCTGCAGTGATTAAAATTAGGTTAAAATTAGGATTCCAGCTACTTAGCATTAACAATTTAATGAAAAAAAATATTATGAAAAGGCATTTATACGCAATTTTATGTCAATTGATGTTCTGCCTGTTATTTCTGTGTTATTCTTCTACAGAGTTATCATTCCGTGTGTGGATGTGTGGGGGCAGTCTGGAGATCTTACCCTGCAGTCGTGTGGGCCATGTTTTTAGAAAACGCCACCCATATGATTTTCCAGAGGGCAATGCCCTTACATACATCAAGTAAGCACAGACCGCTGAGTAAAAAAATGAATCCTATAGTAATAATAAAAAGTGTTATTGTTAATAGAAACCATTCATTTGAATTGTTTTTGCTCACACATGTTAGGAACACACGGAGAGCTGCAGAGGTGTGGATGGATGAATATAAACAGTATTACTATGCTGCTAGACCCTCTGCTCAAGGCAAGGCTTATGGGAGGTCAGTGGACTCTTAATTGGTTTTTGGAAAGTAAATAGGATTGTTTAATGAAGCCGTTTGTTATTCTTTCGTTGCATATGTTGTTTCTTTAAAATCAAACTGTTTAAGTGCTTTAGAATGTTTGTACACATCTTTGTGCAGTATTGCTGATCGTCTGGATTTAAGAAGAAAACTGAACTGTAACTCTTTTGGCTGGTATTTAGAGAATGTGTATCCTGAACTGAGGTATGTTATTCTTTCTCATTGAGAGTAAGATGCCACATTCTTGACTTTTTGTATCTCACTTAAAGTGGTCACACTGTTTAATAACTCAAAGCTGTTCAATATAAAATGTTATGTTTGAACTGTGTGTTTACTAGGATTCCAGAGCAGAAGGGAACGTACAATCTCTTGATGCAGGGGGGCCTCTGCCTTGAGAGTCACAACACAGAGAGTCTGGGTCTGGCTGAATGTAAGAGTGGAGCAAATATACCACCCTCACAGGTAAAAAAAAACAAATACATAAATTAATAAATAAATAAATCATAGGAACAGTGTATAACAAATATCAATGACAACAGTTCAGTTTGAATATAACATGGGGAAGATGTGATGGTTTATTTATTGTAGTATTTACTATGACACGAAAGGGTCATGTCCTAGAACTTAAAAACCTGCCCTTCAGCATGGTCAGAATCAGCAGCTCTTATGTCTTTTAAGTGCACAGATGTGTATATCGTATTTACTAAGTACAAGAAATAAAGGCTATGGAAATCTGCTAAAATCTACAACAACAAAGAAAATGACTCAAAGAAGCTGGCATTATGGATTTTGTGGACATTTTTTTGTGGATTTTTTTGTGTTACTCTTAATGAGTGGCCAGTTTTAGAAGCCTTGGGAAACATTGAAATGTTTACAAATCAGAAATGCAACTGCTACAATCAGTGTCTCTGCTAAGTGTATTTAAGACGTGGTTCCTTTGTATTGCCGGATAGAACCAATAAACACATATGTATGTCATGACATAATCTATCCCGCCAAGAAAGGAGGAACTTCTTCAACTGTATAGCCAGAACTAATTGTCTATAAAATTAATTTGGAACCAATGTCATACATAAGTTTAGTATATTTTATGTTCTATACGTTATTATTTTTTTGTGACAAGGTGGTTAGTGTCTAGCACCTCCACCTGTAAGCACAGGGGATCCAGGTTCAAATCCCAAGCTGGGTGGCATTGCCATGTTCTCCCCTTGTCCGCATGGGTTTTCTCCTGGTGCTCTGGTTTCCTCCAACAGTCCAAAAACATGAATTCAAGATGAACTGGCTGCTCTAGAATGCTCATTGGCTGCTCTAAAATTGGCCCCAATATAGTGTGTGTGTCTGAGTGAATGGTTGCCCTGCGATGGATTGGTACCCTGCCCTGTGTGTCCCTGGATGGGGACCCTTAAGAGGATTAAGCAGAAGATAATGAAATGAGATGTTGTCATTTTGCTGTTACCCTCACAATGTGTTTATCTTTTAGAAATGGATGCTGATAGAACCTCATATCCGCCAGGAGGACCTGTGTCTGTCCATCACAGCTTTCTCATCAGGATCAAAGGTCAGACTAGAGCCCTGCAGTCCTAAAGAATCTAGACAGGTGAGACTGCTGTTTTCATGTGTACTGATACCCATTTATTGTCAAAAACACATCAATGCCTTCTTATTTAGTATTGTACACACCTGTTGGAGAACCTTAAAAATCTGGGATGGTTAATCAGGGGTATTATAGTTAAAAAAAAAAACCTAAAGCTATTGTTGTATAAAAAAATACACAAATAAAATTAAAATAGCGGCACGGTGGCTTAATGGTTAGCATGTTCGCCTCTCAGTGCTAGGGATTCCCGGTTTGAATCCCCATCTGGGTGGAGTTTCCATGTTCTCCCCGTGTCCGCGTGGGTTTCCTCCGGGTTCTCCGTTTTCCTCCCACAGTCCAAAAACATGGATCAAGTCAATTGAGTTCTCCAAATTGCCCCATATAGAGTGTGTATGTGTTCGTGTCTGTGTGAGTGAATGTGTGCCCAGCGATAGATTGGCGCTCTGTCCTGGGTGTATCTGCCCAGCGCCCGAAATGTTTTTCCCTGGATGAGCATGGGGAACCCCCTGCGACCCTAATATAGGATAAAGCGGAAGAAAATGGATGGATGGATAAATTAAAATATCATGTGTTCACAAACACAAGGGAAATATGAATAGGGAAATAATATAAATGATATTACAATGTAACACAAGCTTAAACTAAATCGAAATATTTAAGCTTAGTTTTAATTTTTAGTTGTTCTATGGTTGTTATATCAGTTTGTGATAATGAAATGAGATGAGTTCCTTTAGATACCAAGTTCAGGTTCAAGTTATTTATTTATATAGTGCTTTTCATAAAGCAGCTTTACAGAATTAAAAGCCTTTAAACCCCCAAAAATGCAAGCTGAAGCGAAAGTGGCAAGAAAAAACTCCCTGTTATGTTGTTATTTTAAGGAAGAAACCTTGGGAGGACCAAGACTCATCCTCTTTGAGCAGCTGGGCAGCATCAACAGTGTAGGACAGCCATGTACAGATAGTGTCGAGATCGGGTGACTATATTTTACGAATGGAAAAAAAGGCTTTTAAAGTCCATATTAATATGCTGTGGATTTAAAATGTTGCGTCATAAAATATTCTGTCAGTGGGTGTTCCAGTACTTTTGTTCATATCGTGAATGTAAGCATTTACTTGCCCCTAATGTAGCCATAAGAGAAATCTCCAAAATCTTATCCCAAGGCAACAATTTTTCATAAGTAATATTAACCTTTACTTTATCTGGAAGTGAGTGTTCTAGCCAAAAGTCAGTCATTCTTCTGGGAGGCAACTTTATTTACTTTTCAGTGTCATTTTGTAAGACCAAATATGGATGCAATATTATCTTGAAACTTGGTGTTTTAGGTTTCAGATTGAAAACAGGCTGAACAAACACCCCTGAATATTTACCCAATCTATTACAGTAAATTACATTCTCTTTCCAGCTGATCTAAGTCTAATTTATGATTTGTGGGCTGGAGTTCAACACAGACCATGTGTGAGAGTGTGTGAGTCATCCGCTTGGAGCTGAGGAGGATTTTAGTAAATATGGTTATGTGCACAAGGCTTGCTTGTCGAAACAGACAGTAAGGCTTCTTGACAAAAACGAGTTTTGACTTTCTGTGGAAATCGCGGAGCAATTTTTTATTAAGATGTTTAAATTTTCATGTTCAGTTTTTGCGAAATATGTGAGTGGTTTGTTTCTGATGACTTTTTAATGACAAGGTACATTTACATGTTTAAATAAGTAGCTTTTTTAATGAAGGACGGAACGGTGGCTTAGTGGTTAGGACTTTCAACTTTGGGGATCCAGATTCAAATCCCGATCTGGGTGGAGTTTCTATGTTCTCCCTGCATCCATGTGGGTTTTTTATGGGTTCTCCAGTTTCCTCCCACAGTCCAAAAACATGGGTGTTTCCCATGACCCTAGCATAAGATTAAGCAGAAGATAATGGAAGAATGGACTTTAACTTACTTTTGCTTTATGAATGCTGATTTTGGCAATGAAAGAATAGTAATGCAACTGAAGTAATATTGTACATTATCAATACTTGAAAAATTAGGAAATTTAGGGTCGCAGGGGGTTCCCCATGCCCATCCAGGGGAGAACGTTTCAGGTGCTGGGCAGATACACCCAGGACAGGGCATCAATCTATCGCAGGGCATGATACCTTTTTAATAATATTTAAAGATAATAGTATGCACAGTGGGGTGGCGCTAGGGATTCCCAGTTCGAATCCCAATCTGGGTGGAGTTTCCATGTTCTCCCCTTGTCCGCGTGGGTTTCCTTCAGGTTCTCCGGTTTCCTCCCACAGTCCAAAAACATGGATCACGGTCAATTAAATTCTCCAAATTACTTCATATAGAGTGTGTGTGTGTGTGTGTGTGTGAGTGAGTGAGCCCAGCGATAGATTGGCGCCTTGTCCTGGGTTTATCTGCCCAGCGCCCAAGGCATTCTCCCCTAGATAGACATGGGGAACCCACCGCGACCCTAGTAGAGGATAAAGCGGAAGATAATGGATGGATGGATGGATGGATGGAGTATGCACAGTGCTGGATTGGCACTCTCTCCTGGGTGTATCTGGCCAGCACTGAAACATTCTCCTCTAGATGGGAACCCCATTACATTTTAACATATAAACAGCATAATAATAATTTGAACATTGCTAATACTACAAAACTGCAAATCCTTATTTTGAGATGCTAGCCTTTCTATACCCTTGTAGAGGATTAAGTGGAAGATAATGAGATGACCTGAGATAATAATAGTTTGTAGAAAGGCTTGATCAGTCATGTGTGTGTTATCAGTGTTACTCTGATCTCTTCAGTTCCAGATGTGAATGTTAATGTAGCTTGTGAATGTTTATTAAAGTAGTCTGAAGTGCTACGAAACAGTTTACAAGCAAAGGAAAAGTAGAACTGAATGACTGTTTAGTTTACACTTTGCACAGAATGTCCAGAATGAAGCCAAGGTCTAAAGGGATACACAATGACTCCTTTGTGGACACCTGATTATCTATATAAGCATTAATATGACCGTCCCATGCTTGCAGCTTTAACCACCTGAAAAGGCTTTACGCAAGATTTTTAAGTTTCTGTGTGAAACTGTGCCAGTTCAATTTAGAGAGCATTGAAAGCTCAGACTCTGGTCTGGGATGAAAACACCTGGCTTTCGTCCAGCATTCCAATTATTCCAGAGTGCTTTAGTGAAGTTGAGCTCAGAACTCTACAGAGGTCACTGAAGTTTACACAGAACTTATCTAGACATGTCGTTATTAACCTCAAGGTTGTCTGGATTTTTAGTTCAATGTTCATACATCTGTTTAAAACAAGTGTGTATTTTAACTGCTAAAATAAATTTTTTGATTTAATTTATGGAACATAATTACTGAATCTAAACTAAAAACTCATAGCACAAGAGGATATAAAAGTATAGCTCATATGGACAACAGATCCTCATTATGTTTACAATGAAGTGCAACAGAGTTCAGTTTAAAGAGAATCTATCCTGTTTTAACACTGATTCACCAAAATGCTTACGATGCCGAAATTAATCAACAGACTGTGGATACATGTGAGTCATGCTGTGACCAAAACCAGCCAAGGACACTGCTGTTCAGAGACGACAGGTCGTGTGAAGCCAGCTCAGATATCATTGCAGTTCTTTTGATCTGATCTGATATAAACACTCAGTAAAATGCTTAGAATTTTAGAAGAACCCTTAGACTTAGAAAACTCTTAGAAGAAGAGTTTTTTTATGATAAACATATTCACTCTCGGCGGCACGGTGGCTTAGTGGTTAGCACGTTCGCCTCTCAGCGGTAGGGATTCCCGAATCGAATCCCCATCTGGGTGGAGTTTCCATGTTCTCCCCGTGTCTGCGTGGGTTTCCACCGGGTTTTCCGGTTTCCTCCCACAGTCCAAAAACATGGATCAAGTCAATTGAGTTCTCAAAATTGCCCCATATAGAGTGTGTATGTGTGAGTGAGTGTGTGCCCAGCGATAGATTGGCGCCCTGTCCTGGGTCTTTCTGCCCAGCGTCCGAGACGTTCTCCCCTGGTTGGGCATGGGGAACCCCACCGCAACCCTAATAGAGGATAAAGCGGGAGATAATGAATGAATGAATGAATGAATATTTATTCTCAGTGCTGGGGATCCAGGTTGTAATCTCGATCTGTTTGGATAAAGTAATCTATTTTGTCTACTGTGCTTTACACACAGAGGAATTTGCCCTCCACATTTAACCCATCCATGCAGTGAGACACACACAGATACACACACTAGAGAAATGAGCACACATGTCCGGAGCAGAGGGCAGCCCTGGATATGCCACCTTGGGAACAACTGGAATTAGGGCACTTCAGCCATAGCACTTGGTGGGTCTGGACATTAAACCGGGGACCTTTAGTTAGCAAGTCTAGTTCCTTAACCACACCAAGACTGCCCCTCCATAGACCAAAAACCTAGATTTTAGGTGAATTGGCTGCACACTGTGTGTGTGTGTGTGTGTGTGTGTGTGTGTGTGTGTGTGTGTGTGTGTGTACGTGTGCGTGTGTGTGTGTGTGTGTGTGTGTGTGTGTGTGTGTGCATGCGACCGAGTGTACGCCCAGCGATAGAATGGCACCCTGTCCTGGGTGTATCTGCCCAGTGCCTGAAATGTTCTCCCCTGCTACCCCCCCCCCACTCTAGTAGAGGATTAATTGGAAGATGATGAGATGAGATGAAATAAACACAGATTACTGAATAACTTTTGATGTATATCATAAGCTTGTATCTACATTTAATTTCACCTGTACCCAGTAAATATCATGTTTGTTTGTGTTTTTCTAATTATAGTTTGTAACAAATAATATTTTTACTACACTTTTTTTCTATTTATACTTTCTATTTTTGCTACTTCTGTTTTTTATTTTCTGTCAAACAGAAATGGAAGTCCAGAGGTCCGGCTCTTCAGCATCTGATTAGTGGGTTGTGTCTGGACAGTCAGCCTCCAGCCGGTCCACCGATAATTGCCCAGTGTCGTCCTCAGATGGCCAGCCAATCATGGCAGCCACAGCCAATCACCTGACTCCGAGAGGAAAGAGCAATGTATGGAATGAGGGAAGGCTTTTGAATGGGTAGCAGATGCTTGCTGTGCTGTAAAGCCAGAGGAACCTGTCTGAACACTGATTTAGTTGAAGGTGCTGCTTTCACAAACAGGTAGACAGTGGTCATGTCCAAAACAACATCTTCAGCAACCCTCTCAGTCCTTATAGCACTAGTCCTAAAATCAGGGCAGAGAGTTTATAAATGAAAAGCGGTTGTGTGCCGGCTACTTATATTTGGACATGGTCAACGTTTACAATTTGTTACGATTGTCCTGATCTGAAAGGAGATGGTTGTGATGGTTGTGATGCGACCTTTTTGTTTATTTTTCAAGTTTGCTCGTGGACTTGAAAGGAAAGACTAGTTATGTATATTTCTGCTTTTTACTATCTTTGAGAACAACCACTGAGTGCACGTCTGTAAACCATAGTTCTCACAGACTGATGTTTTCATAGAGCTTTTAACTGAGTTACTCTCACACCATCCTGTTAAACCATTCTGATTACTGAAGGGTTCATTAATTAAAAATAGGAATACAATGCCTGAAGTGTATATATAAAATTAAGTCATATTTTAGTCTCTTTTTGAAGCATTAGTCAGGCTTTACGTTAAGCTGTGTACATAAATCAGTTCTGCAAGCTGAGCTACACAGTGCTGGTAGGTTCCTCATGACGATCATGACTGCCAGTCCATCATCAGGGTTTACACTGATCTCACATCTCTCTTACCTGATGTCTGAATTGCTTTAAGGTGCATTTAATAATGAGCCAGCTGCTGAGTTAAGACTTCATTGGAGCCAGCTGGGTGGAGAAACAAATGTAGCAACATTTGAGGGAGGTTTAAATGTGACTCTCATTTTATTTTGTTTCATTCAGATTGAGTGCAATGATCTCGGATTTTGCATGATACTGTGAAACATTACACAAGGCATCATGATTTATTTCCAAAGATGTTTTTTCTATCATGTTGTTTACCATGTGACGTTGTGTAAATAGAGCATTTGTGTCATTTGAAAATAAAAAAGTCACTAGTCCAAATTATATAATTTGCTTTGTGTCGTTTGTGTGTTCCTTTTTACTTGCATTTACTTTTGAATCTTGTGCTTTGGGGTTGATGTAGTTGGTCAGGTGTAGAATTAATCATTTAACCTGACAACGATTGAACAGGCGGCAAGTGGTTTAGTGGTTAGCACGTTCGCCTCTCAGCGCTAGGGATTCCCGGTTCGAATCCCCATCTGGGTGGAGTTTCCATGTTCTCCCCGTGTCTGCATGGGTTTCCTCCGGGTTCTCCGGTTTCCTCCCACAGTCCAAAAAACATGGATCAAGTTAACTGAATTCTCCAAATTACTCCATATAGAGTGTGTTTGTGTGAGTGATTGTGTGCCCAGCGATAGATTGGTGCCCTGTCCTTTGTGTATCTGCCCAGCGCCCGAAACGTTCTCCCCTGGATGGGCATGGGGAACCACACCGCGACCTAATAGAGGATAAAGCGGGAGATAATGAATGAATGAATGATTGAACGGGCGGCACGGTGGCTTAGTGGTTAGCACGTTCGCCTCTCAGCGCTAGGGATTCCCAGTTCGAATCCCCATCTGGGTGGAGTTTCCATGTTCTCCCCGTGTCCGCGTGGGTTTCCTCCGGGTTCTCCGGTTTCCTCCCACAGTCCAAAAACATGGATCAAGTCAATTGAATTCTCAAAATTGCCCCATATAGAGTGTGTCTGTGTGTGTGAATGATTGTGTGCCCAGCGATGGATTGGCGCCCTGTCCTGGGTCTATCTGCCCAGTGCCCGAGACGTTCTCCCCTGGATGGGCATGGGGAACCGCGACCCTAATAGAGGATAAAGCGGGAGATAATGAATGAATGAATGAATGATTGAACATTGGCATGTTCTCTCTGTGTCTGTGTGGGTTTTCTCTGGGTTTTCTGGTTTTCTCCCACAGTTCAAAAAGATGGTTCAAGCTGAATTGGCTGCTCTAAATTGCCCCTATATATAATATGTGCCCAGCGATGGAATGGCATGCTGTCCTGGGTGTATCTGCCCAGCACCTGAAACAACCTGCACCTTGTTACCCTAGTCCCTAGTATATGATTAAACAGAAGATAATAAAATGAGATAAGAAGTTCAGCTGAGAACCTGAAAGTCCTGATCTTTGTATTAATACAAAACCTCAGCCAGTAATGAATATAACTCTAAAGGGATACAAATATAATCTTGTGACATGAGAATGAAGAAGGACCAGAGACAGGATTTTTCACCGACTTCCTAAACAGAATGTATAAAAGGTGAATTTAAATGCATCTGTTGGCTGGTGGTTCTTGCTGAAAGCCACGCTCTAGTTGTTCCACGTTCTTTCCCCTTGCTGTTTTACCATGACAATGATGTAATGGTAAAGCAACACAGAAGCTCTGATGGGACGGTGACACAAACCTGATAAAATCTTTTGAAACTGCTTAAGTATTGATTACTAAAAGCTTTATGAATAGTGTTTCTATGCTTCAGAAATGTAGAGACTTAATGGTCTAAATAATACAACCAGTGGACTTTTAAGAAACAAGAAGCTGTAGATCCCAGTTGCTGTATGTACACATTTGATGTGGATGTTCTCCTCGCAGTACATTTTCAACCACCTTCTGAAATCTTGCCAGTACATACAAATAAAAAATTACACCTAAATTGCATATGTGCTAGATTTTATAAACCGGTGGCGATGGGACTGAATGTAAGACCTGAATCTAATTATTAATACTTCAGTATTTAAACTGCAGGTGAAGGGGGCAAATAAAAGTGGAATGAGATTGTGAATAAATGCATTGTTCTCTGCAGTGAACTGGTGTCTCATACACTGAATCTCTGCCTTGTACTCTGCGTTTCTGGGATAGGTTTCCCATGACCCTGAACAGGATAATCAGTTAAGGAGATAATTATATGAATAAATCACAAGCAAATACTAAAGATGACAAGCACATGTCTGAAAAGTAGAATAATTCCAAAGGAATGGTATTGTGTTTACAAAAAGGTATGGTTTAAATACATTTTAATTAAAAAATTTCCAGTCTATAGAGCTGTTCATTCATTCATCTTCCGCTTTATCCTATATTAGGGTCGCGGTGGGGTTCCCCATGCCCATCCAGGGGAGAACGTTTCAGGCGCTGGGCAGATACACCCAAGACAGGGCGCCAATCTATCCTGGGCTAGAGCTGTTCAATTAAATTTAAATTAGAAATAGATTAATCTGTGTTTATTGTCAAAGATAATATTTAATATCCCAAATGTAGTAGAATACATTGGGAACAGAAAACACTGTCTGGTTTGCTCTGAGCCTTGTATTCATTCTTGAAACTCTTTATAATAAATTAGGGGTGATAATAAACTTTAACTACAAGCCCAGCCTCATTCATGCTCTTGTGGTTGAAAGGAATCACGTCCCTCCGGTCGTGTACCAAAATCTCTTGCGAGGGCCTCTTGCCAGCAGTTTTATAGGATTAAAAAAAGAACCCACGCTAGTTTACTGTTCTGGTGCCACTGCCAACAAATGTTTGGCTCTATTATGCCTACGATTTTCTAATAATAAAAAGTAACAATAAATGTATTTCCTTAGACAAAAATGAAGGAAATCTTTCAACCTACGTAAGAATATTATGTGCATCCATTAATCTCATATCATTATCTTCCTCTTAATCCTCTACTAATGTCACCGGAGTGTTTCCCATGTCCATACAGGGAAGAAGGTTTCGGGCGCTGGGTAGATACACCCAAAAAGGCGCCAATTCATCGCTTGGCACACACTCACTCACAATTAGGATATGGGCGATTTAGAGCAGCCAATTCCCCTTGAATCCATGTTTCTGGACTGTGGGAAAAAACCCACATGGACATGAGGAGAACATGGAAGGACATGCTAACCACAACGCCGCTCAAGATTATCATACTGACCGAGGGCCCACAATGAAATCTCTGACAGACTCAATGTCTTAATAAATTGTGTGTAACACTAAGATGATAATAAGTATGTTACTTTACATTTGGTCATTTATTGGACGCTTTTATCCAAAACGACTTACAAGGTGAGCACAGGGTTAATCACAACATCCCTGGAGCAATGAGGGTTAAGGGCCTTGCTCAAGGACCCACATTGCTAACTTCAGTGGACCTGGGATTTGAACCCTCAACCTTCAGTCATAGCCCAATGCCCTAACCACTGAGCTACCACGCCTAGTTTGTGTTTGTGTATGTGACGTCATATTGACGTCCTAATTTTCCCGCCTCATGAGCTCGTTACAATTATATTAGGCTGTATTTATGTTTCTTTCCTTTTTCCATTTTGATAAACTTTCTGTGAATCTGTTGCGCCGCTGTTTGTGTTTCATTCATTCATTCATTATCTCCCGCTTTATCCTCTATTAGGGTCGTGGTGGGGTTCCCCATGCCCATCCAGGGGAGAACGTCTCGGGCGCTGGGCAGATAGACCCAGGACAGGGCGCCAATCCATCGCTGGGCACACACTCACTCACACAGACACACTCTATATGGGGCAATTTGGAGAATTCAATTGACTTGATCCATGTTTTTGGACTGTGGGAGGAAACCGGAGAACCCGGAGGAAACCCACGCAGACATGGGGAGAACATGGAAACTCCACCCAGATGGGGATTCGAACCGGGAATCCCTAGCGCTGAGAGGCGAACGTGCTAACCACTAAGCCACCGTGCCGCATGTTTGTGTTTCGTTATAAAGAAACTGCCATGGTGCCGTTCACTATTTAACCACTAGGCGGTGCACCATCATAAAAAACGGAAACGTGGCTTGCTTTCAATTCGGTTTCCAGCATCAGTCACACACACAGATTCAGATTTCACACTGACACATTTTAAAATAGATGAAACGCTGCAGCCAGGTTTTTAGAAGCTGGATTTCCCACACATGCAGTAAACAGTTGGAACAGTGAATATCAGAGGCATTCAACATGCGTATGTTCTCTCTATCATGCTCCTTTTGAAATCCCTTTAAAATGAGGTCATAAATGAGTTGAAAATAAGCAATAAGCAGTGTTGATCAATGCACAAGATTCTAATGTGCAAATCTATATGCACTCTCTCCTTTAACCATCATGACTCTTATGTTTTGACAACAGTTCCAGTGAGCATCTGTCTCTGCTCAGGGCCACATCCCAAAGGTTTGGCACTCTGTTCAGGCTGGCTGTTAATACTTTGGTATTTAAAGGTCAGCTCTAAGGTCACTGTGACCTATGAATCAAATGGACCTCAACAAACGCAAGCTGTGTGTTTGGAGTGGGAGCTTTAAAGCTGGACGTATAATAATGCTGAATATGGAATCTGGGTGCAGGTGGTGTTATGTCAGGTCTCTCCTCCATGGCATACAAGTCCATCCATCCATCTATTTTATTTTGCTTAATCCTATACTAAGGGCAAATTCTTCCAGGACAGGGCGCTATATAGGGGCAATTTAGAGCAGCCAATTCAGCCAATTTTTTGGACGGTAGGAAGAAACGGGAGAACCTGGAGGAAACCCACACCGACATGGGGAGAACATGAAAAGTCCTGGATTGAGATTTGAACCTGGATCCCCAGCGCCGAGGGGCGAACATGCTAAAACCACTAAGACCTGTATACGAGCCATCAATGCATTTCATTTTCTAAGTCACTTATGCTAATTTGAGTCACAGGGTTGTGTGAACCTATCCCTGCATTCATTGGGCCAAAGGTGGGAAAACACCCTGGGCATGTCATCATACCAAAGCCACGCAGTCACATTATAACAAACAACAAAATCATTCACACCTGGGGCAGTTAAGTGTTTTATTCACTGGACTGGATCTGGCTTAGTGGTTAGCACGTTCGCCTCTCAGCGCTAGGGATTCCCGGTTCGAATCCCCATCTGGGTGGAGTTTCCATGTTCTCCCCATGTCTGCGTGGGTTTCCTCCGGGTTCTCCGGTTTCCTCCCACAGTCCAAAAACATGGATCAAGTCAATTGAATTCTCAAAATTGCCCCATATAGAGTGTGTCTGTGTGAGTGAGTGTGTGCCCAGCGATGGATTGGCGCCCTGTCCTGGGTCTATCTGCCCAGCGCCCGAGATGTTCTCCCCTGGATGGGCATGGGGAACCCCACCGCCACCCTAATAGAGGATAAAGCGGAAGTTAATGAATGAATGAATGGACTGGAACTCAGAGATAACCTACACAGATGTTCCATCCAGGAATCTGTCTGTAATGCTGACACCTTCAGAATTTCAAGAAACCATATATAATTTAAAAGCAAATAGTGGTAGACATTAGGGAGTTGCAAACAGTTTTGAAATTGTTTTACAGATATTCATTATGATAAAACTGCTATGATAAGTAAAGTTTAGTTGTCTGCCCTCTTACACTAAAAAGATGCTTAAATGTGACAACAGTCTAGCTGCATCTTTGATGTGTCCAGACTCCCTACTGCTTTCATCATACATTGGTATGCTGTGCATGTCTCATGTGCTCTGATCTGCAACCTAGTACCATCAGTGTCTCCTGCAGCTGAAAGCATTAACAGCCCTGTTGTTTCTAGATGCATTTGTATTTGCATTTCTGCGCCGTAATAAATTTACAAATCATTAATAATAAAAAGCTCCAAGCATCTGTAATCTTAATTAATTACTGTCTGTGCAAATTTTTATATTTGCCTCATATTTTTATTCGAATAGAATTCCTTTTATATTTGCATTTTCCCAGAAAAAGGAAAATGAAATTAAAGTTTAAACTTTATAAGAAAAGTTTAGGGTGTCACTTTAAGTTGTTAGTTTTATTCTAATACCATATGTATATAATATACCAGATGTACTTTTAATGTATTTATTTTTCAGAGGTTTCCAATATTTAGATGCATTCTGGTTTTATTTGTGAGTTTATTATGAAAGGAATAGCTTTACAGTGGTTGAGTGAAGAGCACTGTAACTTCATAACAGAGTCCTGAGTTTTAATCCTCAGGCAGGGCAGCCTATGTCCTTTAGGAATAGAGTTTGCATGTTCTCCTCTTGTTTGTCTAGGTTCTTTTTATAGTGATAAAGCATGTATGTCAGACAATTTAAGATAGCGATTTGACCAGAGGTAAATGTTGTGAGTGCTGGGATAGTCTTTAGCACCCCTTAAGTCCCTCAATAAGGGTGAGCAGGTTACACAATAAATAAAAACCTAACGTAAATAAAGCAATAAATAAAAAGGTAATGCAGTGGGTAGATTTTACCCCACAGCAAGAAGGCCATTGATTCATTGGGGTGCCATTGGAATTTACTATAGGTTTTCTCCGGGCGCTCTATATTTCCTCCACAGTTGAAAGAAATCTAGGGCAAGATGAAGATAAATAAAGTGTGAATGTGTGACTGATGTGTTTGTCTGTGTGTCTGCCCTATGATGTCTTACAGGTTGTTCAGAGTTTCCTCACCTGCCACACAATGAGAGCAGGAATATGATTCAGGGCTTACTTTTGCCCTTACTATTTCTATTATAACTAATGACATATAATATTATTATTATTATTATTATTATTATTATTTTACGGGTGGCATGGTGGCTTAGTGGTCGCACCTTTTCTCACGTGTCCCCGTGAGTTTCCTCCGGGTTCTCCGGTTTCCTCCCACAGTCTTTTAGGCTAACATGGATTAACATGGATTCAAGGTGAATTGATCTTAATTTCCCCTATATAGTGTCCGTGTGTGTTTGTGTGAGTGAGTGTGTGTTTATTATTATTATTATTTTAAATTATTATTATTATTATTGGGCGGCACGGTGGCTTAGTGGTTAGCACGTTTGCCACTCAGCACTAGGGATTCTGGGTCCCATCTGGGTGGAGTTTCCATGTTCTCCCCGTGTCCGCGTGGGTTTCCTCCGGGTTCTCCGGTTTCCTCCCACAGTCCAAAAACATGGATCAAGTCAGTTGAGTTCTCCAAATTGCCCCATCTAGAGTGTGTTTGTGTGAGTGTCTGTGTGAGTGAGTGTGTGCCCAGCGATAGATTGGCGCCCTGTCCTGGGTGTTTCTGCCCAGCGCCCAAAACATTCTCCCCTGTATGGGCATGCGAAACCCCCCCCGCGACCCTAAAATAGGATAAAAGATAATGAATGAATGAATGAATTACTATTATTATTATCATCATTATTATTATTATTATTATTATTATTATTATTATTATTATTATTATCATAGTAGGATTAGTAGTGGTGATAGCTGCATCAGTGCATTGAATTAGCGACAAACAGAACAATTATAATGAAAAAAACTATGATTAGAACTATAAATGAGATGTGCTGAGTGTGTGTCCAGTGATGAACTAGTGTTCAGAACCCCCCCCCTCAACTCAAAACTGAGCAAGAAATAATGTTATTTTCTCGTATTGCGGGATTTATTATTATTATTATTATTAGGGGCGCAGCACATGGGGCGTAGGCGTTAGCTATGTTTGCCACTCAAGCACTAGGGATTCGGGCCCATCTGGGTGAAGTTTCGGGTCCTCCCCGTGTCGAGTGGGTTTCCTACACGCACTCACGCAGTTCCACCCACAGTCCACAAACACACACACACACACAAGTCAATTGAGTTCTCCACGCGCCCCGCACGCAGAGTGGAGGAGTTGTGTGAGTCAGCGCTGTGTGCCCGAGGCGATAGATTTTTCCCTGTCCTGGGTGTATCTGCAAAGCGCTCGAAGCGTTCTCCCCTGGATGGTGTCACCGGGGAACGCCGCGCACCGGGATATAGGATAAAGCGGAAGTGCGCGAATGAATTATTATTATTATTATTATTTTATAGCGGGACTGTTTCAGATGGTGATAGCTGCATGTGTGCATTGAATTAGCGACAAACAGAACAATGATGGTAAAAAAAAATATGATTAGAACTATAAATGAGATGTGCTGAGTGACGTGATAAGTCTGTTAACCGAATCAATGTCAAAACGGAGCTGCGGCTGTTTCGTAGCGCGGGAGTGGGCGGGGCGCAGACTCAGTGCGATCTGTGGCGTTTTATGCGCTTAGCTGCGGAAGGGCGAGGCTTGGCTGAAGCGGGCTGGCAGCTCCGTGGTGCTTTACACGTTTGCACAAGCAGTTACACACGAACTAATCAGTAACCGTTTGACACACACTCGACACCACAGCACAGTAACGACACACACACGCGCACGCACGCACGCAGGTGGAGGAGTTGCTGGTGGAGGTCAGCGCTGATCTGCTTTCGAGGCGGAGATTTTTCCTTTTTTTTTATTTCAAATTGAAGCTTTTCTCTGTGGATTTTGTGTCACCGGAGCGACGCCGGCAGCGGGAGGACAGGGATAGGCCGAAGTGCGCGGTGTTTACGGAACAGGTAAGTTTCTGCGGGACTGTTTCAGATGGTCGCTGGTGTGGAATGAGGAGGAGGAGGAGGAGGATGATGGTGATGATGATGAGGAGGATGGTGGAATGACGTGATAAGTCTGTTATTCCGGTAATGTGCAGCGGGAGCTGCGGCTGTGCTCGGTGGATGTTGGGGACGGACAGTGCGATCTGTGGAGCTTTTCTCGCTTAGCTGCGGAACTGGAGCGAGGCGTGCTGAAGGCTAACTTCTCCGTCTGCTTTTAGCGAGTTTGCGAAGCTTACCCGAACTAATCGTGACCGTTTGAACGCGTGCGACTCGAACCTGCAGCCGGCGACGCGTGTGGTTTTGTGTGCGCACACTGTCGCTTCTCTCTGAAGCTCTGAGTCTTTCGATCAACTTCCATTCTGTCTCCAGGTATTAGCCGGTTAGCCTCAGACCTCGGGCTAACAGCTCCAGCGCTTTAAACTAGTCAACAATTACAAACGACAAAGCTTCGACGTCAACCACATGACCTTAATCAATCGATCCGCACTTTAAACTTAAGGAAAGTTAACGTGTTATTTCATACAGCCCCCACTGGAAATGCTAGGGCTTGGCGAGGTGACGACATGCTTCGAATGACGTCACGACCCACTTTCTGAGCTCATCAAGGCTATTTCTTCTGTAACGCTGCAGACTCACTACACCTTTAACTAACAGGCTAATGAGTCCTGGAATCCGAGTGTTTGATCTCTGCTCTGTGGCCTTATTAAACACGTACAGTGGCACTTTGATCACATTACACTTCATCACCTGATTTTGTAACTGAATGGAAATGGAAGATTGTAAGATCAGGTGTATCTCGTTTTGTCTTCATTCATTCATTCATTATCTCCCGCTTTATCCTCTATTAGGGTCGCGGTGGGGTTCCCCATGCCCATCCAGGGGAGAACGTCTCGGGCGCTGGGCAGATAGACCCAGGACAGGGCGCCGATCCATCGCTGGGCACACACTCACTCACACAGACACACTCTATAGGGGGTAATTTTGAGAATTCAATTGACTTGATCCATGTTTTTGGACTGTGGGAGGAAACCAGAGAACCCGGAGGAAACCCACGCAGACACGGGGAGAACATGGAAACTCCACTCAGATGGGGATTCGAACCTGGAATCCCTAGCGCTGAGAGGCGAACGTGCTAACCACTAAGCCACCGTGCCACTAGTTGGAAAACATGATAATTATATTAGAAGAGCAACAGAACAGATAAATATCTGGACTCAAGTCTTGTTTAGATCAGTGCAGTGGCTCTGGGTAGTGCTATCACTTAACAGCAGAAAGGTCTTAAGTTCAAGGTCTTTCTGTTTGTAGTTAACATGTCTCTTCATTACTATGTGGGTTTCTTCCCAGACTCTAAAGACATATCGGGCAGGTAATTCAGACATCATAAATTGCCCAGGTGATTGTAGAGCTGCCTGTAAAGGACAAGCAACCTGTCCCGGAAGTTTCACCATTTTGCACACAATGTTTTCTGGGATGGCCCTCCCTACCCCCACGACACTGATCACGATTAGAGGCTCAAAAATTAACTAAGGTGCAAATAGTGTTTAATAACCTTATTAATTTCTGTGTTTTCTGTTTTTTTTACTGTTACAAAGTCTCTGGATACTTTAGGACCAAAAAAATGTAAACCTTTTTAAAGGTGGTTTTGGGTGGACCTTTTTTTTGTTAAAGGTTGGGAATGGGGGGGGGGGGGGGTATATCCAGGTTAGTCACGCCCTATTTCAAGTTTTTCTTGTTCATTTTGAGACGTTACTGGCAAGAGAGGGTGCTGGCTTCCTATAAAGCATGAGAGGGCTAGCTGACGCCCCCCCCCAAGATGCTGATCATGCAGAGTTTGGAGTCAGTCTTGGAACAGAGCCCTTCATGAGATCATTACTGATTGGCTAGTGTTGCTGTAATTTACAGGGGAGAGAATGTTTCACCCCTTCACAAGACCTCTCACATTATCTTATATATATCTGTGTTTTTTCTGTATCTGTTGTTATAGCTGATATTTATACTAACAGAACACACCCAGTTTCTTTGAAAATGCCGCCCATTCCCACCGCTTTATGTTTCAATTAACTGATTATAGTTTTTTTAAACTTTCAAACTGAATGACGATTTATGAGAGTTAAAATAATAATGGATTAATGTCCAAAAACTGATAAATTTGACACATTTTGCTTCAAATTTGACACATTTTGCTTCAAATCTACACATAACTTATGTTTATTTATAGGCGTAAACATTTACACTTAAACAAGGCATAATGTGTGTGAGCTTTTGTATGAAAACAGTGATTTTTAACTAACAAATAAATAACTAATAATTAATAACCTTATCTGTTGACCTGAACCCACTCAAATTGCATATAAGTATATTTTAAGTTTTAAACAATCACCCGATGTTAAATCCACCTCTGATATAAAATTATTGAATTATAATTGATAAAAAGATGAACAAAATAACCCTTCACATGAATGATTTATATTATGCTATTTAATAGCCCAAACTGTATCATTGGTAATAAGAGAACACCTAACCAGCACACTTGCATTGGCTTGAACATCCAAACAGCTTTATGGGTCTAGTTTAAATGCAGTGTTGGAGGAGAGGATCTGACTGGCAGTCATAACAAACTAACAAAGGCATTCATTGGGACTGAGGTTAGGACCCTGATCAGAGCCCTGGACTTCCTCGACATTAAACTCCTTACATCATGACTATCAATGATGGTCATCGAGTAAAATGTCACCACAATCTACTACATTGCATATTCTGCAATGACTCAGTGAGTCATTTGTGCATCCAAAGTGGAGTATATGAGTGATGTGGAGTGAAAGCAGAGTTTATTTTAATCTATGAATGGTCAGTGTGAACACAATTGTGGGAGACTGTCGTGACTAAAAGAGGTTTAACAGTCTAAAACATTCTCATATATTGTTGTACACAAGTTAAGATGTTTTGCCCTTTAAAACCTAATATCAGTGAGCAATATATATTGGATAAAAGCGTCTGCTAAATGACTAAATGTAATGTATGACATGGATAATAGTGAGATTAAAATACATAACCTGAGAGTTGAGAGAAAGTTATTACTAAACGTATACAGCTGATAATAGAGGAACTGTAAAGACAATGACGAAAATGCAAACTCTGCACAATAAGGGCTCAGGATTCCATCCATCCTTTATCTTCCACTTAATCCTCTGCTGGGTTCACTGGTTTTTGGGCGCTAGGCAGATGCACCCTGGACAGGGTGCCATTCCATCACTGGACACACACACTCACTCATTCACACACACGCAAACTATATAAGGGCAATTTAGAGCAGTCAATTCACTTTGAATCCATATTTTTTGACCGTGGGAGGAAACAGGCAAACCCGGAGAAAACACACGTGGACATGGGAGAATGTGGAAACCTAGAATGGGATTGAACCCGGATCTCCAGTGCTGAGAGGCGAACGTTTTAACCACCAGGCCACCATGCCAACCCGAAACTGATTTTAAATTCAGGAAAATGAAACAAGGGCCCACTTGCTGTGTGTTTAGAGTGTTTAATAGTTTTTAGATTAATCCACTAATTGAAAAAATATTTGTTAGATTAATCAATAGAAAATGAACCGTTCGTGCTTTTGTGCTGCAGAACTCGTCAGTGGTTTTTAAAAATGTTTTTTTTAATGGTGATGGATTCTATTTTTTTTATTACCATGATGGATTAGTTTAAATAATGTTAACTAAATAACAGTTAGTTTTGTCATCACAATCAAATGTGTTGTTTTGCACTGAACATCTCTGTGCAGGTAATTAAACCTGAATGAATCTTCTGTTTCACTGCACTGATTGTTAATGTATGATAAATAGTGATTGCTAAGATAATTAAGGGTAATTAGCTCATTGCTTTCAATAACCATCTCCAATCATATTGTCAGATCTCCAACTCTGTGTAAGGCATGATCATAACATGAAACGTGCCATAACCTTAGCTCTGGTCAAAGCTTATGTGAAGTTGGCATGTTCTCCCTATCTGTGTAAGCTTTTTCCAACTTCGTAAAACATGTTAGAATTTAGACTGATCATAATAAATCACTCTACAGGACATTTCAGTCTGGTCCAAAAAGTGGGCTCCTTCAGGACAATCACATTGTGGCTTTGAAAGACATCTAGGGCTAGCTCTGCCATTCCCAAATGTGAAGCAGTTGAACATGATGAGGGGTTTTCTCTGTTGGGTTAAATTTCACACCACAAAAAAAACATTTGACCATCAATTCCAAAAGGTCATCAGGAGAAAAGTTAATACTTCACTGCAAACTCTCAACTGGTATAGTGTTTTTACATGTTGCTGCGCAACAGACCAGTACAATCTGTATTGTTTGTGTTCATGGAGCCAAATCAGTGGTTAAATAAATAAACAAATCTTGATTTGTTGTGGCTGGTTACTCGTAAACAGCTGGCTCTCGTTGAACTGAAGGATGGCTGTCGATCTCTGTCATTAAGATAACACATTTCCTTTTGAGATTTAATGTTTAAATATAGAGTTAACAAGCACAACATTTATGCATTATGTTCCACTTAATCCCCTACTAGGGTCACATGGAGGAGTTCCCTTGCCTATCTAGGAGAGAGCAATTCTGGCCCTGGGCAGAAGCACCCAGGACAGGGTGCCTGGCTATCGCTGGGCACACACTCACTTACTTACACTCTCACACAAACACACACTCACTATACAGGGGTAATTTAGAGCAGCCACTTTACCTTGAAGGGCGGCACGGTGGCTTAGTGGTTAGCATGTTTGCCTCTCAGCGCTCTGGGTGGAGTCTCCATGTTCTCCCAGTGTTTCCTCCGTTTCCTCCGGGTTCTCCAGTTTCCTCCCACAGTCCAAAAACATGGATCAAGTCAATTGAATTCTCCAAATTGCCCCATATATAGAGTGTGTCTGTGATTGAGTGTATGCCCAGCGATAGATTGGCACCCTGTCCTGGGTGGGTCTGCCCAGCACCCGAGACGTTCTCCCCTGGATGGGCATGGGGAACCCCCCCCCTGACCCTAGTAGAGGATATAGCGGAAGATATGGATGGATTTACCTTGAATCCTTGTTTTTGCACTGTGCTTGATAAAAATGTTAATATAGTCTACTTTTAGTAAGGATGTGTTTTGTGCCTTAGTGACACAACCATGTTGAATCAGGAAAGTGTTTTGTAATTTTTCGATCAACCTTTGTCACAGATATGCAATTGTCTTACTATGAAACACCATGAAGCCCTCACCCTGACAAATGTATTTGTAAAGAAAATGACAAAACCACCATTTTTGTTTATCAATTAATATATTTCTTTTCATAGCCGGTGATATTTTGGGATGTTTGTGGTATAGAGTTGGCTAATGCCAGTCTTAAAATGTTATCTATGGAAAATTTTGTACAACTAAAGATCAGTGTTCTTCCACCCATGCTCTGTACAGGCCATACTAAAAATCTGTATTGTTATACACTCATAGTTGACTAATGCATGCATGCAGCATGTAAGATATGCTTCTGGCCAATGTTTGGCCTTAAAAGAAAAGATGAGTACCATGGCTTTAGGTAAAATATGAAGTAAAGTGTAGTGACAGGAAAAAAGCAATTTGCTTAGTCTGCTGTGTAGGATTCAGATTTGCTGATTTTAAAATATGCTGGATGAAATCTCACTGACACAAAGCTTGTTCTGCATCCTAACATGCTGAACACTTAGAAACTAATGAATTAAAATGATCCAGTCACCAATTTCTTCTCTCTAGGAATGAAAAAGTGGAATTGATTTGTCCCTACATTCCACTGAAGGTGAACAAACAAAGGGTTCACACATATTTCAAAGAGCATTTTCACATAGACACAAATGAAGAGGCCCTTATCTGTTTCACTGTGAGCAGAGGCAAAAGAACGCTCCCGGTTACCAAACAAACACAACCCATTTTCAGAACAAAAGGTCACTAATCTAATCATTACCACGGGTCTTACTATGGGGTTAATAGATAGAATGGGATAATATGGGATGTTACTGTTTTTGTTCCAATCAGGGGCCAAAATCTCATATCTTATATATTATCCATAGACGGACAAGATGATGCATCATGAGGATAGACAAGTGTTGCAGGGGGTGGTGTTTCCCTTATATACACTTACCCAGGAGACACAGGGAGGTATGATATCCAGCTGTGCTTGCAAATACAAAAATTTTGGATCTGGGGTCGCTGCACTTCTGGGTTCAGCACTGTTATGCGCCCAAATAATGAACTCAGATGACAACATAACCATACTGATTGACAAGGTTATTCTTTCAATAGATTTTTTTTTGTTGCCTGATGGCATTAGCATATTGCAAGATGTCAATGCCGGAATTCATTGGGCTCAGATTGTGAAAGATTTGTTTAGGAAGCAGGAGACATCATTTTAACACATTGATTGACCATGACAGAGTTCAGATCTGAACCCTATTGACAATTGAAAATCTTTGGAGTGTGCTGGAAAAGACTTTGTCAAATCTCCCATCATCACTCCAAGCTCTTAGTGAGAAATGAATGTAAGGCCGATGCCATTTAGTTAAAATATGAAGGTGGACTGTCCATGTGAGGGGTAAATAATCAATAATGTTCTTTTGATATATCCATAATATATTTGCTAGCATGTCATGAAGATTATGCTGCCCTTTATTTGTGAAGATGTTAAAGTATCTGCGGGCTGGCCGAACTGTTAAAACAGTGCCTAATAATCTAGTTAAAACATTTCTTTAGTAAATCAGCTAATAACATTTAAATTTATTTTAAAGGACTTTCCTCATTTAACATTTAACTCAATATTTGTTAAAGAATAATAGGAGTTTTTGACTCCTTTTTTTTGTGAAAAAGTCAGGAAAAAATATGAAGTTCTATGATTTTAATAGATATGTACCCATATATGAATGAATCCGGTTTAATGTTTATTTTTACACATTAAATCAGATTAAAAATATTAGATTTCTGTGTGTGATAATTTTGTGTTTTTATGCCCATTTTGTGTTTTTATGTCCATATTTGGTATCCTAGGCCTCATCAGCATGATGTTCTTTAGCAAAAATGAATGGGGTTTTTAAAATATTGCCTCAGTCAAGTTCTGTGGTAAATAAAAATGTTCAGAACCAGATTTTTTTTTTCCTGTGTACTTTTTTTATCACTATATTCCCTAAATTACAAGAGTGTTTAGTAATCATAATAAAAATACGTATTTTGATAGACAGCTATGGAACATGTTTCTGTTAAATGTCCCCAGTTTGTGGTAAATAAGCAAATAAGTAACTGAAGGAAAATTATTGCTTCATTCAGTATTTATGGTTATTGAGACTAACTGCTGATATTTGAATAGTGCTTTATACAACCCAATTTTAACCCCTTTAGCTAATGCATATTTACTACCTCTAGAAGTTAATCATCCAATCATCATCAGTATTAAAACCTCTGTCAAACAGTTGGAATGGAACGACAACAAGGGGTGAAGCTGTAGCTGCTGCTCTAAGGCATACTGAGAGCATCCTGCTGCCCGCTGCGTCGGATTCATTGTCCTGATTAAATACTGAGCTCACACTTCCATGCTGTTCTGCAGTATAACTACAGTCAGTCAGAAGCATCCTGCAGGTTACTTTTATTCATTTTCAGTCTCTTGTTGTGCTAGTCAAGTCAAGTGTGGTTCACGTGGCGCTCTCTTGAGTGTCCTGAATTTTGGTTTATATTTCTCACATATTAGCAAACACTGGTGGCAGCTTGGTATGGACAATTACAGGTTTCTGCTATATAGGGAAAATGTATGACAAACCTTTCTCAAAAAATAATCCATCCATCCATTCATTATCATAGGCTTAATTCTCTACTAGGGTCGTGGTGTGT
Organism: Corydoras sp. C115; assembly: GCA_019802505.1. Taxonomy (NCBI): domain Eukaryota; kingdom Metazoa; phylum Chordata; class Actinopteri; order Siluriformes; family Callichthyidae; genus Corydoras; species Corydoras sp. C115. Next base: position 8,682,465 of record JAFMOC010000006.1, on the reverse strand, counting down.
GTGGGGGTGGGGGGTTCCCCATGCTCATCCAGGGAAGAATGTTTTGGGCACTGGGCAGAAATACAATTTTTTTTTATAATAACAATTTTTCTATTTTGGCTGAATAAGTAAAAAGCCTGATTATGTTATATCAAACAATGACATTTTTAATTACGCACAGGGAGTTACTGTAGTATGTTAAGTTTCGTAGCATTTATTGAATTTAGATTTTAACTATCACTGTTGGAAATGATTAAAAAAATAGCACATAAATAGATATTAGAGACATCTAACGTTATTGAGGGGAAAAAAGTAAGGATATAGATTCATATATTAATACTACACAATAGAAATTACATTATTACAGGGATATGTGTAAAATGTAAATGGAGAGTATGTTGTGTAATTCTCATAAGTGATCACCCAACAGTTTATTTTTTAATCAGGGAAGTCCATTGCTGATTTGCATGCAATAAACTGAGTGACGTAATTGAGCTCTGTGCAGAGTTCGAGGTTGCCTTGGGTAAAGCCTTTCTGCTCAGCAATAATACTTAATTTGAATTTACTTGTCCAGTGAGGTGATTTGTGTTGAAGCTGTGGTAAACAAGAGCTTTCCATCAGTTCAGTGTTGAGACTTGTCTGGTTAAACACAGACTCAGTCACAAACAAACCACCCAAACACACTCCGTGTTGAGAAAGAGCTTAGATTACCACACGACGGATAACCTGGAGTTATCAGAAGGGAGATGTCTGACATGAACGAAGGTTGACTAAGTGGCTAAGCTGTTTTGGAAAAAAGGCACACCATAACTTGTTAATCTCAGACATTATGAGTTTAATTATGCATACAAGTAGCATACGTCAGATTAAATTGAAATAAAATGTTACAGTGTTTTTAAATGTAATTAAATGTGTAAATTAAATAGGCTGATTCTATTTTGGTTTGGGTTGTCAAAGAAATGAAAAATAAAAATATTTAACAGCAGTTAAATGTTTACTGAGAGCTAAACCTGTTTAACATCCCAGAAGGCACATTAACAAAATGACATGTAATTTAAAATGTAAATTGACTTAAATAAATAAAAATAAAACAAACATTTTTTGCTCGCTTTAAAAATCCAACATGATCATATTACTAATTATAAAGTAAAAATAAGTGTTTTATTTGTTTATTGATTAGTGTATTAGTTCTGTAATAGACCACTGAGAAAATGTAACATACATTTTATCTATGAATACAGGCGGCATGTTTACTGCATTTACAGAGAACCTCACTTTACACTGATTGTGATTTATATCATGTTATGAAATTAAGGTCTATGTTTTTTAAGGAGGATTTGGACATGACCACTAAGAGTAGATATTAAAAAGTGTGTTTTTGCATGCATGCTTTTTTAAATCCTTAGGCTCAAATGCTTGAAACTGAATAAAAGCTAAGAAACGTCAACATGCTTGGTAACCCACTGTGAAAAAAAAAAAAACATGGTAAAGTTAAACTACAGAAAATATATTATTAGAAATGCCACTGTTTAATTGTCTTTTCACTTATTTGGGAAAAAAAAGTGGTTACCCTTATATTTGGAACATCCTTAAAAATAATGTGAAAAATGAAATTGATGTTAATAAGTTTTACTGCTTTGTGTTTGTTACGTTTTTATGTCATGTTATGATTTTTTTTGACAATCATTACAGTCATAACATCTTAACTGTAACATAATTTACACAGTTACCTATTTTCAACCACAGTTCTTTCTTCACATCATTATTATTTGATGGCTGCTGTGAGAATAAAACATGAGTGCAGTGTTTTTTTTTTTTTCTGAGAAAATAACAAATGTGTTCCTCTGTTATCTGTTTCGGGTTTATTCTCCATTTAGTCCAAATGCAATCAGCAGAGGTGTTTAAAAATACAAATTCGAAATCGTTCAGTGTTTTTTTTTTAAATGACTAGTTGACTACTAGCTCTGTAAAGCCCTATGTAATTAAGCTTGCAGAAGGCCCCATCTAATTTATTCTAGACTGTCTCATTTTTGTGTATGTCTGGATAACAAACAGCCTTTAGTGATACTAAAAGTAGATACACTGATGTACCCGATATATGAATATAAGTACTCAAACAAATGATTTTTTAAAAAGTGACTTTTAATTGTGTAAATGTATTAAATCAAACAAACAATGTGGTCAATTAGGGATAGAAATTTGTATTAAAGTTAGCCCATCCAAGCCTTAATGTTTTCTCCTAATGAGTGTTTGATCTTCTACATGTAGGATCTGTACCTGTCAGAATTGATTATGCTTTTTTGAAATGGTCTGATGGAATAGGACCGAGCTGCGTATGATTAAATTTCCTCTTTCTCATAAGATCCCACTATAAAAGCTCTCAAGTTTAAGACGGTTATTAATTGCAATGGAAAGATTAAAAAAGTATAAAACCACCACAGGAGTTATCACACACCACACACTCCAGATACCATACTTCTGAAGTTCATTCACAAACTTGTTTGAGTGTGTTTTAAGTGTTTGCAGTCTCAAGTCTTCACTGGTTTTGTCTGAGCTGAATCAACTCTGGCAGTAAGAATGAATCATAAAATAGAAAAAAAAAGATAATTATTACCAATGTATTTAATTAGTCATTCATTGGATTTGTTTTTGCACATTATGTTGTGGAGCTGCTCACTTACTGTATTAAAACGTTGAATCACAGCAGATGGAGAGCAGTTCAGTAATGACAAAAACGCTAAAACAAAAACAGAATGAATGAAGAATCGATGAATGAAGAGCAGTAAGCCTTATGATGCATTTTGAAATAAAAGATTCATCTGTCCTCTAGATAAGTCTTCTCAGTTATCTAGCAGTTTGCCTGTGATCTGTGAACTTAAATGATCTGTTTAGTCAATGTTACACCATTGTGAATTTAACTAGCTGACTAATGATGGTAAAATATAGCATAATTAATGTTGGGTTCAGTCTTAACTCATTTTCTATGGTCTGGTTGAGGGAACATTGCCAAGTAGTTTCTTTTGTAATATTCCATTTAATTGACTTTCATCATTTTAATCAAAACTAACTAAGAAGTACCTCCATTTAACTCCAAGTCTTTTCACAAAGAGTTTTTGGAAGAAAGCCCCCATTTTACATGCTTTGAACTAAGAAATTAAGAGGCTTTATTGTTACTAAACTTTTCAAACAGAAATATATAGCTTTTTTTCTTTAATTGCTGTTTGATTTAGAATCACTGGTGAGTGGCACAGTGATTTTTAAAGCTTGTGTGTCACAGCAAGAAATTCCTGATTTATTCGTTGTGATGTTTGTGTGTTCTCTTTGTGTCTGTGTGGGTGACCTGAGCTCCTTTTTTCCCCTATAGTCCATAATCACTCTATGTAAGCTGGCAGTGCTTAATTTATGTTTTTGTGTTTGTGTCCTTCCTGCCTGGGCTTTTGCTCTATGAGAGCTGGGATAGGCTCTAGCACACCCATATGAATCTGGTCAGTTATGTAGATTAGAAAATAAATGAATGACAGAAAACAGTATCTTCAGTTTCCTACAAGTTCCCAGAAAAAACCCCACACAGATATAGAGAGAATAAATGTTACACAGAAGGTATTTTGTCTTTTTGACCAGGAAGTAAACCAAATGTTCATCATCTCGTTATAAGGAAGACATTTTTGTGTCTTATCTGCTTACTTAAAAACATATTTGACTGTGTGATCCATTAAATAAATAACAGTGACTTGGGGCTAGAATGTCAGGAAGTCACACTAAAGGCACGAGCTTTTGTTAAACTGCTTTACATATGATCTTCAATTCAATCTGTATTCAAACCTACCTCTGAGTCTTGAGTTTCTTAAGCATATTCTAGCTTTTCGGGCAGCATGGTGGCTTGAGGGTTAGCACGTTCGTCTCTCAGGTTCGAATCCCAATCTGGGTGGAGTTTCCATGTTCTCCCCGTGTCTGTGTTTCCTCTGGGTTCTCCGGTTTCCTCCCACAGTCCAAAAACATGGATCAAGGTCAATTGAATTCTCCAAATTGCCCCATATAGAGTGTGTTTGTGTGTGTGTCTGTGTGAGTGAGTGTGTGCCCAGGGACAGATTGGTGCCCTGTCCTGGGTGTATCTGCCCAGCGCCCGAAACGTTCTCCCCTGGATGGGCATTGGGAACCCTAGTTGAGGATAAAGTAAAAGATAATGGATGGATGTATTATAGCTTTTCATATTATGCACATTTTCTTTTTATGAAATGTTTACCGCAAAAGAATTCTTATTTTGTATTCAGATACATTTTTGAGAGAAAGGGGGTCATGAACGGCAGATAGCTGTTAATTGGTGGACTGAAATGTCTCCACTGAAACAAAATGTTCTAAAATTTGGTGCCTGCAGAAATGTGAGTTCCATAATAAAACTATTTGGAAAGATTTTTAATGAGTCACTTCTGTACATCATGTGCAGTGCTTCATCTCGAAAAATTGTTTCATTGCTGTGTTCAACTCCGAAGACATTTGCACTGAAGTGTAATAGTTTTGTAGGTAAATGCATTTTAATAACTGAAGCAAATTTAATTGATTTCAAATTGAGTGGGATCTATAACTTAATGCTGCATTAGGTACTAATATCCACATTGAGTATGGTAATAATAGTCGTAAAGTGGGCATCTGCTAATATATTTTTACAAGTGGAGCACTGTCTGTAATGTGGTGTTGAGAATGTAGGCTGTACGACTGTGACAACCTGAGGCTGTATACCTACCACAGCAAAGGGCCAGTCTTCCAAAGGTCCTCGATCACTGCTTCACTGTTGCCTTTGCCCGAGTTCCCCAAGTGCACAGTTATTTTTAATTGCGATATTAAAAGTATTGAATGGAATTTAGTTATTTTCTCTTTATTAATTGCTGCATGACAGGCAGTTCAAAGTCTTTTTAATTATTGATCTTATAATTAGTTATATTTATATTGTGACTCTCACTGTCATATTAAATATTAACAGTCTGAACACCCACATGCTATGAAGCGGCTGCCAGTTGCCCTTTGTCTTCTCATAATGGACACTGAAGGTCTTTATACATTCAGATCAGAGCAGACTGTGGGAGGAAAACTCTTGAAGGAACCCCATACAGAAGAGAAGGGAGAACATGCAAACTCCAAAAAAGAAAATTGTCCATTTTATCCAGAAATCGAACCCAAGGTCCTTTAGTTTTGAGGTTAGAGTGCTAACCACTGCACCACAGTGCCACCCAGGTTGCTGCTCTAACTGTAATATTATACCATCATGGTAATGACTACAAAAAAGAGGCCAGTGCATCAGCTCGCTCTGGGGGTATCTGTTTCAAAAACAAAGAACGCAGCAAAATCAACATAACATTGCTTCACTGAACACAGAATTAAGGATTTACCAAGGCTGTCTTCATCCCCTGACTAAGAGTCATTAGGGAGAATCATCTATTAAATCTGTGAGATCTGGAGCAGTTGGCAAAAGAAGAATGATCCAAAATTCCAGCACGGAGGTGTCGAAAACTCATTAATGAATACAGGAAGGAATTGAATTCAGTTTATTATTTTAAAAGGGTATGCAGATGTTAAATTAAGGGTTTTATCCAGTTCAGATTTTTTCTTTATTTTGTTTGGTTCCAGTGCAAATAAGACAGGTGAACATGTGAATAACAAAACATTGTGGAAAAAGTGGTACATTTTCTTGAAAAACAAAACAAAACAGTGCATCGGTTTTTGGCCATTTATAGAGAACTGTATTTCCATTCATTGTACTCGATTATAATATAATGTTCTACCATGTTTACACTTTTTATTTTTATTTATTTATTTTTTTGCTGATGAGCGGAAACAGTTTGTTTTTAGAGCCTTTTCGGTTTTTGTCCAGCATTTTCTTTCAGTTGAGTAATGATGTCCGAATAATGCAATGATGATTCACTTCAGTGGTCAGTTACAGTCCTTTGCTTCCACTATTTAAAAAAAGAAAACTGGTGCTTTGATACAAATGAAGTGGTCAGAGGGGTGCATTTATTGTCAAAATGTCACAGCTGGACAAACAGCTCAGTCAATCAGATTTAAGGACCAGAACTACCAATTTTATAAATATATTTAAACTCAAATAATTACATTTAGGCGGCACGGTGGCTTAGTGGTTAGCACGTTCGCCTCTCAGCGCTAGGGATTCCCGGAGTTCGAATCCCCATCTGGGTGGAGTTTCCATGTTCTCCCCGTGTCTGCGTGGGTTTCCTCCGGGTTCTCCGGTTTCCTCCCACAGTCCAAAAACATGGATCAAGTCAATTGAATTCTCAAAATTGCCCCATATAGAGTGTGTCTGTGTGAGTGAGTGTGTGCCCAGCGATGGATTGGCGCCCTGTCCTGGGTCTATCTGCCCAGCGCCCGAGACTTTCTCCCCTGGATGGGCATGGGGGGAACCCCACCGTGACCCTTTCATTCATTCATTATCTCCCGCTTTATCCTCTATTAGGGTCGCGGTGGGGTTCCCCATGCCCATCCAGGGGAGAACGTCTCGGGCGCTGGGCAGATAGACCCAGGACAGGGCGCCAATCCATCGCTGGGCACACACTCACACACTCAAACACACTCTATATGGGGCAATTTAGAGAACTCAATTAACTTGATCCATGTTTTTGGACTGTGGGCGGAAACCGGAGAACCCGGAGGAAACCCACGCGGACACGGGGAGAACATGGAAACTCCACCCAGATGGGGATTCGAACCGGGAATCCCTAGCGCTGAGAGGCGAACGTGCTAACCACTAAGCCACCGTGCCGCCCCACCGCGACCCTAATATAGGATAAAGCAGGAGATAATGAATGAATGAATAATTACATCTAACAACATGTAAAACATTAACTGTGACTTGGATTATATTACTTTTTGCATGGATGAATGGATTGAAAAATAGATATGAACCAAAATGAATTTTTCCGTCCGAAACAAAACAAAATAAATCATTTGGTCATATACTGAACATGTTTTTTCACAGCAAAGCTTTTTCTTTCCTGTTAGGTGAATTAAGTGGTTTAATGTAACACGAGGGTGTGATGGGCAGTGACTGTAGACGTGAGAGGCTTATGATGCAGAGCAGGTAAATGGCAACACCTTCCTGTGCTTATTGTCTCTAATTATCTCTACTCCTGTGTGATAGTAAAAGGAGGCTGTGAGCGGGCTGTAGGGAGCGAGAGGATTGGCTACATGAGATGGTGTACCTTTATGCTTGAGGCTAAAATATTAAAATGCCGTTAAAGCCCAGTACTAACTGAGTTTGTTAGTACCCGTACCTTTGGCAAAATCAAGCCTTTCTGTTTGATGCATCCATCTGTCTCCTGGTGTTACAGTTACATATTCATTCATGTTTTTGAAAGAAATGAAGTATTTATGATTATTTTTAGCATCCCAGAGAACATAACAAAGGAACAAATCAATAAATTAATTCTCCTACATGAAAAACTAAATTAAAATATGTAAATGAAATAAATTACATAAATTTATTACCCCTCCAAAAAATACAGCATGACCATCTTACTTAAAGTAAATGAGTGGAAATAACATAAATCCAATTACTAAATACTTGGTTTACTGATTTAAAAAAATTAAGCTTAAAAAGTCTCATATTATGTTGTAACATTAGATCAAGTAACTGATCATTTTGAACCATTTGCAGTAAACAAAGCTGTTTGGGATGAGGGAGAAACGAACAGACGGTGTTTTTATTACCCCTCACTGTTATGTGGTCTGTTCTGTTTGCAGAGTCATTTTGTACCCAGACCTTCAACCTGCCCTTTTAACATGCATCACAATTTAGCTTGTGTAACAGAAGCATGTGTTTTGGTACCATCATGCTTTTTACTACTGTGGATTATGTAATTGGGACATCTAATAAAATGTAAAAATGAGGGAATAATTTAAGGATGTTGCACACTGAAAACATTAATATGCTTGTATGAAATATGAGTATGAATTAATGAACTGTATTTGAGGATATGTGGATTAATCTGCTGCCAACACACTGGCTCTGGCAAAAAATTAGCTTACTAATTCTTTCCATCGCTCCCCCTACTGCTGCAAGCTGCCCTGCTTGTCTTGCTGATGGTGCTGCCACCTCAGTAAGATTTTTGCAATCATTAAAAATAGCTTTGTGCTGCTACTGTAGATAGGAGTTCAACATTTTATAGATTCAAAGTTTTTAAGAAACAAGAATTTAAGGAGGACTAGAAAAGTCTTTCATTATGGAGTAATGCATGTTCTCCCTCTGTGTTGATGTTCTCCAGAAGCTCTGGTTTTCTTTCACATTTCAAAAACCTGCTTTTTGCTGAATTGGTAAATTTCTTTAGGTGTAAAAGTGTTTGTGAATGTTTGTGTCTGCGCCGTAACAAACTAAAGCTCTGTCTATATTTCCTCCCTGCTGCTTCCCTTATGGGTGCTGGAATAGGTTAAAAATGCCCCTGTTTAAGATTAGAAAATGAATAAATTAAAAATATAAAATATATCAAATAAAGGCGGCACGGTGGCTTAGTGGTTAGCACGTTGCCTCTCAGCGCTAGGGATTCCAGCTTCGAATCCCCATCTGGGTGGAGTTTCCATGTTCTCCCCGTGTCTGCGTGGTTTTTCTCTGGTTTCCTCCCACAGTCCAAAAAACATGGATCAAGTCAATTGAGTTCTCAAAATTGCCCCATATAGAGTGTGTCTGTGTGAGTGAATGTGATGGATTGGTGCCCTGTCCTGGGTCTATCTGCCCAGCGCCCAAGACGTTCTCCCCTGGATGAGCATGGGGAACCCCACCGCGACCCTAATAGAGGATAAAGCAGGAGATAATGAATGAATGAATATCAAATAAAATTAACATAATCTATGAGTCAGTGACATAAATGATAGTTTTTTATTATGTTTGTCTAAAAAATTCTGCAAGTACATATTATTTCTTTTACATTGTCATAAAAATGAGGTACTAGTCTTCAAATGGTGTAAACGTTAATTTACACATAATTGGTTGAACTGTGCATCCCCCCCAAAAAATAGGATCCGCCATCAGGCAGCACCAGGCTCTTTGAGGGCTTGTGACATGCTGACTGGTTTGTTATCTGTGACACTTAATGCACACCCATAAATCACGCCTTCAATAAAGCTGCGTGGTGTGCGGTTAACAGCTTGTTATTGATCGCTAAAGTGAAGCCCCTTGAGCTGCTTCTTGTTGGTTGTATAGAGCATATACAGTTGTGATCAAATTTATTCAACCCCCACTGAAATAAAGTGTTTTGGCCAGTTTGACATTGATTTGGATCATTTCAGTCATCTTATTTACAATTATATCAAAGAGGCACTTATAAATTAGACAAATATAACATAATATTTATGATGGAATAACCACAAATGTCTTTACTGTGCTCACATCATTATCAGTTTTATTCAACCCCCTAGTGACATTATTTTTTAGTACTTAGTACAACATCCTTTTCCAGTTATGACAGCTTTCAAGCGTGAAGCATAGCTTGACACAAGTGTCTTGCAGCGACCTATGGGTATCTTAGCCCATTCTTCATGGGCAAAAGCCTCCAGTTCAGTCACATTCTTAGGCTTGCGCACTGCAACTGCCTTCTTTAGGTCCCACCAGAGGTTCTCAATTGGATTTAAGTCTGGTGATTGCGATGGCCACTCTAGAATGTTCCAGCCTTTCATGTTCAACCATGCTCTAGTGGACTTGGATGTGTGCTTCGGATCATTGTCCTGTTGGAAGGTCCAACGTCTCCCAAGCCGCAGGTTTGTGACTGACTCCATCACATTTTCCTCCAAGATCTCCTGGTACTGAAGGGAATTCATGGTACCCTGCACACGTTGAAGCTTTCCTGTACCATTAGAAGCAAAACAGCCCCAAAGCATAATTGACCCCCCGCCATGCTTCACAGTAGGCAAGGTGTTCTTTTGTTCATAAGCCTGGTTCTTCCTCCTCCAAACATAGCGCTGGTCCATTGTCCCAAACAGTTCTAATTTAGTTTCATCTGACCACAGTACACTGTCCCAAAACCTTTGTGGCTTGTCCACATGACTTTTGGCATACTGCAGTCGACTTTTCTTGTTCTTTGGAGTCAGCAAGGGGGTGCGCCTGGGAGTTCTGGCATGGAGGTCTTCGTTATGCAGTGCGCGCCTTATTGTCTGAGCTGAAACTTCAGTGCCCACATCTAACAGGTCTTTTTTCAGTTCCTTAGCAGTCACGCGGGGATTTTTCTCCACATTACGCTTCAGGTAGCGCACAGCAGTCGCGGTCAGGATCTTCTTTCTGCCACGACCAGGTAACGTTTCCACTGTGCCCTTTAACTTGAACTTGCGAATGATACTTCCGATAGTGTCTCTTGGAATATTTAACAACTTCGCAATCTTTTTATATCCATTGCCATTCTTGTGAAGAGCAATAACCTCTTCTCTTGTCTTCTGGGACCATTCTCTTGCCTTCACCATGCTTGTAAACACACCAGTAGATGTCTAGAAGAAGCTGAGTATCACAGTCCTTTTAAATCTGCCTAATTGGTGCTTATCATGCTTGATTGCTGTTCGTTGACATCCACAGGTGTTTTCAATACCTGATTGAAAACACTGGAATGAACCTCTGTTCTTATGAGTGGTAGTTGTAAAGGGGTTGAATAATTGTGTCAATGAAGAAATCACAAAAAGGCCATTTAATACTTTATGACAAAAACAATTGATGCTATCTTAGTTGCATTTAGTTCTTTAACAAGTCCTTGTAAGATTTCATTATGAACACAATTACAAATGTGCACTGAATTCCATAAAACCCTTCGCAGCATTGGGGGTTGAATAAATTTGATCACAACTGTAACCTCTGTAGGGTCCCGAAGAGTAAGTATGTCAAATGGCATAATTAAAGCAATGATGTGGATTTGTATAGAGAACACACACACACACACACACTAGTGGTGTAAATCAGAGCCTTCATGACAATTCGATTCGTATGAATTTCTGTAAAACTGATGTCTGGGTCTTCTGTGTGTCTGCAGTGTTGTTCTGATGAATGCTGCCTGATCAGTGCATTGTGCCCCACTGAAAACACTAAGTTGGTGTCGGGAAAACTCATTAATCCCACATTTGCAATCCTTACAGAAAGAATTTCTCATGATCTCTTGAGTAGTGGTTCAGTCTGGCACAGTGCCTCACGCCTCATCTGTAAAGAGATCCTTATGCTGATGTGTCCACTACATCAGATCAGTCTATACACTGTCTAGATTTCCTTCAGTTAAGAAATGAACAGGATGTTGCAACGTAACTGAATAAATTCCACACACTTCTTTAGTGCTCTTCCTGGATTCAGATGTCATCTGGGAAGAATGTGAACGTGTGTTCTTTTTCATAAGGAGGAGGCACTAAGGAGTGTTCTTCCGTTGGATTGCGTAGGGGAAATGCCAGGGCTGTCCCACTCATTCAGAGCTAAATTCAGTAAGCTGATTTCACTTCTTGTGATGTAATGATTTGATGGCTAGGCCTACACAGCTTTTTAATTAAAATGCAGATTACATTATATTTTACTTGTTTCTTGTCCTAACCCTTTTGCCAAGTATGAGCAGAAAGGAAAGTAAATTATAATTTACAATGCTAAATAGACAGTGCTGATAACAAACCTCTGTATAATTTTGAATAAAATGAAATTACCTATGGATAAATCTTAAAAATGTGTGGATTTGCAGTGTCACATTGCAGTTGAAAAGATCCAGAGAACTGTTCAGAATTTGAAGATATATTTTTGGATATGTTTAGTTGTTTATTTTTATTGCATCTTGCATCTTTATTGAATGCTTTTTTCCCAGCATTCTCGCTTATTGTTGCACAGTGTTGTTGTAGAGGGAACAACGATGCTGTCTCTAATGTTCAGTATAAAGGCATTAAGGGAGGAGCAAGGTTTGATTTGATGACACCGTTTTTGATTTTATGTACTTAGTTCTGCACTTGTTTGTTTACCCAGAAAATCAACAGTTTTCCAGAAGTGTTAAACGAACCCTTTGTAATATATTTCACGAGTTTGAACATTCCTCAAGATCTTAGTAAAATTATCTTGGTTTAAATGCTATTTAGATTAACATTTTTTCACAGCAACTTGCAAGTAATTGGTCTACCACGCCGTTAAAATAGAAGTCTTTCAGTCAGGTAGCAGCGGGCCCTAAAAGAGAATGGCATGTGGCACACTGACTGGTGTATAGCAGACACACTGATGCACCCTATATTAAGCTGTGAAGTGTGTGTTAATGGCATCGCTAAAGATGGGGATAATTAAGCCCCTTGAACCACCTCATGATGGATATAAAGAGTATATAAACATCCACAGGATCCGGAAGAGTAATAAGTCAAGTTTTGTGGTAATAAAAGAAAATATAATTACCGTGAATGAGAGTAATGTTCTTTTTTTTAAGAATATTACAGTTGTTTTGGAGCTGCTGATTACTCCAAATCTAATGCACTATAATTTGCTACTGTCATTTTTTTACATTTTTTTAGTAATGTGTAATAATTTGCTCTGTAGGCGTCTATCTTTCCAACTGCAAGGTTAATAAGGCTTTGCTGTTTTAATCTATTCAGCCATTGGTCCCCTCTTTTATTCTGTTTTCAATAAAATGCCTTTGCATTGTATCTCCTTATTGGAGCTTTATTTAGCTTAAGCTCTTGGTCAGTTCACAGTTCCTCATATTTTTCATTCAGGTAGTTTTTAGTTATTTGCCTACTTCATTGGAACAGATTTTTATCTTTTTTATCAGTTTAAAACAACAGCACTATAATTTTACACTTTGCAAAATGTCCGAAGTCATATAATAGCTTCTTTAGGGTCAAACCACAGTTGTGTGGAATAAATGGGCACAGTTCATGATTTAAATATTTTTTTAGATTTGTCTTGGAATCAGGTGTAATATTGTAAACTGGAAGCAGTATAGAAATGATAGAGCTAGGGCCTACAGAGCAGTATGACTGGTTGGATTAGGTATGATGAAATCTTTACTGTTGGTTTATGGCACATGTTACCTGTTCACACAATGTCATGTTTCGTGTTGGATGTGATTCTGGTGCGTTAATGAAGCCTCGAATTTGAGGATTTCTTTTTACTTTGAATGTTGATAAACAATCTGGCAAACTTTCCTCTTAAATGCACTTAAGGCAGAAAAATACTATCTAAACATCAGCCTAACTAATAGCTTCAGCTTAACAACCTCTTTGGTCACCAGTTTAGTGGTGTAGCAGTATGCAGACGTCATTGTTTGATACAGACCTCTGTGTTGAAGTCATGACTTTGTGTGCTTTTTGTGTCTTGTAAACATAAAACTATTTTTTGTAAACTTGGGCAAACTGCCTATAATCACCTGATCATGTAAGAAATTTACAAAGAAGCACAGATTTGTAAAAAGATTGTGCATCGTTTCGACTTTACCAATGAAAAAAGAAGTTTAATTTCAGTTGACTTAAATTAGCTTTAAAAGTAGCTTTAATATGTTCTAAGTGTGAACCCCAAAAAGCAAGTCAAATCTACAGTGGGGAAAAGAAAAACTCCATGGTAATTGGTGGAAGAAACGTTGTGAGAACCAGGGCTCAGTGGGTGAACTTCTCCTTGAGTTACTGAGCAGTGTGAGCAGGTGTTAAGCCACACATCCTTTGCAGGAAACAAACCTGCATGTTTTATTGCATAGTTAGTTTTATTTCCTGAAGTGTGATTTATACAAAGTAATGAGAGACTTAATATACTATGTGACTAATATCAAGTTAAATGCAGCAGAAAAAAAAAAAGATTAATTTCGATTTCTAGTGTTTTTGAACCGGGGACCTGAAGAATGTAAGAGCGCCTTCAGACGATGACATTGTCGTCATTAGAAATGTCAGCTTGCACCACTGAACATACAGTACCAGTCTTGCTCAACTATTTGTCCATTTTATCAGTTCCACTTACCCTAAATATGGACTTTGTAATTAAATTTTCAACTTTATTGTCATTGTGCAGAGTACAACTGAGTACAGCCAATGAAATGTAGCTTGCATCTAACCAAAAATGCAAAAAAAAAGTGTATGTAATATATATATTATATAGTGTGTATGTATATATATATAATATATAGTGTGTATGTAATATATATATATATATATATATATATATATATATATATATATATATATATATATATTATATATAATGCTGTTTAGTTTAAGGAGGTGAAATATGACCCGAATGGCTTTCCATAAGCATAGGAGCTCAGACACTTAATTAAAAAAAAAAAAAAAAAAAAAGCAATTGTATAAAAATTAAGCTCAAGTTAAGAGTATTTTAAGACTGAATGAAAGCTGATAATCATGTTTTTTCTCATAATATGTTTACTCAAAAGTACCAGTGACCCTCTATTTGGTATATTGCAAGTTACATCTGAGAAGATTTTTTGAGAGGGTTTTTAGTTTGACTGATCTAATCAGTTTTCATGCATTTTTAAGTAGTTGTACACATAAGATGCCTTGGAATCTGAGATGTGTGACAGCACATAAATAAAAGCCTGTTGAACAACTTTGTAGGTAAGTGACCCTGCTTTACTACAACAAAGAGCAACATGTTTTTTTTATACTTGTTAGGGACTCGGATCAGGTGTTTACACTTTTTAACTTAAAAAGGATGGACATGGATTTAGGACCAATGTCATAGCAGTACCATTAATTCACAATGGAATGTTAACTGTGGTGGTAATAGAATTTCACATGCTTTACATAACTTGACAAAGACTCAGACATCAGCATGGCTTTATAAAAAATATTAAATAGAATGTGTTTCAGTTATTTGCAATGGAGGCACTAATTAAAAAAGAATCCTAGTTCTGTCTAGACCTGTGTATGAATATATATATATATAGTTTTTGTTACAAAGTAGCAATACTTCAGTGTGTTCAGTAAATTTATTTTTTATTCTTTTGATATTCCCAACATGTCCTTGTAAGATTTACAACCTGCTGCATTACACCGCATATACTGTTTTCTTGCACCATTCAGCCTCGGCATCCAGTTTTGTTGTTGAAGGACAAGACTGACAGTATCTGAATAAAGCATGAGCTGAGTCTTCCCAGTAGGCTCCAGTTTCACCAGCACACTGCCCTGGTCTGTGCATACACTTCAGGCTAGTGCTATCGATCTGAAGCTTGGCAGAAATCATGATCTTTTACTAAATTAAAGAAACGATTGAAGATAAATCTAAAGCTAAATGTTGCTGAAGTGACTGCTGCTAAATTTTATATCAGTACTTCACTTAATCAATCACTAATTTGGCCAAGTGTTCTCGACACGCTTTATTTATTTTTCGTTTCAGCACATGTCCAAACCCACAAGGTTTTATTCAGTTCTTCCTGGCTCATTGTTTAGCTTTGACTACAAACACCTGGATGACTAAACTTCATGCATCGCTTTCTGTCTTTTTGAAGTGTGTAGTTTGCCATAAACACTTTCTTTATATTATTTACATATTGCAGACTTGTTTTACTTGTTAGAAAGCTTGCAGTTATTATAGAAATAACACACAGGGTCCTATTTGAGCGATCTATAGGCGAGCTGTCAACCGTGCACTGCGCAGTTTGTGATTTAGGACGTGTCTGTGAATCTTTGCTATTGTAACGATAAGAAATGTACAGCTCAATATGTGCAAAAAGGCATCCAAGTCTCTTTATTATTTTTGGATGTGTTTTGGGGGTGACATGCAATAAACCAATCAGCATGTCACTTGCTATTCCCTTTAAGAGCCAGGTGTGTTCTGACTTTGGCACGTTGCTATTTTAATGGAGCAATTTTCAATCCCAACCTGAGAACTCGGATAAGACTACCAATTTCCATCCTGCTTTTGTAAATGTATTTATTTTTGCACAGTGTTTAATTTAGATTAGTGATTGAGAAGTGAGTCAAATTAAAATGTTATTAACGTCTGACTGCTGTCTGCCTTGGTTGGTTTCAGTCAGTGATGCACCTGTGTTTTCCGTTGCCAAATGTAGCATTGTGCTAGAAATTTACCTGACTACACCTCATTTTGACCACACCCATGGTCGTAGATATATTTGTAAGCACTGTTGCTATTTAAATGACACGGTGGATTGCATGAAAACAGAATGTTGGGGCGGGGGGGGGGGGGGGGGGTGTTGGATATCATTGATCATTGCATCCAGTTAAAGTAAAATAATACTTTCATCATAAAACAATCATAAAAGTCAATTAAATTGCTGCAACAATAACCACATTACTGTTAAAATGCTGGATTAGCGAGAGTATCAGCATATTGTTACAGTCACAGCGATTACCATAATAACAGCATCTCTGTCTGTGGCCTTGCCTACATGTATCTATAGAATGTTATTTTACCGTGTCTTTAAAGATATCAGGATAAATATGCAGGTTTGTCTGTGGAGAGCATTTAGTCAGGTACTTGTAATATTTGAGTCTTTCAATTGCAAAAAAAAATTCTTTTAATCTGGCTGTCTGCCCTTGTGGCAGTATAGCTTATTATTATTTGATTATACATCTGTGACTTAGTACTGAGTACTTTTCAATTTATTATTTTTTATCTTTAGTAAATTTATGAAGGAGAAACAATTAGAAATTAGCTTCCAGCTTGAATAATTTAATTCCTTTGAGCAGGTAGCTCAGTAGGTTTTGGAACCTTAACTGACTGTGTAGTTAGCCAGTCAGAAAACTCTGATTTAAATATCTTTTTTTAAATTTGTTCATTATTTGAAAACATGTGTTGGACTCTTCTGTGAGTCCTCTGGACTGTACAAAGAATTTTTCAATGTTGGAAGAAGATAGGAGTACACTTAATTTACCGGATGATTATCCAAAGTGAATTACAAGTATCCCAACTTGCTGGTTAGGGTCAGAGCACTTGGTCGGCCATGATACAGTGCCTCTGAAGCAATAAGGGTTAAGGTCCTTTCTCAAGGACTCACTTTGGTAACTTTAGTGGACCAGGGATTTGAACCTCTTAGTCTCCGATTAATAGCACCACCACCCGAACCTTACCCACATTAATATACAAAATTTCTTATATTTATGTGCTATAAAACTTTGCACAGGTCAAAGCTCCTAATATGTCCTGGACCTTTTGCTTACTAATCGTGCTTTCTCTACATAGTGGAGCAGTTTTGTGTTGAGTCTTCCAAACTAAATAGCCCCACCACTTTGTGATCAATTGGGTACACTAGAGTTTAAACACAAATTGAATTTGGGGTCAAACACTCTAGTTAATCTGTAGTAGAGCAGTGGACCAGAGGGAAATCTGTCCCCTAGAGGTCAAAACGTTCATGGTCTGTTTTCAGTATCAGTGACAGACTGACTGATGGTACATTTGGTATTTCATTACGGAGTTTTGTGCCCCGCCCCCCTCCTTACAGATGCACATGGCTTATGCTCTGGATTTGCTCCGTATGTGTGTTTCGTTTTTTTTTTTTTTTTTTTTTTTTTTTTTTTTTAACAAGGCGCAGTGATTTCATTGGTCTGGTATGCAGACTAACCTACCAGTGATTATTGTTGTGCAACTTTATATGGTAGCAGGATTCTAAAGAACTATGTGGAGTACTGAAATGGTATATTTCAATCAAGTTCTGTGAGCTGAGTAATTCTTATCTTATCTAATAATGTTAGCAAAATAGACATTGAACAAACAAAAAACAGATACATCTCCCTATTTTTTGCTTTTTCGTTTGTTAGTTAATGTAAATCATTTTAGTTTTTGTTTACTGTTTTTCTGTATATTTGAAGCTTACTTTGTGTTTGATACTACCATATAATCATTTACTTAAAATTAATACAACATGCTCATGTTTATTTTTATTCTTAGAAAAATACGGGAAACAACTTGCCACAAATCTGAGACCAAACTTTTATCAAATCAAATTAACTGAATTGTTGAATCAACATTCATCAAGAAGACTGACCTTAATATTAACATTATTATTAATTCATATTTTTCTCTTATTATTTCTAGTCCTGTTAGTTCTAAATAGGATGGCTCATTTAGGATTACATGTCCTTGCTGGCAAGGCTGATAATAAATGACATATTAACCATGTTTCTTCTTGTGTCATGAAGCATGTGACCTTTGAACCATTTTAATATGCATTCCCTTTATATGACCATGAACTCTTACAGTGCTGCTCCTTACGTACAGAAAGTGTGATTTAGATATAATATTTATGAAGGTGGCAATAAACTGCAAATATTTTTATTTGTGTTTGACCAGATAACATTTAGTTGCAATACCTGTAGTCTAAATGATGTAGTAGTAATAATAATAATATTAATAATAATTGAAAGTGATTAAGGACGGTATGTATAAAACTGGTTGGTAATGAAAAGGATGTTCAGGATCGCCGTCTTTATTCATTCTAAAGATGTTTACATGGCTGTACAGTAGGTTATTATTCTTGTGTGCACAAACATTTTCTTGTATATAAATCTTAAAACTTATTTGTTTGCGTACAATTAATCATTAGTCCATTACATCATCTTGCAGACACTTTTATCCAAAGCAATTTATAAGAATGCTAACTTGATGGTTGAGATTTGAATACAGGGTCAGATTGATGGAACATCCCTGGAGCAATTAATACAAAAGGCCCTGCTCAAAAGGCCCACGTCATTATTTTTGGTGGATATAGAATTTAAACCTCCAACCTTTATACCGTTAGCCTAAAACCTCATGTCGTACGGTGCAATAACATTAGGGCTGCACCTAACGTTTAATTTTCTATCCATTAATCTATTACTTTTCCGATTAGTCGATTACTCTAATGTGATTAAGAGAAGATAAGATAAACCTTTATTTGTCCCACGATGGGGAAATTCACATTCTCAGCAGTAGATACAGAAGAAGGGTGAAAAAGGTATCCAGTCATTAGAAGAGATTTAAACAAAAAACTAGGAAAAATTTTCAATAGAATTAGAAATCTATATATACACGATAAAAATCTAATTTTCTAATTGTGTTTAGAATTAAAATAACTTAAAATAATAATTAAATTATTAAATCGCCAGGTAACGAGTACGTTCTTTGTGAAAAAACTGCACTGACTGTACTTGGACTGGACTGTATATGACATTTTATGGACAATATATGTTGGCTATATATTTTTTGTTCACAATATACAAGTATTCCTATTTTTTGGAATGCAATATGGAAAAGTGGTACATAAACGGTATTAAAAAGCTACATGTATCTTCACTGGACGACGTATATGCATTTCTAATAACGTAAACACATTAAATATGCTAAAGTCTTTAAATAATATGCTTAAATATGAAAAAAAAACAAGTAAACTGAACCTACATCGCCGTTTTGCTGTCATGTGGCTGTTTGCGCTTTAAACGCTAGTGTATAGCAGTTGTACTGTTGTGAATAGTCATCTCCTCTTTGCAAATCTGACAGAGCACCACACTGTTGTGTTTCTGTGTGAAGTGCTGCCATTTTGTTAACGCGTCAAAGGAAGTTATGCAAATCGACATATTTTTGTAATGATTACGTCATTGTGTTGCCCCAAATAACATTCAAGTGTTAATCGCCATTCCAATAATTTAAAATCTCAAAATTCAGTTATCTGTATTCCGTTTAATATAAACAGTAATGTATTTTTCTATTTAAGGTATTTTGCATACTTCATTCTGATTCTCCTGTATGTGTCAGCACAATAGTAAATCTGTTCACGCACTATTGATGTCGGACGATTTGTAGGAAGTTTAAATCAACATGTGTTGCCAACCAGGAGCCATCTGCTGCCTTTTCCGACAGGACAACACACCACATTCTGCCTGGTTTACAAGTGCATGGCTCCCTGAGTAGAGCATTAGTGCTACATAGGCCTGTCTGCAGTCCTGACTCGTATCTGATTGTTTCCACATATAGTAGTGTCGCCCAGGTTCAGTTGGACAGCTGAAGACCATTATTGGTATTGGGAGATTATTCGACTTGCAAAACTTGAGTAACTGTTCAATCTTGTACTTCTAAATGTATTACACAAGTATTTTGATTTAGCTTTAATGAATTAATTCATTATTAACATTGGTAAAGTTTTGAGCCTGCTTGCAGTGTGAAGGGTGGAAAAAATCCCTGGACATGAGTATTTCTCCAGGTTGATGCACACTTTCCCATCTAGGGACAGTTTTAAGTAAAAGGTAGTGCAGGTACACCCAGCACGGGGAACCCATCCATTGCTGGATGGGCACACACTCACGCGTACACATAGTTATATTTTAGATTAGATTTCAAATCCATGTTTTTGGACTGACCCCATGTCGAAAAAAAAACCCATGTGGACATGAGGAGAACTTGGAAACTCCAAGGAACATGTGATTTAAACTTGAATCTCCAGCACCAAGAGGCGACTATAAGCCACAGGTCTGCATATGTTTTTTAAATGTATTTTTATTACACTTAAGGATGCACATAAGTGGTGGGCATGTGCGGTCAAAAACAACAATGCACACTATTAATTACACACATTTCCATCGATTCATCAGCATGTCCAAGAAACAAACTACATTAAATAATTTCAAAAATAAATGCCAGACTGAAACTGAAACTAAAAAAAGTAGTATTCAAGCAACACCAAGCAACATCTTCAGGTGCTCCATTGAGAACCAGACTGAAACTCACGTTCACCCCTGATTTATTGTTGTGGCTTTAAAGTTGTGGCTTTAGTATTGTTTAAATGTTCATACTTGACTAGAATAATGTCAGTCTTTAGGGAATTCAGGTTAGTGTGTAACGTTTCTTCTTCTTGATACCTGTCATTGTAAAAGATAACTAATGTGACTGTGGGTTTTAATCAAATTTTCTGTTGGTGACTCACTATTCTCACAGTTTCGGTTTTGGTCTTCACTTGGGAATCTTTTTATAATGTAACAATTTAAATAGCCCTTTACATGGAAACGAGTCTCCTTGGACAGTGGCTAAATTAAGATTTGACTTGTAATGACCCTTTGAAATTAGCCTTGAGCACGTTCTGTAGCATTTTTGCATGCAGTTGCTATATCCACTGTTTAACTTGTTTTTTAGTTCAGCGCAGCTTTAGGTTTGTCCTGGATTTATATTCTGGTCATTATATGCAATTAACTGCAATTAAGCAGAGTCTTTCTGAAGCTGACAGCCTCCCTCCTATTGTATATCTGTGCTGTTAACACTCCTGGGAGAAGCTCTTCTGATGGATCTTTCTTTACTTCTTACACTCTGTGTACTTTGTGTAAATCAACACATGATTTAATATGCTGCTGGCGGTTTTCTTTAAATGGGATCAGAGAGCTGTTGCATTGCGTTTTCTATGATATAGATCTTCTTTAATTCTGGCTTTACAACCAAATAACGAGCAATAAATACAGTGAAATCAGTGGTTGGGCAAGTGTTTGTCACTGTGGTTGCTTACTGTTTAACTTAAGTACTGCCAGGAAAAGTCATTCTTGGTAATTTAGAACTCTTCACCACAAACTAAACACAGTATACTGTGCTCTCAGGGTGTAATCGTTGCTTTGTGATAACAATTGTGATGCAAAGTGGGATTTTTGTTAGCTCTGTTATATGAGTCATGTATGTGTTTTTTTTTGAATAAATTTATTTATTGGTTTTGAATGATTGATTTGCTTTGACATGTTGATGAAAAAAAATTTATTTGTAAATAAACACTATAAAGACTCTAAGGTTTAATTAGCACGTTTTTTAGTTAAACACTCTTTATTACTCTAGCGGCACGGTGGCTTAGTGGTTAGCACGTTTGCCTCTCAGCGCTAGGGATTCCCGGTTCGCGCTATGTTCTCCCTGTCTCCACGTGGGTTTCCTCCGTATTTTCTGGTTTTCTCACATAGTCCACAAACATGGATTCAAGGTCACTTGAATTCTCCAAATTGCCCCTTCTAGAGTGTGTTTGTGTGTGTGTGCCTGTGTGAGTGAGTGTGTGTCCAGCGATGGATTGCCGCACTGTCCGTCCTAGGTTTATCTGCCCAGCGCTCGGAATGTTCTCCCTTGGTTCTCCCTGCGACCCTAGTAGAGGATAAAGCGGAAGATAATAGATGGATAGATTTATTACTCTTTATCTTGTACTCTTTATCCACTTAATCAGTGCAATTTTCAGAGTCAATGCTTATTGTTTTTGACTGTAAAAATACATTAATAAACATTTTCCAGGTCAAGTTGCAGTGTCAGGGAGAGAATTTCATTCTGATTGTCAGTCAAATTCTGATTGTCAGTCAGGACTGCATTACACGATTCAAAATATTTAAAATAACAAAAATAAAAACGCTGTGAATTTATATGAATAATGTTGAATAAATTATAACAAACAATAATGTATTTAAAAAATGTTAAGACAGGAAGAATTTGTTATGTTTAAACAGGCCGCAGCTTCTTCTTGTGATACTGGAAGACCAATTGGGTCAAATTTCCAAACTTTGATGTACAATCGAGCAACTTGTAAATAACAAGGCAGATTCTAGCAATTTAACCCACATCTCATTAAATTTTACTTTCACTTTTTTGTTTTTTAAAATAATCACACATTTCAGTGTTTTTTTTTCAGCTAGCAAATTCACTAGTTCAACAAACACAAAAAATGGAGTGACACTCAAGTAGTGAAATATGAGAATACTACATGTAAGACAACTCCAGTAACACTGGTGGTTTAGTGGGCACTGTGGTGGTTTAGTGGGCACTCCAGTAACACTGGTGGTCTAAGTTCCTCAGAGCAGGCAAGAAAATCACATTGATTTGTTATGTCATGAGGTCATACTGTATTTTTCAGAAGGGGCAAATAAAAATATTTAATTTGACTGATTACTTTATTTTGAGATCTTTTATTTTTACAAAAAAGGAAAATCTGATTATTTTTGTCCTGATTTATAGGAGTCATACTGTGTGTGTGTGTGTGTGTGTGTGTGTGATTTTTTTTTTATTAATTTCTTTTTTTTTCTGCCTGGAAACCTTTTTTTATAGTGGTAAAAAAATTGTTTTGTAATGCATGTTTAGAAAGTTTTTTTTTTTCCATTTTAAAAGACAAATAAAAACATAGATGTATCTATATTATATAGATAATATATTACATATACATATATATAAGGTTACATTTGCCAGCTTATATCCAGCATTCAAAGAACCAGCTGAAAGCGAAAAGTGTGTCTATACTGGCATTATAAATAAATTCAGACCTTTGCACAACCTGATTCACTAACATGCATAACGATCACAATTCCCACACGGGGGGATGTTGATTAGAAGTCTGTGTCCGTAAAACATCTTTGAGTGGAATTCTCCATTTCAGCTCCACTGTGAGCAACATTGTGTGAAAACCCTGGTTCTGAATGATTGGATATGGACGCAGAGTTGTTATAGTTTGTAATTAAGTTTACTCTTTTATTTTTGGAAGAAAACGGTGATTCCACATGCTCGATGATCCTATTGTTGGCCGCACTTACAGCTAGGCTTTTTCCCCCCTTTATTCATCTGGGTGGAAATGTGTAGGTCATTTTCCCCAATACTTCATAGTCACCATAGGGCATCCGGATGCAAGTTTTAACACACAGGGTGTCTATTCGATTTCTTGCTCATCCATTTTGTTTTACTGTTTATGCCACAAACAATTCCATACCTCTGTCATGCCTTTTTCATTTATTACATTCACTCTTGGATCAATTCATGTTGAAGGCCTTACATAAGGACCCACATTAGTAACTTTATAGGACTCCGGATATGAACCCCAACCCATCAGATTTATAGTCCTGCATGATACCACTAACTTACCAAAACCTTTTGCATTTTTCCAACACCATATTATCAGATAACATTTAGAAAATCGAATTTTGGCTTTGTGAATATGTTCAACGCTGTGAATGTTTACACACTCTGCTCCATGCTGAACCAATTTGCATTCAATTACTATTTGAATTAAACCACACTCATATTGAAACTTCTGAGCTGTGGCTCCGCCTCTAAAAGCACAAAATAATGTGGAAGAGCTCATATGTCATTTACCTGATCATCTATCAGCAACTCCATTTTTGTTCTTGGTCTACAGTTGTAGCCACTCGGCACCCGTTTAGTTTTAAACTTCTAAACACGCAAAAACTACATTTTGATTGTCCCCAAAATTGAGTAGAAGACATTGAGAAGACAATTCCAACAACACTAGGTTATAAAGATATTATTTCAGTGTATCCTAGACCAACAACACACAAAGAACATTGGACATAAGACAAGAGCACTTCCAAATAAATTGCTAGGTTATTGAACAATAAGTAGAAAATATATTTATCTGTATATAATATATAAAATATATTAACCATGTAAAAAAAATAAAAAAAAGTATATCGGTGAACAAAATGTTTTAAGTTTTTATTCCAGTGTGCTTTTAAAATGTGTTATTCAGTTAGGAATGCAAATATGTTTTATTTGCATGTAAATTTATGTAAATGTTTTATTTTATTTTTTTCATTAATTGTTTACACGTTGATGTTATAGCATTGCCATCATAGACAGAAGTAATTTTATTACCCAAATTATGTCATATTTTTTTGCAAAATGTCTCAAATTCCTACAGGTTTTGGTTCTGTTTGTAGTTTTTTTTTATTTGTTCTTGTGTGTCTTGTTAATAATGTGCTGTCACTTTTGGGTAGTGATCTTGGCAAAGTGTGTCCATCTGTCACTTGTCAAAGCAACTTTGCTTACAGCACTGAGCTCTGTCATTCTGTTTGACAATTCCACCTGGTACCACACAGGGATCAGCAGCCCGGTCAATATATTTTTAGATTTAGCGTATTGGACATCTTCCTGGAAAAATGCAACTCCATGTATTTACATAATAGCAATCTTGTACAAGAAAACAGTCAAGCTAATGTTTATTTATTTATTTATTTTTATCTTCCTTCTTAATTTGTGGCTTAACAAATAAAAATGACTGTAGCTTTGTCCCTACAAAGTAAAATGATCTATTTTGCCTACTGAGTATACACACAGAGGAATTTTCCATATTCATCCATATTTTACCTGTCCGTGTCATGATTTTAATGATTGTCTCTGCTAATGTAGTTTCTGGGCTGGCAGACTGCAGTAGGTTGAACATGGTAGTGACTCTGCTGAAGCTCAGGATCATGCTTGTGCTTTAATGTGTTGACATATTGGAGGTATAGCATTCTTTACCACTTTAGATAAATGTTCCACACATTTTATTGTACCTTTTCTATTTCCCTTACATAATTGAGTCAAAGTTTTTTTTCTTTTTTTTTTTTACTTCTACAAAACCATGTAATGTATTACATAACCTATATACCATAATCCTGGTATATAGGGGCCACCTTTATAGATGTATACTCACATCAGTCATGGTGTAAAATCATAAAATTGCATCAATTGAACGCAAGTGGAATCAAAGTTTCATTTTATTTGAACTGGTGTTTGGACTTCTAAGCCATAATGACACCAGTTTGCCTCTCACTCCGTCAATCATGGGTCATTTTGTTTATAGAGCATCAGCTCAGGCTTGTGGCAGGACTGGCATCTGAAAGCTGGTCTCGTGTATTAGTGGCCTTCTGCATTCGACCACTCGGCTCCATGTTGAGTCACAGCCTCACACAGTACATTTTCATCATTATGACTTTAATATCTGTGTTTGTTTTATTTGAGATTTATGGAAGCATTAAACATGTTACCCGCCGCATACACACAGCGAGGTTTTGTGATCTGTTCATAGACTTGTTGCTTGCGGGTATTTTGTTGCCCTTGTCAGAAGAGTGTTAATGATTTACTGGTTAACCCTAAAGCACGTTTACAACTGTGACCCTCAAAAGCAAACTCCTTGCACTCTGGATGTGAATCTGAGTCTGGGAACAAAGTTAAGCCGCTTGCTGTTGGAATGGAACGTGAGTGAGCTTTACTCATCATGCTAATTGGACTTACCCGTTCTGGCTTTCACTGATTTAGGCCTGCTTCAGATCCCTGCTGTGTGTTTGGCTTCTTGGCAAAACGGTGTGCAGAACCTCACTTTATGCAACATGCCTGGAGTTTAGGTTTTTCTGGTTTTATATAAGCTGGCACTGATGCTTGAAAATTAGATTACAACGCTGATGGCAGCTTTTTTGTATGCTGGCGTAAAAGGGGTGCGCGTGTGTGTGTGTGTGTGTGTGTGTGTGTGTGTGTGTGTGTGTGTGTGTGTGTGTGTGTGTGTGTGAGAGAGAGAGAGAGAGAGAAAGAGAGAGCCTGGGAGGAGAAAAGTGGAGAAGGTTTCTGTCCATCGTCATCCTTCATTCCTTTCTTTACTCAAAGGCGCTTTGTATTCTTCCCCAGGATCCTTCACTGTGGAATAATCAGTTTTTCATTCCTTGAGCGATTATTACAAAAAATCCCGTATATGCTGTCCAGAGCTGCTTAGTTCCTGTACTGTCTTACATTTTTCTTTTTTAAATTCAGGTCCTCAGTTCCAGCAGGCACACTAACATAACCCTCAGAGTTTGTTTGATCGTTGGCTGAAAAGGTAGAATGAAGAATCGGTGATTGAGTGATGTGCAGCCTTTATCCACTCTGGACTCAGTGCTCAGTGGAGCTGGGGTAATGATTTAAATGAGAAAGTGAATTGAAAAACTGTAGTTGGGTTGATTTTAAGACTGCAACTACACTAATTTACACTAATGCACCTCCCAGGGCTACTGATTAGACCTCACAGTAAAATAAAGATATATGTTTCAAAGCAGTACATAAAAGTACCTCAGGAGGCTCAGCTTTAGCAACGTACACTGTATTCCACTTTATATTCTGAGACTGTAAGGCTTTCACAGTTTTTAGATAAATTCCACATTGATTTTTGACTAAAATCCAATAAACATGATATGAAAAAGTGATCTATTTTTCCTATTCTGCTTGCACAAAATTTGTCCTCCACATATAACCCATCCGTGCAGTGCAACACATTCATATACACGTCCTTGTAAAGTAAGCACATGTGCCCCGAGCAGTGGGCAGTGCTGTATATGTTGCCCGGTGAACAATGGGTGTTTGGTCAAGGGCACTTCAGCCATAGTACTTAGTGGGACTGGGAATTGAACTGGGGACCTTCAGGTTCAAGGCTGGTTCCTTAACCACAAGCCAACTACTGCCAAAAATAATATATGAATAATATAATAACCAGAGATAGATAAATGAACTGGGGAAAAAGTTTTTATTTTTAATTTTTATCTTGTTGCACTATGTGGGTGATGTAGCCCAATGATTAGAGTTTTGAGTCCACCCAAGTTACCATTGTGGGCCCTTAAGCAAGGGCATATGTCCTCATTACTCCAGAGGTGATGCATCATGGGTGAAACTGCACACTAACCCCATCCATTCATTTTGGGTATTGTTAAATCACATTGGATAAAAAGGGTCTGAAAAATGGTATGGAAATAATGTAGGCTGGCAAAACAATTGGGACACTACCAGTGATATGGCCTCTTTTTATGACTTGGTCTTTTAATTTCAGTCGAGAGTGCCTGGCTCACAGTCTGTGTTTTAGTTCAGCTCACAGGTGTTGGGCGCGATTGAGGTCAGAGCTCTGTGTAGATCATTGTAGTTCCTTTAAACCAAACTCATCCAAACTCATGTCTTTTAGAACATTACTTCATGCACTGAGACACAATCATGTGAGGAGAAAAGGGCTTTTCTTGAACTGTTCCCATGGCTGTACCTAGTTGTATAGAATGCATTGCATGGTGTTTAATCATATACACAGATGTGTCCCAATAACTCTCGAACAGACTGATTAAATTGTTAATCACAATACATTCTGATTTATTTAAAGTGAAGGAATTGTGTGCTTCATATTTAGTAGTTCAAATTTTTCTGCTTACATTAAGACTTAGAATTCATTTAAATTTTAAACGATTGTTGTATTCAACATACACATTAATAATGGGAGAGCTGAAATGTGATAGTTTGTCTAAGGTTGGAATATTTATTTGATATTTGAAGGTTTGTGTAAGAGACTGTCTACAAATTATTTATGGGTTTTCTCTTTAGATATTCCAGTTATTCTCAAAAAATATTTGCAGTGAGTGAACCGATTTAACTTCAGTATTTTAGTCATTCCAAAATAAAGCATTTGACTTCCTGTAGTGTGTGTGTGTGTTTGTGTGTGTGTGTGTGTGTGTTTGTTTAATGCTTCCTTGAAAAAAAAAGATTCTTTCTCATTTCATTTCACATTAGAATTTATTGGAGTTAAATAAATTACATTTTTTGTGTTGATTCCTGGTGTAGTTTCCAATCACAATGCATTGCTTAATTCAGTTGATATCCCTGTGAAACTTTGTCCTTTATTAACTCTGGGCAATTAATTTTCTTCAAGGGGCCACATAATACACTGGAACTGTTGTGAAGGGCTGAACCAATAGACTATATAGAACTTTAATTCAGAGCAATGCTGTTGTACGGAGCGCATAGTATATATTATATCTTGTTTATTTAGATACAGTACATGTGTGTGCATTAGAAATCAAATGTAAATATGTGTTTTGTAATTTTCTATTGATGTTATGACAAACTGCTTACGTTGTATCCCTATAAAAGTGTTGTATTTAATGTATAATACATTTATGTTAATAAATGATCTTGACCTATTGATCTGGTTACTTATTTTGCTCTCTGACTTTGGTCCAGACCGTCGCCTAGCAGCATGTCAGGCTAAGTGAAAGTTTTGCACTGAAGTTTTAAGGATTTCTCCTGATACACCTTCATTATTTACCTTACAGCACCAGATTTTAAAATGGGTAGTTTTGATCCTTAAATCTGATTGGCTGAGCCGTGACCTTTTAACAATAATGTACACCTCTGACTCCTTCACATTTGTATAAATGTAACAGGTTATTTTTTGTAAATATTGGAAGCAAGAGTAATGCTGCTGTAAGTGAATCATCTTTGCATAATACTGCATCCTAACTTTACTGATTGAAGGTGCTGGAGCAACATTTTGCGAGCTCCGAACAACTAAAACAAAAAGGCTTCAAACCAACCTATTACACCTCAACAGCAAAGAATCATGTGAACTTAGTAAAACTTTATTTTAAATCATGTATCACAAATGGAAATGCATATTAATATAAATAGCAAGCTATTTACTGATGAGCACTAAGTCAGTATCTTGTTGCTTAGCAATCAATGTTCACTTTGAAAACCACCCTAGATTTAAGTTGTGGAAGACCAGCTTATTAATAATTTAGTTTTGATAAAACACATGTTTTTTCATTATAGTGTTTTTATAACACTTTTTTATAAAATCAATAAGACACTCGAGCGTATTTATTCACATTAACGCACGCCCTCATGTGACTTATTATGTTTTTATAACAGGTGGTTTAGTAAAACAGTGGGAAACATTGTAATCACCCAGCTTTAAACACCTGGAAGGTTATATGATTTATTAGAAGACCCAGTGATATTATCAGCAACACTGGAATGCCAATTATTTAGTCCGTTGACTTTGTTGTAACTGTATATTATGGGATACCCTTTGATTGTTCCCTCTGCCTTCCAGTTTTCTTAATTGGTTTTTAGCACGTCCAAAATGTTGCAGCTTGCAAAAAATTGAAAGTCCAATCACATTGACCTTGTGCTGCTGCACAATTCTTTTCATTTTAAATTGGCAGAAAAAGATATAAAAGTGGTTTCTGATCCTGTGCCTGTGTGTACTGTGTTATGAAAGAGTATTTAATAAACTGTTTTTGTATTTTCCTTTTTAGAAGAAAATAAGAGATTGGAAACAGAAAAATTAGTCAAATCAAGGCTTAATCAACTAATTGCAAAGTACTAGCACATTTAATATTTGTGCATTCTTGGAGGGCCTGTGTTATTATGAGACTGCCTACGTTTTACATATGTCCTCCGTTTACCTCACTTGTGGTTAATGGGTGTAGTTAAAATGGCAAACTATATACTTTTCAGGGGCTGCAAAGTGGCTGCAAAGTGGCGTAGTGGTTAGCTCAGCGCTGGAAAACGAGTTTGAATCTGGGTTGAATTTCCATTCTCCCCCTGTGTCTGCATAGGTTTTCTCCTGGGTCTCTGGCTTTCTCCCACTGTACAAAACATGGATTCATAATAATAATACAAAATTGGCTCCCTGTTCTGGATCTACCTGCCTAGTGCAAGATAATTAAAATAAAAACAGGAAAAAGATTAAAGATGAAAAACAAACTGCTTTTTTATAATTAAAGATGAAAAAAACTACAAAATAATAGTTTGGTTTACAATACTAAACATTTTTATATTTCTTTATATTGAATAAAAATAAACCATTAACGATAGTGTAAGAACAAATTTTTTTTTAAATAAGATCTGAAACATGCCTACAAGCCAATTAGGTCACTACATTCAGCAGTCGCAGAAGCTGCCTGCTTTTTTAGCTATAGTAACGGAAGCTTTATAATACCTCTATCGGCATGTCATGCACATAAAGTGACTTGAGAATTTGCTCATCACAAGTTAACTTCTTTAGCTGCCATCCTAGTTCATGTGCACTGTGTGACTGTGAGTGTGCATTCAATAAATCATACACATTTTGAGAAAAAGACAGGATGCCACTCCTCTGCATAGCAGCCACATTCTCTCACACGTCATTTAGAGAAAAATAATGAAAAGAAACATGAAAGTTTTGTGAATCCTTTATTATAAAAAAACAAAATGGAGAAGCAAATAAAACAAACGAGACTTGTACATAGTTATGTTAAGTTTCTGCTTGCTTCAGGTTCCTCCAAAACCTTTCTCCTGGGAGGATGTTGTAGGTGAGGGGGTGGTAGTTCAGTGGTTAGGGAGTGGGGTTATTGATCTGAAGGTTGTGGGCTCAAATCCCTAGCCCACTAAAGTTATCAATGTGTTTCCTTGAGCAAGTTCCTTAACTCTCATTGCTCTAGGGGTGCTGTATCAACCCTGTGTTCTGATCCCAACCAATTGGGAAGTTTGTAAGTCACGTTGGATAATGTAAAAAACCTAATACAGCATTCTTTAAAGTAATGACTATAACACTCCTCATTTTAACCAAAAAGATCTATTTTGATTTCACCTGAAGGTTGTTCAAATAAGCTTCTGGTCTGTGTGTGGGGATCTTTAGCACACAGCAGTGGCCAGCAGTGATCTTTTTGGAATGCCGCAGTCTTCTCTTTTCCACCTTCTCATTCACTCCATAGTTGTTCAGTGTTTTCCTGATAATAGACCCATAAATATTATCATTAACCAAAGTGAGAAACTCCTTACTATCCTCAAATTACCCTTATGTCAATTGTGAACTTCTTATTTATCCCATGCCTCGCTATTTCCTTGAATTTTGTTGTTCTAACGCCCCTGGAGAGAAAACCTTAGAATGCAGGCAAGTGATTTGCTAAAACATTTTCAAAACGTTTCAAAGAGCCATGTGTTTGAGCCATGTGTTTGAGAACATTTTTGTAGCTGTAAATATTTTTCAAAACACTGGGATATTGATTTAGGGATTTTATTTTTGTTTGTTATAACTACTAAGAACTAATGCAGAGGTGTTTAAGTGACTGTAACGAAACACATTTTAATTTTATCTCATCATACAAATCTGTACATGGCTGTCCTACACTGTTTATGCAGTTCGGGAGGATGAGTCCCCCACTGAGCCTTGGTCCTCCGAAGGTTTCTTCCTTAAAATAACAACAGAACAGCGAGTTTTTTTCTAGCCACTGTCACTTTGGCTTGCTGTTTGGGGGTTCAAAGTCTTATATGCATGTAAAGCTGCTTTGTGACAGTGTTCTATTTTAAAAGGCTCTCTATAAATAAATTACTTGAAAATTTATAATCATGCAATATTTCTTCATTTAAAAAGAAAGCCTCAAGTTTATTTTCTATGACTAGTAAATAATCAGAGAGTGTTTCTTTCATTCATTATGACAGCAGCATAAAAGTTAATTAATGAAACCGTACCAAAATAGTTCTAAGGAATGCTATAGAATGCACAGTTACAGTTAAACTATCTGCTGAAGTCTGCCTGATCCTTTATTTCTGCTCTGTCCCAGTTACACCTCTCACAATCCCACTTTCTGCAAAGCCCCCTCACATGACTTCAGTCTTACTCCCCTCACCCACTTTCTCACAGGCTCTTTCCCCCCTCTTTTTAGCTTTTCATGCTTTCTCTCTCGGGTCTATATTTTGCTTCACCCCTCTGTTTGAGCCGTTTTTCCCCTCATTCTTCCCCTTTTTTTTCCTCACCGCCTTTTCTCACAGTAGATCTAGTGCTGTGTTCTTTGCCCACACAAGGTTAACCGCCCCGCATCTGCACTTTTGAACCTTTTGGGAGTGTGAATGTGAACGACAGACAGAAACATTGTGGGGAGGAAGCAGGGTACAGATAGCAAAGCAGGAAGAGAGAGCGACCGAGAGATTAAAGAGAACAGAGGGGGGAATCTAGAGAATTGGTGATGCCAGTGGTCTGGTATTGGAAAGAGCATGAGTTTTTATCCTTTTCTTTCCTTAATCCTCTTTCCTGCTCCACTTTGGATTGCTGTGAAAATAAAAGTGACAGTGTTCTGCTTAAATTCATAGCTAAGCACATTACATTTTTTTCTTGCATGGTGAGCTAGATTTCAAATATTAAGATGCACATGGTGAAGACATCAGGGTTTGATTTATTCCTATTAAGATCTTTATGACAAAGGGAGTATACTGTACTTCATAATGATTTCCATTCCCACTAATGCACTAAGTTTAGCCTGTTAGACAAACATCATTGTAAACAGTGTCTAAACTTAAATGTATTTCTTTGATGTGCACTATTTTGTTTGAAGTATGTGAACTTCTGGTCATCACACTTACTGTATAGATGCTTATTGGACCACCCATCCCAACACAATGGCTGTTATTATGGAGCCGTGTCTCTAACCGCCTTCTCTCTTTCAGAAAGAATTTTCCCAAGAGTTTTAATTGCTTTGTCTGTTCATTCAGTCATGCAGGCAGTTTTTCAGGCACTGTGGTTATGGTTGTCTACTGTGTGTGCAGTGGTGACACTTTAAAGTCTGGAAGGATTGCTATATTTAATAGTATTCATGTAATGCATATAATGTAAGAAATGAGCCTGTCATATAATGTCATGTGATGTATTCATGGTTATAAAAGATGAAGAAAAAATATTTAGCTCGGTGAGTTAAAGCTGAGGTGTTATTAATTATTATAACCACCCCTATATTAGCTTCATCTGTGTGTCTGGTAAAAAGTTTGCAAATGCTATTTCACCCACTTCCCGTTATCCGATTCAGCTGAAACTTTGCACAATTGTAGATGACGACACATGAATCAATTAAAATGTTCCAATTAATTAACTAATTAGTGGTAATTAATTAATTTTGTTTTCTATGTATACATTACCCATTTTCTACTACATTTTATACGTCACAAGCAGAATTAATTTATGATAAAGTAATTTAACATGATATATGGGTGGTTTTTAAAAAAGATTTTTTAAATATTTTGCTTGTTTATTCATAAAGGTTGATTGTTAAAAGGTTTTTTTGTTTGGATGCATGAGGATAAGATGTTCACTCACTTCCTATAGTGCCAAAGACATGACGAAGAACATCTAGAGGTCGGGTCTGTGTGCATGAGATAAGGAAGGAATCCTTAATGGGATTCATCTTCTGTTCTTTCATGGTGCACAAATCACACCAGAGGTTCTTCGTTTCACAAAGCTCTTTGAGCTCAGTGATTGATTTCAGCAGAGCATTAGTTGTGGTCAGGTTAACTGGGTTGTAACATTTTACCGCTTTTGATGTTTTCTTACATGTTTATTTAGTTTATATTTTGGGAAATAGTCACTGTTCAATGGTAATTCATTGAACCTATGGTTCAATGGTAATTCATTGAACCATTTGGAAGGTGGATTATAGGCTCACAAATTACAGTATTAAATATTTATGTAGCTAATAATTTCCGGTAACTTTTTCTTTCAACACTTTCTTCTTTATGAAATATTAAAATGAAATTTTAACATTGCTACTTGTTAAGAACAATATTAAAATGTTATTACTGTTTCCTATAATTATGATATAGAAAGAGGGCAGCAAGGTGGCTTAGTGGTTAGCACGTTCGCCTCTCAGCACTAGGGATTCCCGGTTCGAATCCCAATCAGGGTGGAGTTTCCATGTTCTCCCCGTGTCCGCGTGGGTTTCCTCCGGGTTCTCCAGATTCGTCCCACAGTCCAAAAACATGGATCAAAGTCAATTGAATTCTCCAAATTTACCCCGTATAGAGTGTGTTTGTGTGTGTGCCCAGCAATAGATTGGCGCATTGTCCTGGGTATCCTCTATCCGCCCAGCGCCCGAAATGTTCTCCCCTGAATGGGCATGGGGAACCCACCCATGACCCAATAGAGAACTTCACCCCCCGTAGAGGATAAAGCGGAAGATAATGGATGGATGATATAGAAAGAGGAATGTTAGTTGGGTGTATGTATTGGGACTTACACTTGGGGTGTTTGTTTTCTTAACCCATTAAGTTCTGCATGAGTCTTACTAATTAAAAACTGTTAAATAAAATGGAATAATTAAATAAAATTGTTTAAATAAAAAAGTTTTGGAGCCCAGTGCCACTCAAGTCATACATCTGGCAATTTAGATACATTAAGGTTAATCGCTTGTCTTTTTGAAATGGTGTAGTTTGGTGTGTGTTGATGCTTGGTGATATTTCTACATACATTTGACCTAGAATTTAAATTTAACCTAAAAAAATTGCCTTTAGAGTAGATGAACAGAATGAACCCATCCAAATGTGTCTAATATCTTAGAAAGCAGGTTCTTATATTCAATCTAATATAACCCTTATATTTGCGTCACTAAGCTTATAAATTCTACATTATACAAAAATCTGGAGGTGTTCTGTGCAGTTTAAGACTGGGATCTACTGCTGAATGTACATGACCTTTGTAATCCTTAGACAGATTTGCATGAGCTGTTACTGTGATGAATCATAGTGACGTGCATTTAGGTATGTTCTGGAAAGCAAGTTTTCTTGACCAGAACTCATTTCCGATCAATCTGAATCATTTCTGATTCAGACTGTGAAGATCGACAGCTGCAAAATCCAACTGCTGTCATGGTACCGTGGTTCCTCAGCACCCAGAATGGGTGGCTTTTTTTATGTGTAAAGGTAATTTTGTTCTTTTCCATTAATAACTGCACTGTAACCTTTGGATGACCTACAGTATTTGAAAACTTAATCAGCTTTATTCTGATGCTGGAATTCCTTTCCCTTTATAGCATTCAGATCTTAAATAACGAATTAACAAAGAGCCAACCAAGCCTGTACACACAACTGAAGTCGCCACCACCTGCAGTGCACATACATTATTACTGTTCAGCCATGAAAAGTCCTGTTCAGTACCTCTAAATGAACTCTAAAAGACTTTTTTTTTGCCTTTGCTTGAAAGCTGTAACTGCAGCTGGAAAATGACCCTGTGTTAAAATGTACAATCATTAATCTGCCTGCAGAGACATAGAGCTGTAAAATGATTGAATCATGATTAAAACTGTGGAATTTAATTTATATAAAGGCATTACTGATTTAGTGGCCTCAGTCTGTAATGCATGTTTTGTTTAAAACATCAGTGTTAAAGTCTTTCTTCAACTCTACAGCATGACTGCATGATACAGACTGACAGATCACTTAATTTTTAATAAATAAAACCCATAATTAATTGTATACTGTTCCCCATGTGTCAGCACTCTCTCTGATATTCAAGTGGTGTAATAGACATGGGTGCACTTAATATTTTTGATCTAGTTTTCTAAGGAGCACCTAAAGCACTGTACAGTTATTTTACTTGTTTTTTTTTACTTTAAGGGTTTAGTTTGCCATTTTATTTCAAAGTGATTACATTATAAAGTAATAAAGAGTCCCTTATTGCTTTTATAAAATGGTTACAAACTCATTACAATAAAAAACAAGGTTTGAAAAATGTGTTTATTGAAAACTAAATTTTTAATAAAATGGTCTTCCACAACTTAATCTAGTTTTGTAATTTTTTAAGGCTAGCGTTGATTGTTGGATAATGGGGATGAGACGATTTTGTTGGTACAATTATTTTTTAAGAATGATCCCGGTTATTATGCATTATGCTCCCAAAAAATCGATGAATATTAATTTGTTTTGTAGAAATCAAAACAAAAAAAAAATCTCTGTCCCTTAAACTACATATCAGCATCAACATTTAAATCAAGAAATTTTTTTCTGTAAGAGCAAAGTAAACAAGTGTGCTGCAAGTGTGCTGCAACTTCCTCCCACAGTCCAAAAACATGGATCAAGTCAATTGAGTTCTCCAAATTGCCCCCTATAGAGTGTTTGTGTGAGTGAGTGTGTGCCCAGCGATAGATTCGCACCCTGTCCTGGGTGTATCCTGGATGGGCATGGGGAACCCCACCGCAACACTAATAGAGGATAAAGCGGAAGATAATGAATGAATGAATGAATGTCGGCCTCACGATAAATAAATTTTAACGATTATAATTACAATTGATTGCCATAATGATTAATTCGTACTGGGTATCAGGCTTTAGTGCGCATTGGGAATCGGCTCACTGTTTATATGAAACTGTATTTCCGTTAATGGTACATGATTTAAAATAATGTAGCTCTCAGACGTGTGCATTATTATTAATAATAGCTGGACAAACAGCTCAGCCAATGAAATTTAAGAACCAGAAATACAGATTTCATAATGTAGCTTGTGTCTTTTTTCTTATCAAGTTATCTCTCTGGAGCTTGTCCATGTGTTATCGTAGCCATCACCACCTCATCCTGCATTTGATTATAAGAGTCTTTAAAAACTATGTTTTAAAGAATTTTATCCCTTCCTCACACTGCTTTTAAATGAGAACAGATCATACGGATCCAAAAAAATGGCCTTTTAAAAAAATGTTGTAAATGCATTTAGCTTCTAATTTTATTTATTATTATTATTATTATTTATTATTATTATTATTATTATTATTATTATTATTATTATTATTATTAATAAATGTAATAACTATTCTATATTTAAGGCTATTTAAGTTTCATTTATTTAGTCAGTAATTCCATCATGTATTTTTTTAATTGATTACAGTGACATTTTTTCTCTTCATTAGTCTGTACATGTCTTCAATTTAGAGTAATTAACTATGTAGTGATTAAAATAGATAGATTTTTAGCTTCACTGAATCTTCATTTATTTGGCAAATACATAAATGGTGTCTTTTTTCTGAAAGGACATGTTTCGTCTTTGCTGATTTGTTTTAATCTTGATTTGTTGCAGAGGATATCTGTTACTGGGATGTTCTGATTTACATCTTGGGTACAGTAGTGTTTCTGAGGTTTTTTGGTTATGAACTGCTACTGTGAACAACATCTGGTGATAATTATTGTGGTAACTAATATAGCAAGCATTTTGATAATTCTGCAGCGGAATCGGTTTCTGATGAACACTGCTTTGCTGCATGTTTTGATTTTCTCATGATGTTGCGATGATATGATATGAATGACACATGGATTAAACTTCTCACAGTTGTAAAACCTTTGATATAGCAGCGTTTTGATTCCAAATGGAGTGTCTGAGCTTAAACGTGTTAGTGGAATAACAGGTAATCTGTGTAAAACAGAAATGCCAAAACCTTAAACAATGAATGCTTTGCATCAAAACAGTGTTTTGTGTTTAAAAACATTTTTCTGGTCATTTACTAGTCAGAATCCAGAACTCAACTCCAGTTGAGATGAAGTATGGAAGTGTTGTATGGAAATGAAGTTCATCTGACTGTATAAGCATAAATAGTATTTGCTTGTGTAGCAGTACAGTGATTTGTGTTGGTTTATTAAATGTAATGGCAAAACATTAACAAAACATTAACCTTGATGTGACACATAAACAGATTCATCAGTGTTTTTCACACATGTTCCAATATAATCCACACAGTTCCTCTTCATATGTCCACACATTGTAGATGCATTTACTGTATGGATATGTAAACTGCTTTACAGTTGCAATATTTTTGGTATATCATAAAAAGTTCTGTCTATTATAACAGATCATAATATTGTGGACTGGATACCATAATTAATAAATTGTAATAAAATGAATAAAACAAATGGACAAAACATAGCGTAACAAAATCATTATATTATGGCGTGACAAATGAAGATAAAATAAATAAGCTCTGAATAGCAGACACTGCATTTACAATCACAGCAAGATGCTTAAGCAAGTGCTTAATTCCATTCAGTTTTTACTATCACTGTATTATTTCCTCGTACTTCAGCTTGTAGCTAAACATCCAAAATAACATGATTAATTCCTGTGTTAAACACACGGAAATTATTCCTCTAAAATTTTTTTCAATATTTTTACTCAGACACCAAAAATGTCCAAAGAGATATGTATTGTTAAATACAAACATTATTGGAAAAGATCTCTATAAATTTATGAAATAAACTGAATATCAAATTATTAATAATAATGCATGTAAATAAAAAATGCGTATCTTTGTGCATATCAAGTTTAAATTGTAACAAAATTTGCATTTCTAAAGATGACCATTTTGAAAGACAGACTGAACTGTCAATGTAGTGACTAAGTATTTATTTCTCTGCAAAGTATCGTTTGTGGCAGGAAGGTCACTTCCTCTTTTTGTAAAGTCTGTTTTCCTGTGCATTGCAGGAGTTTAAGTGGAGCTTCTACTTATCAGTAGGACAGTGTGTCTCCTCTTAATCCACTATCTCTGCTTGTCTCTGCCAGTGACACATTCTATATTCCACTGTCTGTTTCTGTGCTGATGTTGGGATTATTCATGATACTGAACAGCTTTCTGAATTCTTAACTCTAGGAGACTTTGAAGTAGCCGAGATTAAACTGGGAATTCTCCAGTACAATGAGTTGATCTCTCCGAGTGATCTTTTCATTGTCACATAGATGGGGGGGGGGGGGTAGGGGGGTAGTAAAAGCCTTTCCTTACCGCAGCATCTGTACCTCCCCTCCTTCACTTCCTTTCTTCTGTCTCCCCAACACAGGAGGAGGCTGAGTCATGAATAAGCTACGACAGAGCTTCCGGCGCAAGAAAGACGTGTACGTGCCCGAGTCCAGCCGACCACACCAGTGGCAGACGGATGAGGAGGCAGTGCGAAGCGGCAAGTGCAACTTCCAAGTCAAGGTGAAAACACAAAGAAGGCTGAATGATTAATGTAGGAAGGACAAGCATTTAATCAATGAGTAACTCAAGCAGCAGTATTATAATACATAACAATTAATTTTGTCTGCTACTGATTTTGCTGAATTTTTTCTAAACACTTACTTACATACACTTACATGTTGTCTCTCTCTCACGTGCATGCATGCTCTTGTTCACACACACTCTCTCTCTCTCTCTCTCTCTCTCTCTCTCTCTCTCTCTCTCTCTCTCTCTCTCTCTCTCTCTTTCTGTCCTTGTGGATAATATCTTAGATGCCTCTGATCACTCAGGGTATAGATGCATGCTAAAGCACTGTCGGGATCACAGGGTTCAGATATATCTGGCATCACTCCACTGTCTCCTCCCTCCCTCTCTCTTCTCCCTTATTCTCTGATGAGCTGTTAGTTGATGGTAGTTGTTGCAGTGATGATGGGTTGGTGAGGATAAAGTGAGGGTAAAAATTATTCACAGTGGACCCTTTCGGACAAAATATTTCTAGAAGCAAATTAAAGATAAAACAACCATTTTTCTTTTAAAAAATTGTTTTATTTTTGTTTGTGTGCAAGCACAGAATCAGTGCTAAAGTGTGATGTGAGACAAAATACCATATAAAAGATCCTTTGTTGTATATTTAGATTTTCTTATAATTTGATACTTCTACTTCTACATTAACTTGTATTGTGGTGAACGTTGAAAATGTTTTTACTTTACTTTTTCTATATAAATTATTTCCTCCAAAAGAGAATCGAACCCAGGACCTACTTGCTGTGAAGCTAGTGCAATAACCATTGAGCCACAGTGAAAACCTAAACCTAACGCCTATTATAAATTATAATGACTTTGTTCTGATTATTTTCTTTCAATTCTTTAAAAATAAGTGTGTTTGAGCAACATAATCCAATCTTCACAGAATTCACAGAATACAGCCTTTTCTTTAGAGCCACTGAGTTTGAAAGGAAAGGGAGGTTTTAGACAACCCACATGATCATGTCTTTTCTTAATAACAACCGGAACTGAACTTGCCTTTCTGCTTACTAAGAGAAGGAAGTTCTTGATGTGTTTAATATTAAAAATGGCAACAGAGTGAAAGTGTGTAACCTTAACCCCATCCTTTAGATTGATAGCCCAGCACCTTTAACCACTGAGCTACCATATCCTGCTAATGTTAAGTTGCTGTTTTAAAAAATTGCAAAATAATTACAATTGCTGAAAAGTTTGATTTTGATAAATAAAAGTGATTATGTGATTGTTATATTTACAACTTCAGGTAAAAATAAGCAAACAATAAATTTACTTCTTTGTTGTCCAATCTCTAAGTCACTTTTAAACAGTAAAGTTTTAGTCCAATATAGGTCCTAACTCCATCGTTAATTAATTATTTTAAGCTGTTTATCTTAATTATGGTTGCAGTGTGTGCTGGAGGAACATCCTTGTCAGGTTGCATTGTTGTGCAGACACAAATTTGCACCATGGGGAAATTGTGTATTTTCAACTTAACATGCTTCAGAACCGTGGGAATAAACCAGAACTGAAAAGTCCAGATGAGGCACACATTGATTAGGAGAACCGATACACTATACACAAAAGGACCATGGTTATCCGATGAGTCAACCAATGTTCTTGAAATCAGTTGACAGAACTGTACCTGTAAATTTCTATTATAATCTGCAATTAGACAGGCAGCTTTTATTGTTGTATTTACAACTATTGGTAAATGCACATCGTAGGACCTTTTACATGTACAGTAGGATTGCATGTGCTGGTTAAAAATATATTATCTTAAAAAATAAATATATAAGTCTTTGGTCCAAAGTACTATCAAATTTTTCACTGCAGTGTCAGTTTAATTAGTAATTTTAAAGTGGTTCACCAGATACAGGGTATAACTTTTAATCTAAATACTTCTGAGTTTTACTTTTTTTTGTGGGTAAAACTCAAAAGAGAATGTTTAATTGCTTGCTTTGTCAGTTTGCTTGTCATCGCCGAGTACTCCAGTCTAATTAAACTGGGTTCAGAACTTTTTAGACTACAGTTCGGGTAATTTTATTTGAACTTAACATATTCAATTGCTGTGCCCAGCGATAGATTGGCACCCTGTCCTGGGTGTATCTGCCCAGCACCTGTTCTCCCCTGGATGGGCATGGGGAAACCCCCGCGAACCTAATATAGGAAAAAGCGGAAGATAATGAATGAATGAATGAATATTCAATTGCTATGACGTCAATAATTATCTAAACAGAACATTAAATAATAGAAGTTGTTAGTCAGCCTTTATTAAAATATTTTTGTAAATTGTCAGAAAAATGCTGGATATTGGATATTAT
The DNA here is from genome assembly GCA_019802505.1 of Corydoras sp. C115. Classification (NCBI taxonomy): domain Eukaryota; kingdom Metazoa; phylum Chordata; class Actinopteri; order Siluriformes; family Callichthyidae; genus Corydoras; species Corydoras sp. C115. The sequence goes on along the minus strand of JAFMOC010000006.1, from coordinate 8,640,973 downwards.
TGATTAGTCTGTTAATCAGTCAACAGCTAATTCACATGGTTAAGAAAGACAGGAGTCGTGCCTTATTAAGAATTGATTATTTTTCAGTTACCTTTTTGTGAAAAAAACAAAACCCACAATTCAGATAATGCTCCGTGATTGGCTACTTATTTTTTAGTCATTACAATGTATGGACTTAAATGTTATACATCAGTGGAATAAACCAACAAAAATGGATTGAAAGAGAAATGCTTTTAACAAATTTTCTTCGGTTAAGGTAAAAGCTGCTGAGGTAGAAATAAGGCTGAAATATAAAATAAGATCAATATGTTGGACTTCCCCTCATAAGCACTTACACAAGGCACCAGACAACCTGAGAAAAAAAAAAAAAAAAACGTAATTCCAAGCTCATTACACCGGCCCACTGCTCTGGTTTGTTTTTGCGCCCCCTCTCTCTCTCTCTCTCTCAATCTTTCTGTCTCTCGCGCTCTCTCTTTTTTTCTGTGTGAGAGAGATTAAATTTGATTACTGTTGTATTTACTGGAACTGAAGCTGTGAGAAAGTGGACCGAGCTTCAGTCTGACCTTTTGAGTGTTGCTTTAATATTCCCAGTTCTGCATTAAATAAAGTCAGCACAGATGGATATTTTACCTCCAAAGCTGAAACTCACTGAAAACTAAACCAGTGTGCCTGTTTAATCTGACTAACTGGAAAATATATGACGTCTCTGTTCTGTTAAATGGGAAATGTTGGCTTGTGTGGTTTTTACTGCAGTCTGGTCTAATATCAATTTTTGTTGACTTCTTTTTTTTTTTATTAATCAAAATTGTAAAATTTGTCACCTCAGCAAAAAGTACCCACGTTCTTTTTCTGGTGCAGGTCTGTAGTTAGTACATTTGGTACATTCTCCGCATATCTGTTTGAGCTTCTTCCAGGAGCTCTACTTTCTTACCATAGAGCAAGAACATGCAATACAGGTGAAAAGGTGATACTATATTGTGTGTGTGTGTGTGTGTGTGTGTGTGTGTGTGTGTGTGTGTGTGTGTGTGTGTGTGTGTGTGTGTGTGTGTGTGTGTGTGTGTGTGTGTGTGTGTGTGTGTGTGTGTGATCTGTCCAGATAGATTTCACCCAATGAGGTCTGAGTCAGAGGCTCCAGAACCTTGGAGACCTTTATAAAGATTAGCTGCTTAGTAAATGACCAAATGAAATAATTCATTTATTGCATAAGCCTATACCAGCTTATAAGAATCAGAGAAATCTATGGCCAGACATTTTTCAGACATCATTTACTATAAACCAGGCATTATAATCTTTATTTTAAAATATTTCTTTCTCTCTCTGTTGTTTCTTATTTCAAAAATTGATTCACAAAGAACTATTCTGAACACTGGACTAATGAATATTTGTGTTATTTAAAAATGAAATCTGGTGTTTGAATGTTTATTTAACATGAGAATTATTATTTATTATGGGATGTCAGATAGAGGAAATAGATAGTTGTCTGCTAAGCTGTTTGCTAACATTTTTAGCCCATACTGGTTACCGTATCCGTATTTATAACACACAGTATTAATGTTGTTATGTAAACACTTACAGTACCAGTCAAAAGTTTTCACACAACTCCTTTCTGCTTGCTTACTGCCCATTTGATCAGAACCACTTACCCTAAAGATGGACTCTGTAGTTCTACAATGACAGATTGCAGTCCATCTGTTTGTAGACTACAGTACATACCGTGTTAGTTCATTTTATTCTGTTCTCCAATGGTTAGAACCCCAATAGTAACACCACAGAGCAGGTATTATTTGATAGCTACGTTATTCCTATTCCAGCAGTATCACTGAGGTGTTTAAATGAAACTACAGCAGCACTTCTGCACTAAAACTTCACATCAGTGCCACTGCAGAACTGACAATAAACAATACACCACCCAAATTATACCTTTTATGTGATGGTCCTGACCAATAGAGAACTAACAGGGGACAAACAGGAAAAAAAAAGAAAACATATGTACTTTAGCCTGTAATTATAAAACTACAAAGTCCATCTATATGGAAAGTGGAGAAAATAAACCATATTGCGGGAAGTTGGTGTGTCCAAACTTTTGACTGATACTTTGTCATGAAAAATGTGATCCAAGTAACTCTGGGTTATTCTTCTCAAGGACATGGATCTGGATGGAATTTGAACTATTCATTAGTCAGCATTTACCATATTTGTATTGCTTTGCTAACATTTATTTACTATTTGATTTATAAAAAGTGAAAAAAAAAATTACACAATAAACAATTAAATTCCTATTTGTTTGTTAAAAAAACTTTATTTTCCTTAATAAGTAGTCATGATTTGAGAAAAGCAATATTATTTGGGTCCTTCTCTCGATCGGTTGAGACCTTGCATGGCTTATCAGGAGAATTTTGGGACTTCCTTTTCACAACACAATGGAGTTTCACTTCTCTGGCTGATTCCCATTCAGTAGATGCAGTGTGGCGAGAGGATTAAAGAAAATAGAGGAAGATGTTTTATGCTGGGATGTGGACTGGAAGAAGTAGTTCAGTAAGGAATCTGAGGTAACACTCTGTTCTCTATCTATGCAGTATCTGGGCCATGTGGAGGTGGAGGAGTCTCGGGGCATGCACATCTGTGAAGATGCGGTGAAGAGGTTAAAGACGGTAGGTCTGCTTCCTGTTACGAATTTGTTCATGTCATTTATTCATCTACCTTAAGCACCCTTAGGCTATTGTAGACATTCTATTTCACCCTTCCTCTGTTCCACACCTTTTCTTCCTACCCATCAGCTATTGCAGTCTCATTACAGTTTAACCACATCCACTCAGCCGAGGAGAGCATAAGGTCACACTGTGCACCACCTGCCCATTTGAGCCATTTATCCCTTTTTCCTTATTTGACAGGACTTCTGTGTTGTTGCAGGGGGTTAGCGCTCATTTAGGGAAACACATTGCCCTATTACGGACCCAGCTCACGTTTTCTCTGGCTTAACAGTAGAATCTATATGTGTGGAAGTGTGCTATAGGATTAAATGCCTCACAGTATACACTTTTGGAACATAGATTATGTTTGGAAAAGATAGCAGGTCTAAGGCAACATGTGTATTTTAAAACTTTGTTTAATATGGGACAGTTTCGAGATTGTGGTTGAGGAACCAACCTTACGACCTGAAGGTCACTCGTTTAATTCCCGATCTCATCAATTACTATGGCTGGCGTGCCCTTGGGCAAGACACCTAACACCAACGGACCCCTGGGCGCATGTATAGGGCTGCCCACCACTCCGGGCACATGTGATCACTTCAATACTGGGTGTTTATGTGTGTTTCACTGCACAGGTGGCTTAAATGTGGCAGACCAATTCCTCTGTGTGCAGGCACTGTAGGCAAAATAGATCACTTTATAACCATAAATTTAATGTCAAATCCAAATCATATCATTAAGTGCTCATAGTTCAAAATCCTTGTTTTAAAATATTTATTTCTCAATCTGTTGTTTTTTTTGGTTAAACTGCCGTCACAAACAACAATTCTGAAATGCTGGATTATGTATATTTGTGCTATTTGAAAATGAAATCAGGCGTTTATATAACAGGTGAATTATTATTTATTATGGGATTTCAGATAGAGGAATATTTTTATTATTTAACTTATTAAACACTTAGAATACCAGTCAAAGTTTGCACACACCTTCTTTGCTCATTGCCCATTTTATCAGTACCACTTACCACAAAGATGGATTTTGTAGTTCTACAATTACAGACTGTGGTCTATCTCTTTGTCTGAGCAGGCAAAATAGATCAATTTATCACTTTAAATTTGATGTGTATTTAAAATCCAAGTCAAATAATCAGCACTAAAACACAACAAAGCTGCATGAGAACTGTATTAGAGGAAAAACCCAGAATATCATTAAGTGCTCATGTTTCATGACCTAAGCCTATCATTTATGGGTTACTTGGAAAAGTTAAATTATATTATTATATCACTTATATTACAGAATCCCTTTAAAAGACTGTGTGAGTCACTTTAGCATTATTCACTGTGGAGGCGCCCTGTTCAGCTACACATTTTGTAATAACGAATAATCCATTTCCCAATGAAGGATACTTCAAGTAACTTATGAATGATGACATGTTAAAGAAAGGTCTTTTATAAAGCACTAAACCCTGGGTGGGTGTGTGTAACAGTGATTTTATTACTTGTTGGGCTGTCTACAATTCAAAACCTATAACATCAAAGTAGCCTTTGTAAAAAATGGCTATTTGGAAGAAGCAGTGGTTGTTAGACTTTAGTATTTTTGATCATCTGTAAATTTGGTTAAGTATATATTAAAACACAGTTTTAAGCTGTTGACCCCTTTTAATTTAGTAGCTTTGTACTAGCAAAGACCTTTCGCCAAATCACAGACCATACACACCCCTTGCTGGTTGGAGTAAAACTCATCTTGGAATTTATCAAGCCCTTTATTAGGTACCTTCCTGTTAATGTATTCATTTTCTATTTCATTCATGTCCTGTACCATTTAGTTGCACTTTGTAGTTCTACAGTTACAGACTGTAGTTCGTTTCATACATACTTTGATGTTTAGGACCACAACAGAACAGATGTGAATTTAGTGATGATTCTCACAGATATGTTGGTGGCATGTTAATATGCGTTGGACTATAATTAATTCCAGCAGCACGTCTGTCTGATTTAAGCACTGTATTTACTCACTGTGCATTCCATGAGACCGTATTGTTTTACTTTGTAAATGTAATATCAGACACAGTATTTCTTTTGTTACTGCACAGTTTGTTAGTCATCCTCTAATTCTTCATCAGTGTACACAGGACACCACCTGCAGGATGCTGAAAACTCCTGTGACATTACACTGTGTGAACTACTCATAGCAGGACCACACTTACACATGTTTACCCTGCTGTTATGTCAGTGTACCTGCAGTTCCACGAACCATCCACAATCCAGTTAATACATGCTCTATTATGAGCCTGATTATTACACAACAGAAAAAATGGTATGAGACTATCAGTTATGTAAAGGAAAAAAACAGTTGGACTACAGTCTGTAATTGCAGAACTGACAGCAAGGGTACAAAAAGGTTACCCTTAATGTGGCCAGTGAACATACTAATCCTCTGACTGTCCTGTGTTTTTGGATATTACTCAAATTTGCATATGACTAGTTATTTTAAGTTGTTTACAAATTTTACAAGAACCAAGACACTAGCTGATATCCAGTTAAAAGACTTCTGTTACCTTAGAAACATGCTCCTCTGGGACAAAATGGACTGACACATGAAATTATATTCAACTAATATATCCATGTTTAATTTGACAGTTTTGCTCAACTGGATTTATTTCTTCCTAATTTGTAGATTAATAAATTTATTTATTTATTTATAAAAGTTTACTGTTCACATCCTTTTTAAAATGAGCTTTAGTTGTCATGGTGATGGCATCCCAAAGCCTCTGCCTTCATCATGACATCATCTTTATTTTAGATCAGTAACAACATCCGACCTCATTTAGATCTGACTGCTGACCATCTTGTTTTTAGAAAAGATGAGGTGATATCCACTCTGTAACCTTGTCCTATGCTCTGAGTACAACAGCCCCACATTTCCTGTTTTGCCCTAGTTCTTCAGGACTGTATGAAATGCAGACAAGTAATATCTTAAAAAGGAAAAGGAAATCTTGTGCAGATGATATTAACTGTAGGCTTGTACATCTCCACCTAAGATTTCATTCTTGTAAGGATGATGGAAGTGTCTTCGCTGACGTCTGTTGGATTAGGAGGGTTGTTCCTCTTCCTGTTCTCCTTTCTACTCTTCACATCTTTTGAATTTGTCCTGTTATCCTCCAGGAAGATGGTTAGGAGACATGGCTTGAGTTCGATGGAATTAGTCTCGGAGGTTTAAGAATAATAGTTTCTTTAAGAGGGCCGTGCTTATGCTCTTCTCCTGTTTAATAGATAGGATGGCTGGAGGCCTACCTGTGCCTGTACACTTATCTATCCACTTTACCCACATTATTTGACCTCCTAATACTTTACTTAGATTTGCATGCAGTCATTTATAGTTTCTCTGTCCTGCTCTACCTCCTTTTGCTTGCTTTATGGTTTGTTTTAATGGGAGGCTTAAGGCATGACCCGCACTACCATGCAGATAATAAGCGAAAGAACAAAATGTATAAATCGAGATCTGCAGACTTAGTCATTGAGGACACTAGATTTAGTTTGTCATTCTCCCAATTTCCAAAAAGGCCTTTCTCACCTCACAGTAAGAAGGTGTTGTTTGTATCCTGAGTGGGATGCACAAAGGGCCTCTCCTTTGTGGAGTCTGCATGCCCTCCTCTGCTTCCTTGTCTTTCCTCCCATAATCTATAGATATACTAGTGGGTTAATTGAAGATATTTAATGGATATTTGTCCCTGCATTATTTAAAACCAGTTCCATTTGAAACATATCAGCCAATCCAGCCTGGTTTTCTACAGAACCTTAGGGCATTCCATGTGAACTGGGATGTGGGAGTTTCATTGTTAAACTAGGTTACCTTCCTAAAATTTTAGTTCCCTTTGAGAAAGTCAGAGAAATCTCAACTAACGCTGGACCTTTGCTCTAAAATAGAGCTGGTGTTAATGTCTAATTTTGAACCAGGCTGCTTTTACACCCTAAAAAATAACCTTAGAGTGACTGGAAAACGTGGCTAAACTTCAGCATAACTGTCAGTCAGGCAAAGTTGTGAAATTAATAATGTTCTTTAAAAAAAAATCTTATTCAATAGGATGTAATATGTGTGACAGAATGCAGAACAGATTTATACAATGTGCTAGTGATGAACATTCTTATATTACTTATATTATACCCTTTATAACTCTTATAGATAAATGCATGCAGTGTTGAGTTATAACAGGGAATGTGTGCTGCTTTAAGTTCTCCTTAATGTGCAGTGGAATTTAAAAAAAGAAAAACAGTTTCAAAAAGGAGAATTTAAATCAAATTGTCTTCTGCTGTTCTGTACCTGCTTGGTTCTGCTGCCGAGAGTCTGTATCAAATTGGCTTGTATGTTAACAGAGCCAAGAACTAACTGATTCATATTACTAAATGGAAGAAAATGCTTTTTCTATATATATTGTATATATTAATGGATTGATTTTTATATTTATAAATATATAACCTAAACAGTGAAACTGAGAATAAACCACAATCTCGATCGTCGGAAAACCCAGTTAATTATGTCTTTAGGAAGTCAGACCACATTACCCACCAGAGGATTTTTTTTGTTATGCATGTTTTATAAATGAGGCAGGCCATTTATGTACATCAGTTTAATCTAGCATCAGTTAATAGCAAAGAGAATCCAAGTTGTTGCAGTATAAAACGATTCAGCTTTGGTAGCTTGTCTCTTACCAAAGTGAATTAAATTGTTTCTGCATAAAACAGAACAAGGGAGGAATGGGGTGTTTGTAATTAGAAAAATATGCTGTTCTTGTAATAAGATTTCCTTTTGCCCAAGTCTTATTGCTGAGTTCCTGTCTGTCTGTCTGTCTGTCTGTCTCGCTTTCTGTGTATAAACAAAACTATCTTTATAGTCGGCATCCTGCTTTGCTCATGTTGATAGATGTGGTTTATGAGCAGGGTTGGGGTTTGAAGGCTTAACATACTATATAAAGATTTAGCAATCCCATTTATACACCAGCATCTTTCATCCTGATTTGTGTTTTCCATTCATACAATGTGGGTATTTACAGTTGACATAGTAGATTATTTCTGATCCCATCTGCTTCAATTGTACTCATTGAATTATTCATCAGAGCACAGTTATTAAGAAATGGTAGGTACTGTATTCTTAGGTAATAGGTAACATTTACTATAGTGATTTATTTAGTAGGTTGTGTGTAATGTGATGTAGAGTCATTGCGAAGTAATTTTATGACATTTCCCACAGAATTTGACGTCCACATATTGAAAGGTGAATAATATTGAATCGAGCTGTTCAAAAATAATAATGTGTAATCCCCCCTCCCGCCCCAAGTTAAAGAAACATGCCATACAATATCTATAGAGAGTTTTCATTTGCTGAGTTTGAACTCAACATACAATTTAAACATGGTTTCAGCTGCTTGGTCATTTATTGCTGAGAGGTTCAGTTGGGGTCATGTGTAATAACCATTATAATAGAAACGAAGAGACTGCAGTAAAAAATCGCACTATTTGTATAACATTGGTACCAAAACAAGGATTCTTGTTACTTTTATTCTCATGAAGATCTATGTATTAGATTACGTAAACATTCTTTGTACTTTGACTTTTAGAGAAGGATACAGAAAACGGGTTGGCTGCCAGCTGACAAGTATTACCTTGTCCTTTACTTCCTGCCTTCAAGCTGTCCTGTCCTGTTCTGTACCCAGTTAAATGCCCTTTTTATTGACTAGTGTGTGTGTCTATAGCATGTTTCCCTGTTTGCATGTGAAGACAAACAAAATAGAAAACTTTTTATACTGACAACAGCCATTTCTGATACTGTAACTGAATCATTACAGGTTTTATCTCTTGTATTTTATTATCTTATTTATTTTTATTTATTTATATTGCTGACTACAATCAGCTTCTCATTTGTGACATTTGCAATCATATTTCTGTCCCATCGCTTTTTGCATTTGTGTTGTAATATATGCATTCTAAATGTTTTTTGTTTTTAGCAGGTTTCATTCGCTGTGAGCTAAAAGAGCCTCTTAATGTCCTCTCATTCCCTAACATCCCTTAGGACAGTGCTCTTAACCCAATGATGTGCTTTTCTCCTGTAGCAGTGTGAGATGTGACCGTCTGCATGACTCACACACTTACACTTTGTGTGTATGGCTAATGGTTTCATAACCTAACCTTAATCCTCTGTCTCCATTAGACATACCATGCCCTTAACCACAGGTCTGGTGTCAGTGTTTACTTGGCACCATGTTGGGTCATAGCAATTGACTTCTGAACCAGAGGTGCTGCTACCAGAGCAGTGGCTAAGGGCATGTAAGCTCTCTGAACAGCCATAATCAAAGATGAAGTGTATTGTCTTATAACTTTATTATTATTTGATTCTTTATTCTGTCTGCTTCAATACAGTGTTAAAATACTGATGAGTTCAATGATGTACAATGTTGAGTCCAAACAATAGAACTGTACTGATAGGGAAGGACCTGTGCCTCAGTAAAAAAAAAAAAAAAATGATTATTATATTATTATTATGACTATTATAGATTATGATTCATTTTTTTTGTTCTGAAAATGAACCGGCCTTATTGATTCCACCCAGTAATGCATGTCCAGAGCCCCTTTATACATCTGAAATATTCACCCACATAGAACTTTTTATAATAGTTTACACTTACAAAGCGCTTTATCACTTAGAAGTCTGCTCATTCATGCTGGTCCCTAATCTGTGTGATGCAGCAGGAGAGTGCATAACATCATGCAGCTTCATTAATGTGGGAATTTCTGCGTAATTATTGGAGCCATCTTTACATATTTTGTTAATTTTTAAACACACCATTCTCATTTTAGTTACTCAGAATTAGGAAAGAAAAAAAGACCCATAAGTGATTAAACATTCTGCATACAGTATCACCTACTTGTTAATTAGAGACTTTAGTAGTAAAAGGAAAGACTGGTTCAAGCTTCAGAAAGGGCACATTAATACAGATAATCACTATTTACAACTGTAGTGAGTGGAAAAGTCTGTCAGAATGCAGAATATGTGAAAACTAGAGGCAAAAGAAAACCTGTGTCTGTATGGTACTGATCAAGTGCATGGTGAGTGTGGAACAGTTTATGCTTTCATGGTCTACAGTGCCATCTAATGGTCACTGTGGAAAGCTGAAAACTCTAAAGCATTTAGTTTAATATTTTAATATTGTGAGACAGACTTTAAGCCCAAGTGCATCCCCAAAGTGGACACATGGGGCATTTTCCACTGCTTTCCCCAAACAATAAGCTGAGGCTTGTAGCACTGCTGCAACGCTAAACCGAGTTTAAAGGGACAATGCTACACTTAATAAATGATCGTGTATAAACCTTGCTCTAACTTGTGTTTGAGTGAAAATTAATTGAGTTTCTCTTTATTTCTTGTTTAAATCAATTTACTGCATGCAATTGTGTGGTTTAGTTGAGAATTGCATTTGTATTTATTTCAGATGCAAATGGAATTTTACCCTCACTAACACTAAATGAATTAACACCACGTGTGATTATCAGTAACTTTAACCAAATCAACAGCAATGTTTTTTTTGTATTGCTTTGTGTTTTCTGGCCCTGATCATCTTCTGATCTTCACTTTCTTTCCTCATTTTCCTTCAATTATTTTTTTAAACCCCTCCCACCTCCCCCCCCACTCTGGTCCTGTACATGCAGACAGCCCTGTGCTATTTGGACACACTGGGAATTTTTATAGCACTATCTATAACTGTCTCCTACCTTGTCCTTCTCATCCAACCCCACCCAACCCCTCTCCCTCCCCACCTGTCTTTACCAAATCTTCAATTCCAGGACAGAAAGTTCTTCAAAGGCCTCTTTGCAAAAGTAAGTCTTGCTGATCGGAGAAACTGTGTATAAGCGTGTGTGCGTGTGTTTGCACACATTTCTACTCTCTCACACCTGTTCATTCTTCACTCACTGGACCCACAGGAAAAAGTGGACCTCTTTATTCCTGGGTGCGTGTGTGTGCGTGTACGTGTGTCTTTCTTTTTTTTTTCTAGAGTAAGTTTGAGGGCTCACATCAGTGAGTGTTAATGTCTGGGTCGACCCAGACAAGTATATAAATGACAGTGTGTGTGGGTCACTGTGTTGTTTGTGGTGGTGCTCTTTCTTTACGTTTTCCTTTTCACTCTCACATGGGTCCCTTTACAGAATATGCTGACTCACACTTTTCCTTACTTTCTAAACCCTGTGCAGTGTTCTTAATGTCTGTTTACAGGATTGTTGATAGAGGACGTGTCTATGGGGACATATAATGAACAAAAGTATGAAGGAACAATCTCAGCGGGGGAGATTTACATAAAAATCTACAGCTACTATCCTGATTCATTGCTTCCAAAATCATCTGAGTTTGTGTTTTCTTTCTCTCACTCTCCGTCACCCCCCCCCCCTTTAGGCAGGGAAGAAGGCAGTCAGAGCTGTACTGTGGGTATCTGCTGATGGCCTGAGGGTTGTTGATGACAAAACAAAGGTATATTTCATTAACTCTGATTCACTGTTGAAAACCTGTCTTTGTCATCCTGTCATAAATAACCTGGGTGTATCCTCCTTTCAAAAAAAACATTTGTGTTAATAAACAACGTGCATTGAATCCTTTACTAAAGCGTTATAGAATCCTTGAAGCCACTCTACTTCACTTTAACAGTATTTTTAGGAAACTCAATAGTCATGTTAAAAAATGTATTTCATTTAGCCAAAAAAACATTTAACTGTCTGACCAAGGATTTGTGAGGTCAGACACTGGACAAAACAGCTTGCCTTGCAATCTCTGTGTTGTGTGCATGTTTGATGGAGTCGAGGTCAGGGCTCTGTGTGAGCCAGTCAGGTTATTTTCACACAAATGTTCAAGTTCAAGTACTTTATTTATGTTGCGCCTTTTATCATAGTACTTTGAACCCCCAAAGAGCAAGCCGAAGTGACAGGGGTATGAAAAAACTCCTCCAAACTCACCTAACCATATCTTTATAAACCTTGCTTTGTGCAATGGTGCACTGTTATGCTGGAACAAAAAAGGTCCTACCCCAAACTTCACAAAGTTGGTAGCTTACTGTTGTCAAAAATGATATGAGGCTTACTTTTATACAACGTAGCAATGGTACTAAATGATGAGATGTGTATCCTAATACATTTTCATATTGTATATTTCTGAAAACTTAAATTTCAAAATGTTCTTAAATGTGTAACAATATTCCTTTTTGCATTAACTTAACATGTACACAGTTTCTATGATAGTACTGTGCACAACATACAACCCCGAACATCACATAATTTGTTTAATGGCATCAACAGGTATGATCTTTAGCTTTAATAAATCTGAAATACTACATGTTCCTATCTGACAGAATTAAAAGTACACATATGATAGTCCTGCTAACACAGTGACCTCTCTGTGATAAATCCAGGGGAGGGGTTTGCATTGTTTATTTAAATCTCATATGTTGGGTTTTTTTCTTTTAAGCTCATACACTGACATCCACAGATCGTGTGTTTTCAGGTGATATTTCAGTCAGGTGCCTAAAGGAGGGTTACTTGATACCACCATGTGGTCATTGTGTGGTAATGCTCATTAAATCCTTTGCTTACTGTATCTAGGATCTAATTCTTGACCAGACAATAGAAAAGGTATCATTCTGCGCTCCTGACCGGAACTTTGAACGAGCGTTTTCCTACATCTGCAGAGATGGTACTACTCGCCGCTGGATCTGCCACTGCTTCATGGCTATTAAAGACTCAGTGAGTTCCTTCACTAAAATTTTTACATTTGCATAAATATATTTACACCAGAAGGTTATGTACACTATTCTAGTGCAATTTTCAGCTACTATTCTCAGCTTTAGAAAGGATAATGGTGCTGCTGCTGCTACGACATACAAGGACTTTTTAGACACCTGTGTGTCCAGTGTTTTTCCTATTTCAGTGTGCCAAGATTTGGTGTTTGGTGTAAACCCATTTAGTGGTATAAATTGGAACTTCAGCTATGACTTATATCCTCTTTGCTTTCTTCTTTGTGCCTGTGTGTCATCCAGCTGCTGCCGCTATTGTAATGTGTTTGATTTCAGTGATGTTACTCCTGATCATGCTGCAGCCAATGTGGCACTGTGCGAAAATAATCACTGTCCCCTTTAGCATTACTCTGTTAACTGCATTTTACTTTGTGATGCACACTTTTTACTTTGCAGGTGTTTTTGATGTTTACATTTGGAAGGCACATTAAAAAAATATCTGGTTCATGACTCTTTGTATCATATTTAGGCTATTTGATCTTTTATAAGAAGATGACCTTGTATTTTGGTTTTATTAAACTTGCCTTTTAACCTAATTCCAACTCCATTTCAAAATAGTTTTTTTCACCATGTTTCACTGTCATAACACATTGTTGCCACACTCGTTGTTCAGGCAACATGATGGATTTAACATTATTTCAAATATTTTCTCGCTCAACAAAAATAACTTTGGGATACATTAATTTTAAAAGTCAGAGAAAAATAGTTCTGTCAGATTATAAAACAGGGTGGCACGGTGGCTTTAGTGGTTAGCACGTTCGCCTCTCAGCACTAGGGATTCCCGTTTCGAATCCCCATCTGGGTGGAGTTTCCATGTTCTCCCCGTGTCTGCATGGGTTTCCTCCGGGTTCTCCGGTTTCCAACCACAGTCCAAAAACATGGATCAAGTCAATTGAGTTCTCCAAATTGCCCCATATAGAGTGTGCTTGTGTGCGTGTCTGTGTGAGTGAGTGTGTGCCCAGTGATAGATTGTGGCGCCCTGTCCTGGGTGTATCTGCCCAACCCCCGAAACGTTCTCCTCTGGATGGGCATGGGGAACCCCCCGTGACTCTAATATAGGATAAAGCGGAAGATAATGAATGAATGAATGAAGATTATAAAACAACCAAAGCTGCACCCCAGCTGTTCCAGACATATTTTGGTGGTCCTTTCTGGTGATTTTAACATCACCACATCTGCAGAGAATTAACCATTAGGGTCTTTTTAAACTCTGAGTGGCGTTTGGCTGTCTGTCTGTTTTTTTTTTGTTTTTTTTTTTCCACTTTTTTTTGTAAAACAAAAGCAGTCAGTCAGTCAGGGTGTAGTTGTATGAATGTCCCTTGTGCAGGCAAGTCTGAAAAGACAAGTGTCTGACTTCTTTGTAGTATGTGTGAAGTATCTATACTATTTATGTAGAATGATTACACAATCACTGCATGATTAACAAAATCCTTTATTTACTTCTAAATATTTTAAGGGCGGAGTCTGAGAAACGATGGAAAACAAGAAATCCAGCAAACATTCAAAAAGATACTTTGAGATGACCAAGACCCAGTGGGTGGTCTTTTAATAATAATGTTCATAGGACATTATTCTATACTGCTTTTTAGTTTAAGTTCAGAATAGAATTCAGTCATGGGGAGCTTTAGGGGACATAAGCTATAATGTTGCATTTATATGTAAACACTTGATGAATCTGTTTTTAGGGGGAGCGCCTGAGTCATGCGGTGGGCTGTGCATTTGCAGCATGTCTGGAAAGGAAACAGAAGAGAGAAAAAGAGTGTGGGGTCACAGCCACTTTTGACGCCAACCGCACTACTTTCACTCGAGAAGGTTCTTTCCGTGTTACCACAGCAACAGAGCAGGCTGAGCGAGAGGAGGTCATGCGGCAGATACAAGATGCCAAGAACGGTAAATGAGTGCTTATATGTTGAAAATTGTCAATAAAATAATTCAAGTTATCAGTCTAGTCGTCACTACATGCAGCAGCATTGGTTCAGCTTGCAAGTCAGAGCACAGAGGATGCTAATGCTAACTTTGGCACCGTACTGATTTTCAGATGCAGAATTTCTCTCAGGAAGCAACACTGGCAGCGCTGCCAACCCGACCGCTGCCTCCTCCCCGTCCTCTTCCCCTCTTCAGCCTATGGCCACACTTGCACCTCAGGAAGCCAACCCCCATGCCATCCCAAGGCGCCACGCTCCGGTGGAGGCGCTGGCACGTCAGGGCTCTTTCCGCGGTTTCCCGGCTCTTAGCCAGAAGATGTCACCCTTCAAACGGCAAATGTCTCTGCGCATGAACGACCTACCCTCCACCATGCAGCGCAAATCCGACTTTTCTATTAAAAACACAGGTTCGATGCTCACAATATTAGAACATGATGCAAATGAAAATGTGCTGACTATTTTAGTCCTTACCTATATAACAATATAACAAATGGTATTCCATCCCGTTCAGTCGTTCACTACAAAGGGCACTTCAAGATTTAAGATTTAGCCACAATGGCTGAATACTTTACAGTACCAGTCAAAAGTTTGGACACACCACCTATTTCTCCAATGTCTCTTTTCTCCACTTCACATATATATGGATTTTGTAGTTTTACAATTACTGTAGTACATCTGTTTTCTTTGTTTTGTTAGTCCCCTGTTGTTTGTTAGTCCACTGGGGTTTTAGTGCAGCAGTGTTGCTGTAGTTTCATTTAAACACCTTAATGACACTTCTGGGATAGGACTAATGCACCAAACAAATAATTCCTGCTCTGTGGTACTACTATAGGGGTCCTGACCTTTAGAGAACAGAGTAAAGAGGACTAACACAGTATTTTCTGTAGTCCACAAACAGTCTGTAATTATAGAACTACAAAATCCAGCTTTACAGTAAGTGAAACTGATAACATGTACAATAAGTAAAGCAAAAAGGAGGTGTGTCCAAATTTCGACTGGTACTGTATGTCAGTAGTAGTGTTTTTTTTTTTTTTTGTGTGTGTGTGTGTGTGTGTGTGTGTGTGTGTGTGTGTGTGTGTGTGTGTGTGTGTGTGTGTGATCATATATATATATAACTACAACTATATAACATATATAACCATAATTAGCTATTAATTAAAAGTATCTAGTTGCAAAGAAATTGTCCTACATATTTAAATATTTTATGCTATATATTTACAGAACAGTCCACGTGGCCAACTAGTAGGATGAGCTGTGAGGTGCAAATATGTCCTTCGGTTATAAATGTAAACAGTGTATTTTAGAAGCAATTTTGTCCAATATATGCAATGTGCTTTAGCAGCTATTAGCAATAAGCAGCAGTTTTGTCCATCTTTGGTATCGGAAGATTCATTTCAGGTAGATATAATAACAAGAAAACCATAATGTTTGAGGATTTTCTTCATTCTGTGATTTCTTGTTCCATTAGTGCCGGAGGTGGAAGGTGAAGGAGACAGTATCAGCTCCCTGTGCACTCAGATCACATCAGCATTCAGTGGCCCCACTGAGGACCCATTTTCCTCAGTCCCTATGCCCAAACCTGCCTCCTCCCCACAATCCCCTGCTGCACAAGGTCAGACCTACAACAAACGATCACAACGTGTTATATGTCAATAAAAACTCTGTGCAATATGTTTTTTACCCTTATGTTTTTGTGTGCTCTAGTGAATGGCTCAGCTCCTGCCTTCATCACCGCACCTATCAGTGTCCCTGCTTCTGCTCCCACTGTTAATCCCCCAAGCCTGCCGCCTCCACTTCCGGCCAGAGATACAAACCCCTGGGCCAAAATCCCCTCAGCACCTCCAGTTCCAGCACATCCAGGTAATTTATCTGGGTGATGTCTGGGATTTAAATTAGATGGTTCCCATCACAATATTTTTATTTTTAAACCAGGACCCTTTCACAGGGCGGCACGGTGGCTTAGTGGTTAGCACGTTCGCCTCTCAGCACTAGGGATTCCCAGTTCGAATCCCCATCTGGGTGGAGTTTCCATGTTCTCCCTGTGTCCGCGTGGGTTTCCTCCAGGTTCTCCGGTTTCCTCCCACAGTCCAAAAACATGGATCAAGTCAATTGAGTTCTCCAAATTGCCCCATATAGAGTGTGTTTGTGTGAGTGAGTGTGTGTCCAGCGATAGATTGGCGTCCTGTCCTGGGTGTATCTGCCCAGCGCCCGAAACGTTCTCCCCTGGATGGGCATGGGGAACCCCCCCCCCTCGACCCTAATATAGGATAAAGTGGAAGAAAATGGATGGATGGAAGGACCCTTTCACAGACTTCAAGTCCAGTCTAACATTGAAAAAATAAAAGAAAATAAAAAACAAGATGAAGGGGACTTCCAAACAACACACGGCTCTAATGATACAAAAAAAAATGTATCTACTTAAAGATCTGGGAAAAAAAAGACATCGACATCAACAAGATGCTGATTTGGACACTTAAGACTGATGCATTCTTTTCAGAAGAGGGACAAAGACCCATTTAATGTAATGGGCAAGACATCCCTGATTAATAAACACTAATAAATCTTAACTGAATGCAACGAAAAGCAGAAGTTGGACAACACGATGGCAGCAATAAAGGAAATATTTAACCCAACTGAAGCTCAAATACTCGTGAAATTCCTTAACACATATGTAGAATATGATTTTTTTTATAGATTTATAAATGTAGTGGCTAATAAATGATCCATCCATCCATTATCATCCATCTTCCGCTTCCGCGAGTGGGTTCCACATGCCCGTCTAGGGGAGAAAGTTTCGGGGGCTGGGCAGATACACCCAGGACAGGGCGCCAATATATCGCTGGGCACACACTCACTCACGCAGACACACTCTATATGGGGTTATTTGGAGAATTCAATTGACCTTGATCCATGTTTTTTGGACTGTGGGAGGAAACCGAAGAACCCGTAGGACACGAGGAGAATCCACCCAGATGGGGATTCGAACCTTGCCGCCTTCTTTTTAAAGCTAACGTGGCATTCAAAACTATTTCTAGATGATAAACATAATTGAAATTTAATTAGAAATGTTACTGTACTGAGAAGATCTGATGGTGACCTACGGTGGTCCATGACAACAACAGATGTTAAACCATATGCAAATTTCAAGCAGGCTGGATGAGAGTCATAGCAGAAAGGGGGATGATCTCTGTTCCTTTACAGATTTTGATCTAGAGCTGAGATTAGAATCTAGTTACATTGCAATCTGTGCAGCTACTGTGTGCTGTTTTATCATATCATATCTATTATAAGAATCACTTGTTTAGATATTTATAGTTGTTAGAACTTTAACCTTTGTGTTGTAGTAAGGGTCAATATTCAGTAGCAGTAATTGTTATAAAACTTTAAATCTGTTATTTAAATAAATAAAAGTTTTAAAAAAGGAAAAACCACAGCAGCTTGTTTAATCTAGACCAGAGAAATGAAAGTAGTACCTGCTAAACATGGTGCAGAGCAGCAAGTAATTAGGTCAAGTTCATTGTATTTGTATACTGATTTTATTAAAAGATAGTGTCACAAAGCAATTCTACAGAAAAGACAGAAAATTCTACAGAAAAGCAATTCTACAGAAAAGAATTCTACAGAAAAAAAGACAAACAAACTCTTGTATATGAATCTATAGTTTGTTGTTAAAACAGTAATAAAATATTCTGCCAGAATCTATTAATGAACATATTATTTAATCATTTATAAATCCATATTTGCATTTAGACTAAATAACTCCAAATAATTCCAGTCATATTTAATAGAAGTTTTTATGGCTGATTGCCCCTATTCTTGAGCAAATTTTAGTGTTTGTCTGAATTGTAGTGTTAAGAGGGCAGGGTGTACGCTGACAGATGGCAACATCCTGTATTCTGTACCACAGTGACAAGATAATGATGTATCATGATCATTTTAATTATGCCTTAATCATTAGGTCCTGACATGACCTTCAATGTTGCTTCAGGCATTGCCTGAATACAGAAGTGAATGTTTATTATTGGAGATGCCAGCTCTGTTATTAGCATCATGTGAAATGCACACATTTGGACATATGTATTTTTTCATTTTCTATTTGAATTTTTATTTGTGGTTATTCAGTAATTCAGTCCTAAATGGTTTCGGATTATCATTTAAACCTGTGATGTCTGTTTTACAGGAGGTGACTGGCCTAATCCCACTAGTGGTCCTTTGGCCGTACCTAGTGCCTCTCATAAGCGCACTCCATCTGAGGCGGACCGCTGGTTGGAAGAAGTGTCTAAATCTGTAGGGGCACAGCAGCCCAGCACGGGGACGACGACCCCTCCCCTGCAGCAGTCATTTCCTCCACCTATTCCTGTTCCCATGGTTCCTGCTGCCCCTGTAGCATTTATGCCTACTATGCCCTCTGCTGTGCCGACAATTCCTCCACATCAACCTGCCTTTCATGCTCAGGTGCCGACCTCCTACCCGGTATCCAACGGCCTCCCCTATGGCCAGCCAAGCGTACCCGTAGTGGGCATTACACCTTCTCAAATGGTGGCCAACGTCTTTGGCTCAGCCACTCAGACGCAGTCAGTAGCGGTTCCTGTGCCCGTTCCCCAAACTCAGCTACAGGCGTCTCCATTTTCTACTCCTCCTATAATGCAGTTGGACCCGCGCGGAGTGAGCGGACCCTTTGGCAAACCCCCTGCAGCGTTCCAGCCGCTTAACGGTAACGCCACAGTGAATGGCACGGAAGGCTGGGCTGTGCCATCTCAGCCAGTGGAGCACCAGGCAGATGCTTTTGAAGCGCAGTGGGCGGCTTTAGAGAGCCGCTCGCGTCAGCGCACCAACCCCTCCCCCACAAACCCGTTTTCCACCGAGCTCCAAAAAACCTTTGAGATCCAGCTGTAAATACAGACAGATTGGAAATGTATAGGCACATGAAGGAGAAGATGCACAGAAGGCGGTGAAGACATTAAGAGAGATGACCTCTCTGACATGCATACTACTTTAGCCTGCTATCTCTGTGTTTTGTTCCTTTCCTGTCAGACTGTATGTTGTGTCGCGTGTGAGCTGGTAAGATGAGTCAGGAAGGTAAGCGGAAGAGAGTGCAGTGCAGTCAAGAGGCATCGCTATCAAAAAAGAGAAATTAAACTAATGTTTTGTTTCCATTTTTATCTTAGTGGGGTTTCTGTTTCTGACAGAATGAGTAAAGAGCAGCCTCTGCCTCAAGACTTCTTTTTAAAAAAACAAAAAAAACAAATAACACCCTGGTATTTAATAGCTGATTTCCAGAGTTGATCATGCATAATATCACAGTCCTGTCTCAGTGCTCCATATCCAGCTTCACAGCGCCCCATAAGCATGGGGATGAACAACAACTATACTTATCAGTAGAACACATGCATCAAGAGAAGAAACTTTCCTAATTATGAGAAAACAGAATGCCAAAATCTTTATTTTTATGCATTGAATATATTTTAAATAGCTTTGGAATACATGGAAAAGTTGTAAGTAATCTTGCCAAAGGTGCAGGCTAGCTACAATGAAAATGATTTTATGTGTGTATACAGGAAATGGGCATTTATTATATAGATATATAGAAAAGGAAATGTATATTCTATAAATTCAGCTTGAATCATAGCTTTTATGTATTCTATAAAGAGAGACTGAGCAAAGTAATGGTTTTAACGACTTATTTTTCTGGAAATTGGTCTTATCGCCATGCGGATGTGTATCCGGCTGTAAATACTCGATCATTGCAACTACAATCATCTGGGTCTCATTTCGGGATGGGTTTTACCAGTACGTTTAAGCTCTTGCAGAGTTTATCATTTTGTATTACAAACTGTTCTTTATTTTTTTGTCCCCTTCATTGCCTTCGATCTCATTGAATGTTTAGGGTTTTTGTGGGCTGTCCAATTTTTAACACTATTTACAGTTATTTTTAACCGTTGAAGCTTTTTTTTTTTTTTTTTTTTTTTTTTTTTTTTATAATGAAGTTGTTTCTTCATATTGCACAAGCACTATACAGGAGGGGAGGGGGTTATTTGGGTAAGAAGGGTCAGCTGCATTGCTGAACCAGCAGAGACCTGAGGTTTACTAGATGTCTTGCTCAAATGACCTGTGGCTATAAATACTGTTTTCAGTCTCTTTGTTTTGCCCAGTTCTGATTTATCAAACCTGTGAAGAATGTTCTGTATTTTACTTCTATTAATTTTGGAAGTAATGCGTTATTTTAAAAAATTAGAGTCAAAAGATTGAATAAACTAATGGTGATATAGGACAACCACGACCCGTGTGTTTTGTGTATTTAAATTTGACAGATATAATGATGCCTTGACCTCCATTACCTTGATTGATTTATTCAGTAAGACAGAGTCCATAATATCAGAATCAGAATACTTTATTAATTCCCGGGGGAAAATTGCAGCAATAAAACTGGACTTGAAAAAAATTTGTGAAATGAATGACCTCCCTGTTTTAGCACAGCTTCATAAACCGATCAGAATGTTAAGTCATTGTGTTGTAAGTGGGTTTTTAGAAGTAAAACCTTTACATCAGGTAAGTTGGGCATTCTCTGTGGGGTGTGTGTGTGCGCGTGTGCGTGCGCACATGCATGCTTTTGTGTGATGGTGACAAACATGTTAACATAAATTGTTGGACATGTTATTGTTAGGGTAAGACTACTAGTAGTTATACTTAATATTTAGGTATTTATGAACTAAATAGAAGTCTCTACATTATCCATATAAGCATGTGTGTGTGTGTGTGTGTGTGTGTGTGTGTGTGTGTGTGTGTGTGTGTGTGTGTGTGTGCATGTATAGAAACTAGGACATTTTGATGTTATTTTTTGTTTATCTTTGAAATTAAAACAGCGTTCCTGATGTTTTTTTTGTAGCTTATTGCACTACCTTCTTTTCACTTAAATTAAAACCTTTTTTCCACAATGCTTTCTTTTGCCACCTCAGGTCAGCTCTGTGTGTAGTTTAGATGGTGAGTCTGTACATTAGTGAACTCACCTCAAAAAGATTTGTTACTTCCCTCAAAGCTTCCAGGATTAATATTATTAATATTTTTTGGCTTATTTAACATTTTTGGAAGGAAAAGTTGATCTAGAAAAGGTGAGCCCAAACTTTTTGGGATTTACAAATACAATCGCCACCCTTGGACATGCTAGGGTTGTTGTTCTTTTCACTGTAGAATTGCTTTTATTTAGATATCTCTTAAGGGCAGTTTTTTTTTTAATAAACATGTATTTAATTAAAGGGACGAGTCAATTTTGTGGCCACAAGATCCAACGATAACCAAACACTATTTTTCTTTTATTTATTTTTATTTATTTATTTATTTTTCATTATCTGGGCCCTATTTTCCATTTTCTTTAGGTGAAAATCAACCCAGTGATGATTTGGAAACCAAAAACCAAGATTGTGTGCTTATCCACTTCACAGGTAACATAACATGAGATAACACATGTTGATCTACAGTATGTGTCTGACCTCATAAAATGAATCTTAACAGTTGTAGACTTGTGCATCAGGGAGAAAAAAAATATCAGTAGCAGTAACACATACCTGGGCATTTTATGACCCGGGGTCAAATCTGGACATTTGGCTGTACCTGTCCAGCATAATGTCAATGTGGATCAAATCAAATGTAAATAAGTTTATATTAAGATGTTTGATTGCTAACACATGCTGACATACTGGAATTGAAAAAAGTCTTAAAATTAATGTAATGCAGTTGTATGCCAGTTGTGCAGTAAAACTACTTTTTTTAATTACCCTCAGTCAATTTATTTAGAAGTTAACATTCTCCATTTACTATTTATTGCTCAGCAATAAACTAATTTGTAAAGCTACGTAACTGTGTCTTTTACAAGAACAATCTAAGGCAGTGTATGTAAACATTTATTTTGTATGTTTGCGTGATGATGATGATGATTTCCCCTCCACAGGGTAGGTGCAGTAAGGTGGCATAATGGTTAGTACGTCTGCCTCTCAGCTAGCTGTCCGAACTCTCAGATTTGAATCCTGATCTGAGTGGAGTTTTCATGTTCTCCCCGTGTCCGCATGGGTTTCTTCAAGGTAAATTGGCTGCTCTAAATTGCCCTGTATAAGGTGTGTCTGAGTAACTAGTAAATCCTTGTACAGGATAAATCAGAAGGTAATGAAATGAGAAATACTTTGTTGGCTGGCAGTTTGCCCCTCCAGGTTCAAATCACGATCTAAGTGGAGTTCCCATCTTCTCCCCTTGTCTGTTTGGAGTTGTCTTCTAGTTCTCTTGTTTCCAAAAACACGGAATGTGAATTGGCTGCTCTAAATTGCCCTATATAGTGTGTTTGTCTATTTGCATGTTGTGATGAATGCATGTTTCCATCATTTGATTCCGGGTTCGAATCCCAATCTAGGTTGAGTTTCCATGTTCTCCCTGTGTACGCGTGGGTTTCCTCCGGTTTCCTCCCACAGTCCAAAAACATGGATCAAGGTCAATTGAATTCTCCAGATTGCCCCATATAGAGTGTGTGTGTGAGTGTCTGTGTGCCCAGTGATCGTGAACGTGTCTGTCCCCCGTCCCATGCCTGTCCTGCTCACTAGACGTCCTCCATCACTTGTATTTGTAAATTGGGATGATCTGGCCCAAGCCCTTTTATCCTCTTTTTTTCTTCCAGTGAACACTTTGTAAAAGCATTTTTTTTTGTAAAGACAAAACTAAACTTTCTTTCATTTTGATGCTACCCTGGTCTGCAAACATTAAGGGTGAGTCAAACTAATGAACTGAGTTAATGAATCGATTCAGGAATTGTCCGAATCACACGATACCTAAATAAAATTAACCAGTAGTAACACACTACCATTAGTGATGGACTAGAATGTTTTTGTCCACGCTGCACCCCATGGAAAAACCTAAAATAACCAATTAGAAATCAGCCTCAGATCACATGCTTGCCAAAACTTTGCGTGCCCACATACACACTCATTAGACCGGCACATAGTAAATTTGCGCAATGGAAGCAATTACATGTATTCATTTATTATTTTAATAAATTCTAACATCATTAGACATCAACAACACATTAGGTGGCTTAGTGGTTAGCACATTCACCTCTCAGCACTAGGGATTCCCATTTCGAATCCCTATCTGAGTGGAGTTTCCATGTTCTCCCCATGTCCGTGTGGGTTTCCTCCGGATTCTCCGGTTTCCTCCCACAGTCCAAAAACTTGGATCAAGGTCAATTAAATGCTCCAAAAAAATTGCCCCATATAGAGTATGTCTGTGTGATGGGTGTGTGCCCAGTGATAGATTGGCGCCCTGTCCTGGGTGTATCTGTCCAGTGCCTGAGGGGTGCCCCCCCCGCGACCCTAATAGAGGATAAAGCGGAAGATAATGGATGGATGGATCTCTATTAGACACACAGTACAAATAAATGCATTTCTCATTAACTATTTTGCAGTTCAAAAATTATCCAGGGCGGCACGGTGGCTTAGTGGTTAGCACGTTCGCCTCTCGCTAGGGATTCCCGGTTCGAATCCCCATCTGGGTGGAGTTTCCATGTTCTCCCCGTGTCTGCGTGGGTTTCCTCCGGGTTCTCCGGTTTCCTCTCACAGTCCAAAAACATGGATCAAGGTCAATTGAATTCTCCAAATTGCCCCGTATAGAGTGTGTATGTGTGAGTGAGTGTACCCAGCAATAGCTTGGCGCCCTGTCCTGGGTCTATCTGCCCAGCGCCCGAGACGTTCTCTCCCTGGATGGGCATGGGGAACCCCACCGCGACCCTAATAGAGGATAAAGCGGGAGATAATGAATGAATGAATGAATGAATGAATGAAAATTTATTCACTTTAATACCTGAGCAATTTTAAGGGGGCCCTATGGATCAGCCGGTATTGGTAGCTGTGTAATTTTGTTGTACAGGGAGTGCAGTAGAGTGAATCTGGACTGCTCGGGTGTTTGGTGTGTGTGTTTGGTGTGTGTGTGTGTGTGTGTGTGTGTGTGTGTGTGTGTGTGTGTGTGTGTGTGTGTGTGTGTGTGTGTGTGTGTGTGTGTGTGTGAGAGAGATGTGTGTGATGGTCGGTGGCGGCGCTGTGAGTTCAGGGAGCCGCTGCTCCGCTGTATTTAGAGGCTGAGGAAGAAGCGTGAAGCAGCTGCTCGTCAGTGAACTTGTGTCAGTGTTTGGACAGGACTATCTGCTGCAGGTGAGAACGCCTTTACAAAGAAAACTGTTTATAGAGGAGCGTGTGGCCTCGCACAGAATATTATACTGACTCACAAAGTCAACATACAATTCAAAACACGGGACAAATTAGCCAAGTCTTTAATGAGCAGCTAGCAATACCTCACGTCCACACAGTGAACGTCTGTGAAGGCGTTCAAAGCTCTGCTCACAACAAACGCTTTAAATACAGTTTGCATGTTGTTTGAATGAAAGCTCCACAGCGGACTGAACTCCCCCGCGGGTTTAAGTTTAAACCGGAGTCGTGACTGCGAGCACAGTTAACACTTTCGTTACTTTTCTATCGTTATTCATGAAGCTTCGTGATGTATCTTCTTTAATATTCACATTTCTGTATATGTAGAAGTATTTAACATAACCCCGAGTCATAAAGACAAAGATTTTACTCTGTCCGTTGCTTTCTTTTGCCCAATTCAATATAAAAGGCCCATATTTTCGACGACGTCGTGTACGGCAGGCTGTTAATGAAAACTTTTAGTCTTACAACCCTGTAAACAAAACAATGTGGGTTTAAAATAAATCCTTAAAGAAGTGTAATGCTTTTAAGCGGATTGCAACATGTTGATGGTGTAAACAGACACGTTTTAGTAACGTCTTTGATATGGTAAACCCGACAAAAAAGTCCCAGTGACTGCTTTCAGTGTTTCGTACGTATTGAGGATTAATAGGAGTTGAATGGATGCATAATCTTCTTTCATGTTGAAAAGCTGTGACAGTGTTAAGATCTAATACCTAAACAAGGTTTTCTTTTTCTTTCAAGCTATCATCTAGACCCGTTAGTTTTTAAACTATTGAATATTTAAAGCATGACTCAAACGTTCTATTTCATAGCATTATAAAAGCTTATTACAAATAAAAGAAAAGTATAATAATCGAAACAACGCTGTGTATTTGTATCTCACGCACACACAGCTCATTGCCCTTATAAGACAAATAAAATGAAACCATAATTCTAAAATATTTATAGTATTTTCATTATTGCCTTAAACTTATTAGACTGTGTTCATTATTCATCATTTAGTTAATTGCTACATTAACATGTAAAAACATTTCAATGTTTCCCTTCAGTAAAGTAAAATCTAGAACATTTGTGTGTGTTCTGTTTCCAGTAGAGAGCTGCCGCACTTTACGAGATGTCCAGACACAGTACTCTCACTGCAGCAGTGGCCACCTTATTGGGAGCCACACTGGGAGGATTATTATTGTGGCGCAGCATACACAAGCAGAAGAAAAAAGTTCTCAGACGCTCAAAAGATCCTGATCCACTACCTGTAGAGCAGCTTGGACCACTGGATTTAAGCACAAGTGCTGTGCAGAATGTGCAAGAGCTCCCACCAGTCCTAGAGCTCACGCCAAAATGTCTGTCGTTACCCTCTATGGAGAACTTGCTGGAGGTGCCAGCGGTAGTTGTTAGTTCTTCAGAAGAGTGGTGTGAACACTGGCCTTTATTTCAAGAAGACCTCTCCTTCTTGCCTGTGCTGGGACTGGACTGTGAATGGGTAAAGAATATGTGTGTAAGAGGGTTTCTTTAGAAATCCTAAACCAATTTATAAAGAAACTGCCTTTCTTCATAAGATGTTGTATCATTCTCAGGTGTCCATTAAGGGGAAGGCATGTTCAGTGTCGTTACTCCAGATGGCGACTTACACCGGTCGCTGCATGTTGGTCAGGTTGCTTGCATTCCGTGATGCCCAGCTACCGCTGCCCAAAGGCCTGCTGCAGGTTCTGAGGGATTTCCAAGTGCTAAAGGTTGGCGTGGGCTGCTTTGAGGATGGTAAACGCCTTGCACATGATCATGGCTTGGCTATGGCTTGCACAGTGGACTTGCGTTATTTAGCACTTAGGCAGCGGTAAGTCTGAATTTTTTTCTTATTAGTCACATATTAAATAATGGCAAACATTTAATTACAGGTCTTGTATTTAAGAGCTTCAGCCTCTGAGTTGTTGAGTATTGAGCTTGGAGAAAAAACTGACACAGTTTTGTCAGGCTTCTGTAAACAAGGTTTATTCTAACTCTATTTTTATAGACAGAAAACCAAACCTCTTTCCCCCTTTTAAGTTGACTAGCAGCAACAGATGACTAAAGGAGACAAGATGGTTGTGTAATTTTGTCTGTTAAAATGTTATGTATTTCACATACAGAGACCAGACTGACTAGGGTTTCCAAATCCTAATTGTTTTGATATGTAATATTATTCCAAATCAATGCAGATGACAAATCACTTTGAAAGACATTAACTTCTCTGCTATGTATTTACTTTGACTGGATGGTATGATATTTAATATTTGATGGCACAAATGCAATTAAGATTTAACATTTTAATGTTGTTCAAAACTGATTTGTAGGTTTTCTTTGTGATTTTTAGGTTTACATTATCATATTTGGGAAATATTTTAACTCGGTATTCATTAATTCACAGACACACAAATATCCAAGTATACAATGTAAAATTATTGGGCAGTTATTTATGCCAAAGTAAACAGCTTGTTTTTTGCCTTAAAAAAGGTTCATAATGTTGTGCATTTAAAAGCAAGAGCAAAATACATATGACTGGAATTTTATGCAGGGTGTTTGATGGTTCCAAAATAAAACGCACAACAATAAAAATAGATATGATTGCAGTATGTCTGCTTAATTATAATCTCCAATATAATGAAATAAAAAAAATACTCAGAATTGTTTTGAATTGACAATTTAGACAGGTGAATTTTAAATCTGAGACTGTTCTGTATACATGTTTGTTGGATTTTGTAGACATGAAGTGTTAAATAATGGTCTTAGTCTGAAGTCCCTGGCCGAAGATCTCCTCTGTATCACTTTGGACAAGTCACTGGAGGTGCGTTGTAGTAACTGGGAAGCTGAACATTTGACCAAGCAGCAGGTGGAGTAGTTCTCCTTTTTATTTTATTTAGTTTAACATAGTGTTTTGTATCATGTAAGCAGCCAGCAGTGCTGTTAGAATATGATTTTGTTTTTTTTTATTATTATTTTCTGTGCTAGATGTTGTATGCCGCTCGAGATGCCCAAATATCTGTTTGCCTATTTCTTCACTTGTTGGGGCTTTATTCCAAGCCCTGCCTACTGAAGGAGGGTGAGACTGCTTTTACAATGCTAGCTGGGCACTGTCAGGGACTGGTTGATGTTCCATTCAGAGGGCGAAGTGAAGGAACAGAGGGTGAGCGCAGACGCCGAAACCGCAGGTCTACTGTAGACAGCCCTGAGTCTGGAGATCAGCAAGTTCCAGACCCACGCACAAATAAGCGGAAACCTCTCGGGGTTGGCTATTCAGCCAGGTATGACAGCACTGCGTTAGGGTGTTTGTGGTTTTCTTTTTTTTTAAATTATAAATAGCATTCAGGTCAGCATTGGTTTACTGTGGCATGCTGAAGGTGAGCACCTTACTGCTGCTTTAGTTTTTTTAATGCAAGTAGATATGGTTAAATAAAGATGTTTAGACATATTTTTCCACTGGAATATTGACTATATAGAGATTTGTTTGAAAATATATGTGAAAAGTTTACATTTACAGAGCTTCAATTTTTCATTTTAGAAAATCCCCTCTGTATGATAACTGTTTCCTTCATGCACCTGATGGGCAGCCACTCTGCACATGTGACAAGAAAAAGGCAAGGTGGTACCTCGATAAAGGAATAGGCGGTATGTTATACCTGATGTGTAAAGGAGGTGAAATTTTTTGGCTTGTGTGAAAGAATAAAAAATATATATATCATAATTTGTATATTCATTCAAATATGGTGACTGATATTACATATGATTTGCTTAGACATTTTTTTTATTAATTTAAATTTAAAAGCTTTTTTCCTAAGCATCTTGTGTTTTTTAAATGTTTTGGTTTTAACTGTTTTTTAAAAATTTTTTTATGTGGTTCCTCAGAGTTGGTCAGTGAGGAACCTTTCATTGTACGCTTGCTGTTTGAACCATCTGGACGCCCAGACTCTCAAAAAGACTATTATCTCATGGCCAAAGAAAATCTCTGTGTAGTGTGTGGGAAAGCGGAGTCCTTCATCAGGTGCATTAATGCAATTATATTTTTAAGTGAATTTCAACTGAATTCTTCTTTTGTGCTTAATCCTGATAACCTGATTTGTTATACCAACTAAACTGCTAATGATGTGACCTTCCAGAACCGTCTAACTATAGCCTTTTTATTGTTATTTTGCCCATTGCAAAATTATGTGTTGTAGGAATCAGTTTCGAAACCATTCATTTTAAATTTAATTCTGTTAATTTCTGTTTAAAACAAATAAATGGCATTGGGGAACTGCAAATCTACTGAGGAACACATAATCAATATGGGTTCAAAAAGTCTTAGAACCTTTTGTTTAAAAAAATCATAGGCACATTATACGTTAATAATTATTCTGTTTAAATGTTTTAATGCATGTTTTGATAAAATTGTGTTCTCATTAATATGAAAGGCCAGGTGGAACACAGTTATAACACAGCCGAAGCTGTATTAAGTCTTATAAAATTTTCTGGTATTTCCAGTGGGAATACTAACTACCTCATGTGAGATTCCTTACTGTTACATGTATAAATACTAAGGCGAAGTTAACTGAATAATTAATTCTAAAATGTACTCTATATGCACTGGAAATTGTTAATTTCACAAGGATAATTAATTATTTGGTTTCTTTGTTAGAAAGAACATAGTTCCACATGAGTATCGACGCCACTTCCCTAATGAAATAAAAGACCACAACTCTCATGATGTCCTGCTGCTGTGCACGTCCTGCCATGCTGCATCGAACGTGTATGATGGCTTCCTAAAGCAGCAGCTGGCAGAAACGTTTTCAGCCCCTCAGGGCTGTGAGGAGGGGATAAGGACGCTGGAGGACTCTGATCGGCGGCGAGTGCGCTCAGCTGCTCGTGCTCTCATCAGCACCAACAACAGCATGCCTGTGTCTAGACGTGATGAACTAATGTCAGTAGTTTGCACCTACTTCTGTAGTGATGAAGAAGAGAAGGTGACCGTCACAGAGGATATGCTTAATACTGCTGCCAACCTGGAGACCAGGTAAAAAAAAAAAGCTTCAAACATTAACAAGAGATAATGCATGGAGAATCAGTTATTACTGATTATGGGTATCACATTAGGTATTATGGCTATGACATGTTTTTTTTTTTTTTTACTTATTTATGTATTTTGGTGTCAATGTAAAGCAGGATATGATACAAAAAAATGAAAGCAATAACCTGATCTCTTGTGTCCACACTTGCTCTTACACTTGGATGTTGGTATTTTTCCAGTTTTGTGACCGCTACAAAATTCAAATGTCATGACACCCATTTGATCCCTGTAAATTTTCCGAGATTTCCCAAAAATATGGCAAGCCAATAGAGCAACGTCCAATAAACTGTTTTACATTTAGCAACAGTTCTGTTGTACAATAGTAAGGCATCATAATACACTTTCATTAAAATGATACCTTATTTTAATATTATCTGTACTTAAGCATTCTAGCTAGCATTCTACACATTACAGCCTTTGTGGTGACAATTCTGCATGGATGAACCACACTGGCTAAAATAAACAGGTACGTAGAAAAAAAATTGGAATTATTTAGCCTCTATGGCTGAAAGTGAGTGCAAAGCCTTTATTTACCACAAAGCTCACCTTTTTAGAGATGCACATGCATCAACAACAGATATCTTGAGTTGTTTAGAGAATGAAAAGCACATCAGTTTAAGAAATTAAATTAATACAGCGTCCTGCAGAAGTCAAATTTGTGTTCCTGTGAATAGCAAAGTGAGCAATAAATGATTATTTGTATATGTTTAACAGCAAAATACAGTAAGAGTCAAAAGTTTGGACACTCCGACTTTTTGTTCCATTGTCTGCTTTCTCCACTTACCATATAGATGGACTTTGTAGTTTTACATTCATGGACTGAAGTACATCTTTTTTTGGTCCCCTGTTGGTTCTCTGTTCTCTATTGGTCAGGACCTTCACAGAACAGGTAAAATGTGGGTGGTGTATTGTTTATCATCAGTTCTGCAGTGACAGTGTGATGTGGTGATGGGTTTTAGTGCAGCAGTGCTGCTGTAGTTTCATTTAAACACCTCAGTGACATGGTTGTTGTTGGAATAATGCAACAACCAAATAATTCTTGCTCTGTGGTACTGCCATTGGGGTCCTGAACATATTAGAGAACAGAGTAAAGGGACTCGTACAGTATGTACCATAATCCACAAACAGATGGACTACAGTCTGCAGTCGGTTAGTGTAACTGACAATAAGTGGAGCAAAAGGGGGTGGTACTGTATTTCCTAAGTAAAGAAGGCAGGTTAAGGAATAACAGGTTTTTGAATAATGCTGTTTTTGATCTACTGCTTGTTCAGACATATGTTACATGCTCACAGGATCCTTAATGAGAGCTACGTGCCCCACGGTCTGAAGGTGGTGCAGGCGCATGCTGAACACGGCCTGCGAGGCTTAATCAAACTGGAGCGCCGCTGGCGTGAGCACTTCCTCTCCAGTATGCAGCCCAAGTTTCTGCCACCACTTTGGTCTGTTGACCACAACCATGAAAAATACTTGCGCAAATATGGAGAGGACTTGGTGATAAGTCTGAACTGAGTGTGTGCACACACAACACCGATCCTGAACTTTCTCCATACAGATGTCTATGTTCGGACCTGATCCGAGTGGCCTCATGCTGTTTTATTGGTGGTATTACTGTATGTTTAATAATCCTGATATGAATTGAAATCAACATCTACAGGGACGTGAACCCTGAATAACTCAGACCGAAGCCACTGGCTTTTGCTTAGTGAGATTCTTAAACACTAATGACTAAAGAGAATGGAAAGAGAAAAGAAGCATGAAAAGCATTTGAAACCTGTGCCCAAATCTAGTCTAGATGAACAGTCCTCAGATCTGTATATTTTTAAACAGCCCAAACCTGCGTATGATTTCTTCAAATGTGTTAAAATAAAGCATAGATAGTTATTTATCATAGTTATTGCAAGTTTGTGGCCCTATTAAATTTTGAATAAGAATATGGTAAATCTATGGGTTGGTCCTATGAAGCTGCCAGAGTCACTTTTATGTGTTTTACACATATATCATTTATTTTCTGTAGATTGTTTAGGATATCAATGTAATAATTTATTATTGATTAATACTTATTTGATTTTTTTGGTAAATTCACAAGTTTACTAAATAAAATTGCAAAGTTTTTTTTTTTGCTATTTCAAAGTCAGGACACCTCAATTTAACAGAATGAAGTTGGCTTATAAAACATGACGGCAACATTCCAAGTGGCTTGCCACCTTTACTGTTTTAGTGAATTCTGTGGCTGCTTCATTAGTCGTAATGAAGGAGGTTACTTTGTAAATTCTTAGTCCTTCAGCAAGGCACCAAGATTTCCATGTTTAAACCTGTAAATGCTTTTGATGATCCTAAAGAAACACTACAGCTTTTTCATTTTATTTACATTTGTCCAGATGTAACCATTTAAAAGCTGTTATGTTTCCTTAAATTCTTATTAAAAAGATATTTAACTTTACCGATGGGATTTTGAGCATTCATTCTTCATACCAGACTGTGTGGTAGTTGAAGATTATAATTGCAAGTTTTAAAATGTAGTTAAAAAAAAGTTTTGTTTTCTTTTCACTCAAGTAACAAAAACTCTGAGAACTTTCCAACATGAAACAATTCGGGGTTTGTGATTTACTTATTATGCTGTGTTTAATCGTTCATTTGGACAATAACATTTACATAACCTTTTTTATTTATTTATTAAATTTTTTTTTTTTTTTTTTTTTTTTTTTTTAAAAGCGTTTTATCCAGAACAACAGACAAATGTTAAGAAGGAAACAGCTGATCTGTGGCTTTATTTAATACTACTCTTGTCTTGCCTTTGCCCAAGGTCGCGATGACATTTCCTGCAAGTGGTGTTAATGTTCATTTTCTGAATAATTGGTCGCACTGTCATTGTCATGATGGCAAAGACACGCCTTAAATCAAGCTGCGGAGTGTGCGTGTGATGGATGATAACATGGGCTGTTGAGCTGATTAAAATCTGTACAAACTGCAGAGTTCATACAGTATTGCATGCTGGGAGACCAGTAAGGAAGCTCAAGCTCAGAAATCCATCCATCTCTTATTTTCCACTTTATCCTCTACTAGGATCGCGGGGGGGGGGGGGGGGGGGGGGGTTATCCATCCATCCATCCATCCAGGGGAGAACGTTTTGGGCTCTGGGCAGATAGACCCAGGACAGGGTGCCAATCTATTGCTGGGTACACTCACTCACACATACACACTCTATATGGGGCAATTTGGAGAATTCAATTGACCTTGATCCATGTTTTTGGACAGTGGGAGGGAACCAGAGAACCCGGAGGAAACCCACACTGACACGGGGAGAACATGGAAACTCCACCCAGATTGGGATTCAAACTGGGAATCCCTAGCGCTGAGAGGTGAACATGCTGAAAAGGTGTGATGTTCTTGGTGTAAAGAATGAATCTTTTTTCATCTTTTGAATTCTGAATGTGGATTTAATGTCATTAAAATATATTATTGACACAATTTTATATAAATCCCTGCAGCTCTGCATCAGGTGTGACAACAATGTACTGCGACTAATACAGAGAGGCATTGTTCATTCATTCATTATCTCCCGCTTTATCCTCTATTAGGGTTGCGGTGGGATTCCCCATGCCCATCCATGGGAGAACGTCTCGGGCGCTGGGCAGATAGACCCAGGACAGGGCGCCAATCCATCGCTGGGTACACACTCACACACTCGAACACACTCTATATATGGGGCAATTTAGAGAACTCAATTAACTTGATCCATGTTTTTGGACTGTGGGAGGAAACCGGAGAACCCGGAGGAAACCCACGCAGACACGGGGAGAACATGGAAACTCCACCCAGATGGGGATTCGAACCGGGAATCCCTAGCGCTGAGAGGCGAACGTGCTAACCACTAAGCCACTGTGCCGCCGAGAGGCATTGTGACAAACAGAAATGTTGTTGTATTTGAATACAAAAAACAGACATGTGACTTATTTTAGAGATGCTGCAGAGGATTTAGACCTAAGCAATATGTAGTGTTACCAACAGCTACCATTAGTGTACTTTAAGGTAAGTCCTACTGTCTGAACATCCATTCACAGCTTTACATTATGTAGCTATACCTTACTTTGCCAAGAAAATGTTTTTTAAATCATGACTTTACCTCCACTAACCTTCACTGTTGATATCCGACAGGAAGAGTATTTATTTTAACAGCAACATTTTGACCGTCCCATCCCATGGATTCATTTGAACAGTGACGTTTTTCCTGATCAGCCCTTCTGTACTATTTTGTCTACTGGAGTCTTGCCAGTTTCTTAAAACAGCAAAGGTTAATGTTTTTTATTTTATAACGTGTTAGCTTTTTGTAATCACATATTAAGAGTTAATATCTGTTCCTGTATTTATCACTTGAATATAACTTAACAGGACATTTATGAGAAAATGTGATTTGTTTCCACTAATTTAATACATCAGTAAAGTTTAAGGAAATGACTCATGTATGAAGCATACTTCAGAAGAGAAGTTTCAGTTTTCATTTAGGATCTGCAGTTTAATATGTATCCAGACCTTAAACAACTTTAATGCAAAGGTGAATAAAACCATACTGTAAACTAGGGATAAGGCGATTTATCATTTTCTTTGCAATAATCAGGATTAAAACTGTTACAATTAATCATAAGAGTGCCTTGACATCGTCATGATGACCTTCATAATAAAATTACGTATTATACCGGTTGCCGGAACTTTAGGCCGAGTGGCGCAATTCGCATGAAACACAATTTGTTATTGTTAATCCTGCATTGTTTTTTCAATAACAATGTTATTTTGTGTTTACATTAAATTATTCCTGTGATTTCTAGCACTTAACTATAGTTAATTATTGCATAATAATCATACCTTTAAAATCTGTAATCATTTAATCCCTACTGTAAACCCATATATCTTATCATGCCATTTCCATTTAAAATTATTTTCAGATCAGGCTTCTAAATTCTAAATGATGTCATTTCACTATATTTAATATAAATCACTGTTGTGGTTCCTTATTGCAGTGTAATGGATGTAAATTATACAAAACTTGCTATACTGTTTGTTAAAATTATATTTATTTTCCAATGTTGGAAGATGTCCCTATCCATAAACATCAATACACACCACACAACATTTCCATTCACCATTTTAATTTTATTATTTACAAAAATCACAGTTAAATAAATAGTTTGTAAAAATGTGTACAAAAGATTTTCTCTTTATATGTTTTAAATGAATCACTAATATGACATTGGGTCAAAAGGATCATTAGTTGAGATTTAACATTTATTCACCATTTTTTTTCTACAATCTGTTACTGCGAGATTAAGGCCTCTTTGATTTTGGCATCAGAACAATCGGTCAGTCAAATGTGTCATTGTCCGAAGCTGCTTCCAACACATGCTACCTTGTTCACAGTATTTGAGGAACTGAAAGAAGAAAATGATAGGAGGAGAAAATGACATCATTCAGAGAAAAGTGGCACCTTGTCACATTTAGGGCTCGTCACAGTTGGCAGGGTTAAGTGCATTGTACGGATAACCTGTTTTTGCAACTTAGGTGATCTGGGTAACTTACTAGTGCATAGCATATTGGCATGAGTTTCCAAATAACTTTTAAAGTAAGGACTTTGTGATCAGACCATTCGTGGTGGTTTTGTCAGTTTTGAGTAATGAGGTGATCTACAGTCTCATGCAAATGTTTGGTCAACATTTGGTCAATGCATGTTTAACTGATATTTTGAGTAAAAAGACTAATGCATATTTTTTATGCACAGTGACTTGATAATTACTGAATTTAACTTGCAATGAAACATGAAATGCAGCTTATGCAAAAGTGACACCACATTTAATATTTATATCCCAATAGGTCCTTTAAATTAGTAAATAAGAATCCAACTTGGACTCTCTCACCATTTTGCATAAGACTGTAATCTGTTATGGTCAAGATGTAATGTTGCCATTCTAATATAATGTCCTCATATAAGGATTATTGTACTTTAAAGATATGTTTATGTTTTCTTAATACAACCTTCAGGTTTATTTGACAAAAACACTACGTAGTCAGATTGTCAAGAAAATGTTCTGCAAAAAAAATCTAACTATCTGGTACTGTATGGCCAAAAGTATATGGATGTTATCCATCATTTTCTGTTTTATGCAAAAGTTTGGACCCTGAATAAGTAATGTTTTAATGACTTTACGTGTCAATAATTAAAAACAGCTTTTGCTGATATTTTTACTAATTGCAGTTATTAATTCTTTTTCTAATTTGTTGTTAAAAAATAAATTAAACCATAACGTTTAAGATACCATTGCATTTATATTGGCCGATACTTTTTTTTTTTTTTTTTTTGCATGTAACTGTCTGAAGGTTTTCATTCAAAAGGGTGGTGACTCATTTCCTCCCAAATAAACAAAATAAAATATAATGGCGCCCAAGCTTTTAAATAAAACTCTAAATATGAGTTTGAGAACATTCCAGAACAATAGCCATCAATTTTTACCCCACCCCCTTCCTGGATCGGAATGCTTATTTGGTTAAAATAACATTTTTCACATGAGCCAGCTGATGTTTAAGACTTGCATCACAGTCAGCCAGAGGAGACAAGAATAGGCTTTACCCAAAACTAGTATAAAAAATTTCTATAATTGTCTAAATGTATTTGTATGGGGCACTCTGATGGCAGTGAGTAAGTCCCAAGCCTCACAGCAAGAGGATTCTGGGTTTAATTCCAAGTCCAAACCAGATAAGATCTGTTCCGTGTGGAGTCGCTGAATTGGAATCACAAAGTTGCTCCAGATTGTGAACGTGTTCGTTTAAGTTAATGTCTCCCTGGCTTGAGCCAATGGGTGCTGGCCTGCTTGGATTCGCAAATTCAGATAAAAACATTTGAAAATGAATGAATGCATGTCTCGGTATGCTTTAGTACTAAAGCAACACTGAACTTTGGGCCCAAGCCTAAGGGGAGAATGGTCCACATACTTTTGGCCACAGAACACATGTAAGATTTATCACTTGTGAAAAGGAGAAAAGCGCTCTGATATGAATCCTGTTGCCCATTAATGCATTAATATTGCTGTTAATAGGATCAGCCAGTGCACTTTCCTCATGCCAAAATACAGGCAATAAACTGCTGACACCAGAGAGAATCACGAACGTGAAGCAAGAGAAGGACTAGGACTTTGAGGCACAACCACATTTAAGACCAACTGCTCATTATTGCTTGCTTGTTTTAGAGTATACTACATTTTTGTCTCCATAACCTTAATGGGAAGATGCGTCACAGGTTGCTGTAGATTTAAAACGACAGCGAATCATTTTTTACCTGGAGCAACATGTCATACATGTTTGTCTTCACGTATACTATCAGAAATGGGCCTCGGAGACACTTTTTTTTTTTTTTTTTCCCTTAAAGAAAAACAATCTCTTGAATGCAGTGATAGGTTTTGCTGGTGATCTCAGAATGAAGCACGTGTTCTTTGGGGATTAACAAGCTGAAACAGACATCAGTATTCATACGCCATTACCTGCAGTTAAAACACTCGCACTGTGTAACAACCTGCTAGTACAAACTTGCTTAAACTGTGGTATATCTATAGAACCAAGCAAAATCTTCATCCAGAAAGTATCGTACTGGGCACACAGACGCACACGCGTACGTACGTACATTCAGAATAGACAAGAACACACACAGGCACACTGCAAATGCAACTGTCAATGTTGGCACAAATCAAGCATGATGGAGGCTTTCTTACTTAACACTAAACCCACAGGAATATAAAAAAAATTATCTGGCACATCTTTAGAAAAAAGATACTTCACTCCATTTATTCACATCAGGTTTCCCAATGTCTAGCTGCTACTTATTTTTACATTAATCATTATCAATTCTAAAGCTCCTTTCGTATCCCAAAACAGTAAGGCTGCAGTCACAAGGACATTATGATGACTGTCAAAAATAGTATGATGTGAAATGAAGAAGATGGTTGAGTGGGGGGTGACGTTAAAAGATGGGCTTGTCATAATTTTCATAAATGTCAGAAGGTCCTTGTATATCTTCGTTTTTTTTCACTTGCTGTCCATTTAATAAGCTCCACTGATGATGTAAAAGGTATATGTAATTTTACTTTGAGACACTAAAGTTTTACTGCATACTATACTTATCTCATTATGTTCTGCTTAATCCTCTATTAGGGTCGCGGGGGTTCCCCATGCCCATCCAAGGGAGAAAGTTTCGGACAGTGGGCAGATTCACTCAGGACAGGGCACCAATTCATTACTATGCACACACTCACTCA
Source organism: Corydoras sp. C115 (assembly GCA_019802505.1). Taxonomy (NCBI): domain Eukaryota; kingdom Metazoa; phylum Chordata; class Actinopteri; order Siluriformes; family Callichthyidae; genus Corydoras; species Corydoras sp. C115. The sequence goes on along the minus strand of JAFMOC010000006.1, from coordinate 8,602,926 downwards.
CACAGATATGTTGGGACAGTTGTTAGCATGTGGTTAAGAAACCAGCCTTGTGACCTAAAGGTCCCCAGTTCGATTCCTGGTCCCACTGAGTACAATGGCTAAAGTGCCCTATGGCAAGGCACCTAATCCCAATTGCTCCCCAGACGCTCTACACAAGACTGCCCTCCGAATTTGCCCAACAAATTCCTGTGTGTTAGCACGTGAGGCAAAATCGTTTACCTTTTAGCAAATTAATTTAGAGCAGTCTGTTTCTTACATCCATGTTTTGGACTGTGGGAGAAAATTCCAAATTCATGCAGACACGGGGAGAACATGCCAGGTTCTTAGATTTGAACCTGTATCCCCACCGCTGAGAAGTGAACATGCTAACCACTACACCACTTTATTGGGTTGTGTATAACTCTCAGCACTACAGTTACATCAATGTGGTGGTATGAGTGAAATACACAACAATGCTGCTGCAAATCTTATCTACCTCTTTGACAAAACTGAGAATAATTCCTCAAAAATGTCAAGCCTGGAGTGCCCAGAGCCTAGACTTTCGAAATGCTGCTAAAATGCATGTCATTTAAAAAGTCACATGATGTGTTTATTTTCATTGAACATAAAATAGGTGTTAAAAATGTGTTTATACTACATTTAATGCTACACTGATAAAAATGGATCCAAACTGAGTTATTTGCTTTATATCACAGTGCCTCATGTTGTGTAACTAAGGAAAAAATATGGTCAAACTAATTAAATAAAATTCTGTGTGAAATTTAATATCAAATATGATATTATAAAAACTGCATCAGTCATGGTCAGTGACGTTCACCTTTCAAATAAGCTCCTAACTTAATGCATTTGAATTTGACTACATGGCTGCCAGAGGGGATGTGTCAGTGTGACTGATGAGATGCAGATACTAAAAATAAATAAATAAATAAAAATAAAATACAATGTCTTTGTGATTACAGCCTATCAGTGAACCTTCATGTTCAGGAATGAATAAATTAAGAATTTTGTGTCTGTGGATGTCAGAAAGTGTTGCTTGTACTCAGCTTGGGGAGAGTGACTGCTGAACCTCTCCCTGTTGGTAGCGGCACTTGTTGTCCTCTGGTGGGTTCTCTGGGTTACAGTTCTCCCTCCAGCATGCAGCTGATGTCTTCTTCCAAAGCAGCAAGACTCGGCTGCATTTTGGGTTTGAGATGTGCCGCTGGACCCTGCAGCCGCTGCAGCTCCAAGATGCTGTCGATGGCACTCTGCAGGTGCTCACTCAGTCCACTTTCATCATACAGCACATCTGAAACATCCATCTTGGTTCTTTTGCTGTCAGGAGGAAAAGCGTCTGGAAAAGAACTTTCTGCATTCTCAGGTTTGTGCTCTAACTTTTCTATAGAATCACAGACTGTCCTGCTCAAGTCTCTGCCTGCTTGATATCTCCCAACGCCTTGTTTCTGCTCCGAACTCGTCTCTGTAGAAGTGGGCACGGGAAAGTTTTCCTGTACAGCCTGCACAGGCCCTTCTCTGATAATTAGCTGCCCATCTGAAGTTCGTTTATGTCCAGAGGAGACTTGTGGCTCATCACAGGCAGAGTTGTGAACAACTTTGCGAGATCCAGACTCATGTTTGATGGTGAGGCGCAGTGCCCCTCGGCTCCTCGAACGATATGTTTTAAGACCTGGCGGTCTGTCGGAGAGTAAAGCCCATGCAGGGGGAGATGGAGGACTTGTTGAGGAATCACCTTGATGGGTTGGGACCATACCACGATGCCATGACGTTTTACGCAGGGACATCAAGAAGGACTCTGGCAAAATGAATATTTCATTATGCTTTATGGATTCAAAATTATATGTAATAGCAACAGTTATAAACTTCCTAAGAGTTGAATAAATGTTTACGAACAGAACTAATCACTGTGCTTTATTCCCTAGTCAATCACAACAGCACTTAAGTATTGTGAATTTCCCCATTGTGGGACAAATAAAGGGTTATCTTATCTTAAGTGTCAAAGGGTCTAAAACTGTGGCCCATTACTATGAATCAAAGGTTAGGCCTTGGCTGTGTTCAGACCGATTTTCTTATTGGATTATTCATTCATTTTTTTTTTATTATTTATTTATTTTATTTTATTTTTACACTCACTTTTTCAGACATGATTTATTGCAAATTATTTTTTGTACTTTTTTTTTTTTTTTACTTATTACACCATGTTATTGGGATGTAAGAGGAATCCAGAGAACCTGGAGAAAACCAACACGGACCCAGGTAGAATATGGAAACAAATCTGTTAATAATGATTAACAGATGTGCTAATCATTATGCCATTGCGCCACCCAAAGGCCGATTAGCAATCTTCAGCACTATGACAGATATAAAAATCACCAACAACAAATTTGCAGAACTTGGCTTATTAGTGGAAAAACACATTTAATGGCTTTGTGCATATTAAAAGGGGCCTGCGCATTGGTGACTGAAAATGGGAACACACATCTGGTAAAAAAAAAAAGCTAAAAAAAAATTATCAGACAGCACCATTAGCTGCTGAACAGTAAGAAAACAGACAATGCTGTTTTACATTAAAGCTATGGTTGTTTATCCATATCTAACCTGGATCTCCTCTGGCTTTACGTCTCTCCTCACTGAGTAGGAGTCTCTCCGACTGCAGGAATAACCGCTCCAGCATCACCATCTCCGCTGAAGGACTTTCTTGCTGTGGGACACAATAACATTATTAATTTTAAACCATGCTTAAGTTAAGGATTTATTGATAAATGCTCTACTCTAGAGTCTCTCACTGCATAAACCTGTCCACCTGCTCAGCCAAGCAGTTATCAAGTTACTTAAGAACCACAACAAAACCTGCATGGAAATCAATTGAATATATTTCTAGTTTAATTGAATGATACAAAAGCATTATTATTAAACTAAACATGGTTTTAAATCTATTTCAGTGATGTGGTGGCTCAATGTGGTCCTGGACAAAAACAAGGAAGTTCTTGGTTCAAATCCTAAACAGGATGGCCTGGGTCCTTCCTCTGTGAAGTTTGCATGGTTGCCCCCATGTTTAAATGGGTTTCTATTGAAGAATTTCTCCCACAGTCCAAAGACATGTAAGTCTGTCCTGTAAAGGACTGCTAACCTGTTATAATTTCTTTTTGTGTCTTTTAATAATTGAATATATTGCATACTTAACTAATAAGTGCATACTTATTAGTTATTTGACTAAAATATTTGCTTTTGGAGTAACATGGCAAATAGTATTATTTTCAATAAGTAATTTTAACTTCTTAAAATCATGAACTGACTTTTAGCAGTTACTGCACACAATTATATGTAAATAATCTCTATCTTGCACTGGTTAAATGTTACTGCATTTTGTTTCAACCATGATGACTATGATTAGTGCAGAGACAGTTTTCATTAATTATTTCATTTTTAATTGTAGATTTTGCAATTTCTAGCTAACTCTACACCTTAGTGGTCACAAGTTTAAGGATGTACATATATTCATTCATTCATTCATTCATTCATTCATTATTTTCCGCTTTATCCTCTATTAGGGTCACGGTGGGGCGCTCGGGCGCTGGGCAGATACACCCAGGACAGGGCGCCAACCTATCGCTGGGCAGATGTACATATAGATACTTGTAAAATATAATTCCACTGTATATACAGGTGGCTTAGTGGTTCGCCTCTCAGCGCTAGGGATTCCCGGTTCGAATCCCCATCTGGGTGGAGTTTCCATGTTCTCCCCGTGTCTGCGTGGGTTTTCTCCGGGTTCTCCGGTTTCCTCCCACAGTCCAAAAACATGGATCAAGTCAATTGAATTCTCAAAAATTGCCCCATATAGAGTGTGTTTGAGTGAGTGAGTGTGTGCCCAGCGATGGATTGGTGCCCTGTCCTGGGTCTATCTGCCCAGCGCCCGAGACGTTCTCCCCTGGATGGGCATGGGGAACCCCACCGCGACCCTAATAGAGGATAAAGCAGGAGATAATGAATGAATGAATGAATGAATGAATGAATGAATGAATATACACAGTCTGTAATTTAGTGTCTTATACAGTTAACACTGACCTATCACTCAGGGAGGATTAGTCCCCCACTGAGCCCTGGTCTATTCAAGGTTTCTTTCTTGAACTTTTAAAGTAAAGCAAATTTAGGAAGGAATTTTTCATTGCCATTGTCACTTTGACATGTTCTTTAGTGGTTTAGGCTCAAAACACTGTATATCTGCCATATGACAGTGCACTATTGTACAAAAAGCTAAATGAATAAATAAACTTGAAGTTACTACAATGTAATAGACACCTGCTCAACTTTACACACCACCATAAAACAGCTAATAAAAATTTAATGTACTTTGGAAAATAATGCTAACTACCATATTATTTTTTACATGAGCATCAATAAAAAGTTCACACAATACTAATTACCATCTTATAAATAAGATGAATAGAACAACGATCAATAAATTTACCTATTAAATAACTAACAAAAAAGCCTATCCTGCTCATTATTTTCAGAGAATGGATTTATCAGGGGTGTGGCATGTGAGACTCACCTGAGATGCTACTAGTAAAAGCTGCCTGTACTTGCTCAACATTTCTGTGGTACGTTTCAGCAGCAACACCGATGCGTTATCAAACTGCTTATCCACTAATCAAAAAAATAAAATAAAATAAAATAAATAAAAAGAAAATGGTATCTGACAAACATTGTATTATTCAAGTTTATATTTGATGATGATCTGCTTGTCTTTGGTCTTACCTGATATCAGATCGCTCTGGCTGGGTAAGGCTCTGGAGCAGGTATGGTAGGGCAGTAGGTGTGTTACAGCATCCTCTACCGAAAAGAACTGGGAATAAGTGTTTGGATTGAGAACAGACTCATGGTCAGCGCAAAGCTGCTGCTTCACCCTGTGAATCAGACAAACACAAGTTGCAGATTTATCAAGGAAACTGGACTTTTTGGGAACATTTATGTGCTTTATTTGTATCTTTACAAATGGAATGTAATAATGTTTTGGATATGATCGTATGATGATGATGGAAGACATCTCACCTGTGCTGCTTCATTGCTGGAGTGAGATGTTCTCTTGGTATCAGATTGACAGATGGCACCTAAACGAATCATATGAAGCAAATGAATAGCAGAGTCCATATGCAATACATGTTTGTAAATAAGAAGCATTGAGGAAATTATTCTAAACCTGGATCTGTTTGTCTTGGGATGTAAAATTCGTATAATTCTCCTGTTGATCGAGTAAAACCATTTCACCATCAGCCATTTCACCAGGTGCTTGGAGTTCTGATGCAGACATTGAAAGAATTGTATTAAAAACTGGCATTTGTAGTATTAAAGGATTATCATTAGTCTATACATCTTAATTATGACATGCAACAATTTAGGTCAGCATTTAACAGCGGCAGTTTGCTAGTGCTGGTGCTTAAATTGTAATTCTGTTTAGTGGTTTAGTAATGTAACCACTAAACCGCTGTCTTAATACAAAAACAATAGTGTATGTAATTACTTGTACCTAAGATTTTGAAAGCTGAGACACAGCTTTAGGTAACATAGTAATCACAGCCTCAAACTTACACACCTTCATTTCAACATTTCAATGCTGGACGTTTGTGAACCCTTATCAAATGTAAATATGAGTTTGCTGATCATCTCATTCATAAGTCAAGAGAATATAATCATAGTGTTTCCTCCTCTTTTTATCTAAAACAGTTTACTCAAAGTTTGCAAAATTTGGCAAAATATTTCAAATGTGTGTTTAAAATCTGTACTCAACAAATCTGTCCTTATGAAAGCATCAGATGCAGAATAAATACACCAAAAACTCATTCCCAGATTGTTTTCTCAAAACTGGATTAGAATTAAAGGTTGTGTTAGCTTAGCCTTTACTGAAAGTAAGCGGTTCAGTTCAAACCCTTAAAACAAGATTGTGGGGGAGGGGGCGAACCACTATACCACCGTGACGCCGACATTGTTTGAGACAATTCAAGATTTTAATAATGTATTCTAGACATATCCCTCAGGTTCTCTTTTTGTTAGATACAGCTCAAAACCTTAATTGAATTTGGCTTAAGTAACTTAGGCAGGATTTGTGGCACTCACTGATTTGCTGCATGTGATGATTGACTCCATTAAGGTCAGACTCCAGTGCTCCACTAAGGTCAGTAGATACAGGAATGGGTAAAGGTAAACCCTCAGACAAAAACATCTTTTCTGGAGTAGAGGATGGACTCATGCACAGTAAAGATTCATCTTGGCCCTGCATATTTGCACTGAGATGAACTGCGGATGAGGCTGTAGACTGTCTATCTGAGAGTGGAGGTGTAGGAAACATGGTGGACGGAGTACCCCCAGAGCACTGGGGTATGGGTGGGGAGACCAGCATGTCACTGTGCTCTGACCCAGAATGCACTGGTGTGGTGATGCCTCCACAGTCAGAGAGCACAGAAAGGACCTCGGATGGAGCACAAACAGCCATTGATGTGGATGAAGCTTCTGTATCGCTAACAGCAGGAGAGATGTGTCCATCCAGGTTCTCAGTGGAAGGAGGTTTAAGTGCTTCCTGCAGACAAATGCAGTTGATATTTATGATATTAAATGAAAAAAGAGCTTGATGCCAAAATTCAAAGCATATTGCACATACTGTTTGCTTGACTTGTAGTGCAGGGTCTTGGGTGGCTTGATTTAGTGGGATTTGGTCTTCCAGAACTTGCCGCTTTTCTGTTTGTGGAATTATGTGTTTGGATGATGATGAGATAGATGCTTGTGGGCTCTCTTTTGCTGCTTGCTGAAGAGTGATGACTGGAGAAGGCTGTATGTGCATTTGGGGAATAGTGGGTGGCCCTGTGGCTGAAGGAGATGGTGTACTCTGAAAAGAGTATAAAACATCAAATATTGAACAGCTTTGAGTATTCTGTTTTAGCCATTTGACAAAAACTATAAATTACCAAAGGTATGTGGAGAGTTGATCGTAATATGAATTTGGACTTCCATTCCATATACAGTGGCAGTCAAAAGTTTGGACACATTACCTTCTTGCTCCATGGTGTAATTACTACAATTACCATATGAATTTTGTAGTTTTACAATTACAGACTGTGGTACATTTGTTTTCTTTATTAGTCCTATTGGTTCTTTGTTCTCTACTGTCTATGTCAGGGCCATCACAGAACATGTATAATTTTTATATATAATTTGGTGTTGTGTTGTTAATTGTCAGTTCTGATGCTTTGAAGGGGTTTTAGTGCAACAGTGCTGCTGTAGTTTCATTTAAACACAGTGACATTAGAGGGATAGGAATAATGCACCAATTAAATAAAACCTGCTCTGTGGTGCTACTATTGGAATCCTGACCATTAGAGAACAGAGTAACAGAGTAACCTTGTCCTTGTGACATAGGAATCAAACACAGAATGTAGTGTATTACAACATCTCAATGCACTTTGAAACACAACAAAAGCAAACTTACTTGTAAGATACTGTGAAGTTGCTCATTTACATCATTTTTATCTGCTGTCGTGCTGTCGGGCAGCAGGAGCACTGGGGTCTGTGGAAGACTTAGCTGCTCCTCAGGTCCCCTGGCCATAGGTCTTTGTGCGGGGGACACAAAGGGCAGGTTTTGCACCACTGATGAACCATTCACTATCGATATGGAGGTCATATCAGCCGGGGCAAGCACACCAGAACTGTTTATTAAGGTGATCTGCTTTCCCAAAGCAGGACTATGGACAATACCACCAGTCTGCCCATGTGCATGTGTAGTGTAGGCCCCTGTCAGCTGTGCCGGCATCTGGAAGACAGTAGGAGGTGCTGACTGGAGCTGTAGGGGGCCAGAAAGGAGAGCTCCTTGTCTAAGTGTAAGCTGCCCAGTAGGAGTGGTGAACACTGGGCTAAAATTCAGTTGCCTTGGACGTACGGTTACAACTTGTGAGCTGTCGACAATCTGTCCAGCAAGGTGAGCTCCTTTTGGAATTTGATTGCTTGTTGTGCTTTGGCTGGGCAAAATGAAGTGGCTTTGGCCCTGAAAAAGGCCCTGGGGTTGAATGACGATAGAGCCTCCTTGGTTGACTAGCTGAAGACTCATAGGTTTATTGAGTGTGGATTGTGATGGCAGTGGATGTCTAGAGCCCACAGGTGGGGAAAGCAAGATGTTCTGTGCTGCAGCCGGTGGAATAAAAGTTAGTCCTGGAGTTGCTTTTTGTTCTGTAGGTTTTGGGCTAATCTGCACCAGTCTTGGCTGAATGTTGACTGGCACTTTGGGCTGGATTGGCAAAGGCGTCTTTTGCAGTATTATCTCTGGAGGCACAGAAGTCCTTACAGCTGGGCTCAGTGTGAGACCTGGTAGTGTTTTGTGGATGATCATACTAGAGCCTTGTGCACGACTCAGGGAGAACGATGTCTCAGAGGGAGGTGTTGGGAATACATTTCCAGGTAAAAGTCCCATTAACTGGGGGGCTGCAGGCTTTAGTGAAGGGCAACCTGGTCCCACTGCTAACAAAGATGGTTGGGGAGGTTCGACTGCAATTTGAGTATCCCTGGTCAATGCTGTGACTCCAGAGATACTTAGAGATTTGGACAGATATGTTGGTGAAGGTACACCCATACTAGATGGATAAAAGGAGAGAGTTTCTCCAGACTGGGCAAGGTCTGCCTCTAAAGCCAGTGTATGTTCAGTTATTTCAGCCTCTTGGAGACTCTGCTGCAGGATATCACAAGTCTCTTCCTCCTCTTCCTGTGGCTGTGCCACCTCTGTTTGCACCTCAGGAGCTTCACATACATCTTCTGAATCTTCGTCTCCTGGTGAGGCCAACAATGCCTCATCAAGAAATGAGAGATCCACACAGCCTGATATAGGTGTGTCATGGGAGCCTGCATCATCTGCCAACAGTGACACTGGACTCTAAAAAAAGAGAGATTAAGGATGCAAGGTAAATATAATTTCTTATCTGTTGTTCTATCTGTAGTTACAAGTCACCAAACATTTAGTTACAATTTTTTTTATATGTGATTAATTAATCTAGAACTGGGTGACATTAAGCAGAGGAAAAATGTTCTCTGTCTACTATGTCATCCCCTGGGACAGCATCCCAGACTCACCGGGGTATCTGTGAACAGGGAAGACTCCCCAGAGGATGAATTAATGAGCAGGTCTCCTCCACTCAGCAGCTGTTTGAACAGAGGAGAGGGTTTACAGTTAATTATGAAAAGGGTGAATAAACATTTCTATAATTTTATAGGTTTTATGTTTATTAACCTTGGTTGATTTTGCAACTGTGTCATTTTTATACAACATTGTTTACTCAGTCCTGAATATTGGCTTGTCATATATTCATCTTTTATACTTCATGAAAGTAGACTAATGATAATATATTTTTCTTTCCTTTACTATTATCCTGAATATACCTTTGGGATCAATAACCTATCCATCTATCCATTGATCTATTATAATGTTTTGCTAGCTATAAAGACATAAAGTACCTCTTTTGTGCCATGAAGGAAGTCATTCAGGGCTTGTGGGTCACTAAGGACACAAATAAATATATACAGGGATACTGTAAGTTAATGAACAACATAAATGGATGGTCTGAGCATCATCATAATGAAAATCACAGTACTAACAAAAGCAACCGCTAGAACCTACCACAACACATCAAGTAAACATGTGCCATCTTCATCCTCCATTTCAACTGAAATAAGAAAGGATGTACATTTGTGTGTATGTTCTACCACAGCACAATTCGCATGAATAGATTGGTATGACCTAATGGTTAGCTTACCTCAGAAGTCAAAGGCTCCATTAAGAGCAAAGCGACGGAGGGATTGAAGAAGTCTCATGGGCCACATTTCAGGGACTGAAACCAGGCCTGGGGGGTCAGGTGGCCAGGGTTTAACTCCCATAGCAGGTACATCCCAGTGCTCACTTTAACATATTGAACAGCAGGCATTAAGTATTTTACATGAAGACAAGCATTGACTATTTGACATTTAATATGAAACCAGATTTTAAAAAATCTAAAACCAGAAATATGGATTTTTTTCATTCTTTTGGATGTTCATTTAACTGACAAAAGTACAGTACAAGTACAATAACAAACTTAATCAGATTTTATTAATATAATTAAATATAAATATAAATAACTTTAGAACGTAATGCAAATCATTCATATTTAGATGGAACCGTGGCAAAAAATAATAAACATTTGAAAGAATATTTAAGTAGCTCCTTTAAAACTGCCAACAATAAAAGTAACATTTAAAATTATTATAATTGACTATATATGGATCAATCATTTATGAGGGTGGAGTCCCTCAGTGCTGAGTATCACAATCTTTCCATGGTCTCCCCGTGTATGCATGGGTTTTCTCTGGGTTCTCTGGTTTTCTTCCCACAATCCAAAAACATGGATTCAATATGGGTTTATCTGCCCAGTGCCTGAAATGTTCCCCACTAGAACCCATGGGGAAATCACCCCTTTCAATGTTGATGCTTGCTGATTTGAATATTTCTGTAAATATTAGTATTATACCAGACAACAGTCTCAAGAGTTTTCAGGGGAATGGTAAAATTGAAACCAAATATGGTGAGCAGCAGTCCTTTAAAGAAAAAAAAAGTGCTATAAGGCACACAGTTCAAGCTTTTAAAGGTGGTGTAATGATGTGAGGAATGTGTTCTTGGTTAACATCAGTCATTAAGGTCACTATAATGCACCATGACACAAAGCAAAGGTCACCTCATACTGTTTTCATGAACATGTGAATGAGTTTATTGTTTTTTTTTTTTGTTGTTTGTTTTAACTAATTTGTTAAACCTAAAGCTATAAAAACATCTCAACATACAACAGAACAGGAAATTCATAGTATAACATTCTGTCAGATGCAATGATGCAATCATCATATCAACATGGACCACAATCTCATATTAATATGTGCTGAATTGTGTAATGCATGCTATAAAGAATTTAGGGTTTTTAAACAGTTATTTAAAAAGGGAGGCTATACCCAGTATTACTGATCCTATTAAAGGCCAAAGAGGAGATAGAATACAGAGGCAAAGATTACTATTATTATTTTTCTAATAGCAAGCCTTATTAACTTTATAGCTGTAGACCTATAAAGAGTGGCATGTTCACATGTTCTCTGCATGTCTGTGTGGCTTTTCTCCGGGTTCTTTGGGTTCCTCCCACAGTCCAAAAACATGGATTCAATGTGAATGGCTGCTCTAAATTGTATATATAATGTGTCCTATATAGTGTGTGTGTGTGTGTGTGTGTGTGTGTGTGTGTGTGTCTGTCTGTCTTGACCCAGTGATAGATTGGATTTGGATTGGCGCCGTCTGCCCAGCGCACAAAACGTTTTCCCTGTTATAATGCAAAACAATGAGATGGGATGAAACCTATGGAGAGGCAAAATGACAAAAATGGTCACAAGATTTAAACCTGTATACAAAAGTCCATTGCCAAATGAATAATTAAACATATAATTAAATTTATAACGAGCCTAACCAATACCTTCAGTTAGAAAAGGACTTAAAAACCAATTCCCCACTTTTTTTAAACGACATAAAGATACGACTTGGCACTTCAGGGGTTAAATAACCAAGCAAGGTGGTTCAGTGAGTTCATCCTAAACGTGTGATCCACGCAGTCCGGGAGCCTGTAATCCTTAAACACAGATTTGGTTCCTTTTAACGTCTAATGGTAATCAGCATCGCGATCCCCGTCTGCTCTTTGGTTTTGGGGTTGGCAGACGGTTGGTGATCAAACGGAACCGTTTCCCTGAGAGGCTCGTGATGTGACTGAGACTGCATTCTGCATGCAGTGTGGAAATGCATCCCTCACACAGGCATGTAAACAGTTGTGGGTAGATCTGCCTCGATCGAGGACACGCGCTAATAAAGAGTGATCAGCTTTAATTACAACGAGATGCAAGTCGACTCTCCCTTTCGATATTGGAGGGGAGGTCCTTTCAAAGGGACAGACCCGCACCAAATAGCACTAGATCGTGTTTTTATTTACAGCCCACGACCCGCATTAGACGGTCGTTACGGCGTGGCGCAGCGCACAATGAACGGCCAGTGCGAGCGAACACGTTTAAATCAAGCACGCAACAGCTCCATTCGCTCCGAGCTGACTTTCTCTGAAATTCCAGACCAAATTCTTTAATATGACCTATTCTTTTCTAATAAAACAACGGCGGCCCCGTTCTGAGCGGATTCCGAGAGCATCCGTGCTTAATGACGGGATGCCGCTGATGTTTCTTGGGGAAGGGTATCAGAGGCTGGTCGCTGCCTCATAGCAACAAAAAGGCAGCAGGAATAAGACGCGTCGGGGTTGATCCGGCTCCACAGCGAGTTCATCACGCCTCTCCGGCTGTCATTTCGGGATCTAACTTGAAAGGCGAATGAAAGAGAAAAAAAACTCACCGCTTCTTTTTGTGGGGTTTTATTGTCCTGTCAGGCGGGCCTCTGCGCCATCGATTCTCATTCAGTAGCCTTTTGAGATGCTGAGGCTGAGGGAGGAGGAGGAGGAGGATGAGGAGGGGGTAATGGGGGAGACAGGGCTGGGTGAGAAACACGAGTGTGAGTCGATCTGAACACAAAGGTAAAAAAAAAAAACCAGAAGATCCAAGACCGTTTGTTTTCTTTCAAACATCATGGCTCTAAATAGTAAGCCGAATCAATCACCACAACACCACCTGTAAAAACCACTGCTGTGATGCATGTGGGACAGGTGAACATTCAGAGGTATATATATATATATATATATATATATATATATATATATATATATATATATACACACGTGTGTATACACATCTCTTTTATTATTCAGGCTTTGATCCGTTAGTGCCAGTGTACAGCTTACAGAGGCATATGTTATTTGGCAGGTGTGGACAGTGGCTCTGCACAAAGCAGGGCACAATACATTGACGAGTTTAAATATCTGGGACCAGAACAGAGCATTGATCTCATGTTAACTGAACACATTTAGTCTTTGCAGAAAAGTGGAGGCTGTTTGAGGTACAAAAAAATTGGAACTTAATGTTAATGACCATGGTTTGGAATGCACGTCCAGCAAACTCCTTTCAAAAATATTTATGCTTGGTAAAATCCTATACCAGTTTTAGTTTGACCTTACACTAAAGCAGAAAAAAGCCAAAAAGAAACCAAAAAGCTTTAAAGAGCAGTAAACAGAATGAATTACACTTTTGGTGAACACAGTACATTACATTAGGTCATTTTTTTCTTCTCATTATCTTGAACGCTTAATCCTATTTTAGGATTGTGAGAGGGGGAGGATCCCCATGCCCATCCAAGGGAGAATGTTTTGGGCGCTGGACAGACAATAATCCTTTGCTCAGCAAACACTGTTACACACACACACACAACTCCACCCTGGTCAGGATTTAAACCAGGTTTCACAGCACTGAGAGCTGGACATGATAACCATTGCGCCCACGTTCCTCTCCTTGTCATTTTGCAGAAGCTATTATCCAAAGCCGAAGTACCAACATGTTTAGTGTCAGAGTACAGAGGGCGGGTCATTCTGACACCTTTTAATCAGATCCAATATGAACTTCTTCAGCAATCTGAGCTACAGTGGAAGTCATCATTACCAGAGGTGCCGATAATCACAGAGGTTACATGAGGACAAATAGAAAGTTATATATTAAATTACCTTTTAAAAGTAGGTGGCTTCTCACATATGCTCAAACATATCTGAAAAGACTTGAACAAATCACAATAAAATAATTGCTGTTTTTGTATAAGAACAGGTTTTAATCTTTAACCAATAAAAAAAAATACTTTGCCAGCACAGGTCATGTACTTGTTAAAATAATATGCATTGAATGTAATCAGCTCAACAAGGTTTGGATGGTAATAAAATTCAGAAACAAAATTGGCATGAATCTAAAAAATACTGCAAACCAATCTGAACAAAACCACTTTATTACAGAAGAGAAAAACATGGTAAACGTGATTACTTTTATGAAATGACAACCTAAAGTTAGAGAAACCAACTAAATTGAACTAAACTAACTTATGTGTTTTCAGGTCACACTAACTCAGAAAAGTGATTCTAAATTTTACAAAAACATCAGTAAATTCAAATTCTAAAATCAACAATACCTACATGAACACACCAACAACGCAACACAATTGTATTAGGAATGAAACATTTACTGATTTGAACTCTTTATGTACTAAAATGATGAGTACAAAGAGGTTATGCAGAACTGATAATTTAGGTATCTATCCCAATTCATGTCATCCTCAAAAGATATTTGCTCTTTAAAGTGGTCAAATGTTCTTAACAAATTGGCTGAACAAAAAAAACACACAGAACAATTTACATTAGCATCTTATTTCCCTGCTTGCTGAGCCTGGCGACGCAGCAAAATATATATCTTCTCTTTGATCCAGTCTTTGTTGTTAGGTTGATATGTCTGTGTGTCAGCACGGTACCTACAAAAACAGAACATGACATGATTACACAGTGCTAGGTTAATGCAGTTTAGCAGAATCACAATTGAAGTGCTGCTGGGGTGCGCCAGCCGAGTGAGCAGTATAATAATCATAATATTTAATGCAGAGATATGAGGTTTTATTTCCAAATTGCACTTTGAATAGTTTTAACAAACATTTATATTTATTAAATTTACTACACAACATGGGATACTCTAACTCTTACATAACTAAAGCAATGTGCATCCTCCTCCTTTTTCACACTTAGTACACTAAGTAGGAAGTGTAAATTGTTCATGTGCTGTTAAAATTCAGCGTTCTTATTTAACCTAAATGAAGATGGGCTGATAAAGGTGATTAGGAAGGTAAATAAAGCTAAAACAATACATTATGTCTATTAAAGCCATATCAATGGTTTTATTTTACAAATCAGCAAATTATTTACAATTGTGGCTTTGATAAACAAATACTTTGTCTTGACCATTTTCTAATTACATTTTAAAAAGTGAGTTCTAACTTTTAATTTAGAATTTCACGAGAATTTTATTGGTTTTGCTGAGTTGACATCAGTTACTTTACACCACTGTATGTCTTGTAAAGCTCTTTTAACATACATTAAGTGTTCTTTACTGTAGTGCATACAGCTTGTGCTGTGGTGTTGTACAGATAATATGGAAGCGTCATTAAGCAAACAGGTTTTAACATAAGTGCTATAATATTTCATTAAAGTGAACCCTTCAAGATTTTTTGCTAAATTTAAGATTAGCTCTAGAATAATCTGGTCCCTTCTTTGTTATTTGGAACAATTATACTGTGAATTCATTCATTCATTATCCTCCGCTTTATCCTATTAGGGTCGCGGTGGGGTTCCCCATGCCCATCCAGGGGAGAACGTCTCGGACGCTGGGCAGATACACCCAGGACAGGGCGCCAATCCATCACTGGGCACACACTCACTCACTCACTCACTCACTCACACACTCACACACTCACACACACACATACACACTCTATATAAACATACTCTATTTTTGGACTGTGGGAGGAAACCGGAGAACCCGGAGGAAACCCACACGGACACGTGGAGAACATGGAAACCACCCAGATGGGGATTCGAACCGGGAATCCCTAGCGCTGAGAGGCGAACGTGCTAACCACTCAGCCACCGTGCTGCCATTTATACTGTGAAATGTTTTTCATAATTTCTATATTTTATTTCTTAGAACAAGAATTGTTTGTTGAGCTTTACAATCTTTTAAAGAAAAGGCCCACAAACATTGTTGTATTTCTTAATTGTAGTATAAATTTACTGGTTGTTTACTGGAAAAGTGTACAGCTGAGTCCATGGGTGAAATTTCAGAAACATATACTTACACCAAGCAGCTGAGATCAGCCAAATCATCAATGAAATCAAACAGTTGACTGATGTCGTATGTAATCGATGGACTGTTGGGGTTCATCCTCTTTAGGTGCTCCTCATACATTTTACAAACTCCTGGCAAAGAAAAACACCTTTAATTGTTTTTATGCATCTGCACCAAGTTTATTTCTCATATGCACAGAATCTCCACATAACCTCTGTAGTAAATTCTGACTTTAGATCTCGCACATACCCACAAGGATCACAGTGAATTACATGCTTAGTATATGTGGTTCTTAACATCCTAAATGATTTACTGTTCACAGCTCTTATTTGTAAGTATTTCACATCTATGCACCATTTAATGCTTTATTGCTTAAGATGTTATCTACTAAATTATTAAAACACTTAAACTGTGCGTCATGTTATTTGTAAATCACAGCAGTAAAGCCACTTGTAGTTAGTGATCTAGTTATCATCGTCCAAATAATACGGCAAAATATGAACATTATTATATACATTCATTCATTATCTCCCGCTTTTTCCTCTATTAGGGTCGCGGTGGGGTTCCCCATGCCCATCCAGGGGAGAACATCTCGGGCGCTGGGCAGATAGACCCAGGACAGGGCGCCAATACATCGCTGGGCACACACTCACTCACACTCTATATGGGGCAATTTTGAGAATTCAATTGACTTGATCCATGTTTTTGGACTGTGGGAGGAAACCGGAGAACCCGGAGGAAGCCCACGCAGACACGGGGAATCCCTAGTGCTGAATTCGAACCGGGAATCCCTAGTGCTGAAAGGCGAACGTGCTAACCACTAAGCCACCGTGCCACCATTATATATACACACACACACACATATATATATATATATATATATATATATATATATATATATGTATATATATATGAATTTGATTCATATATATATATAATATATATATATATATATATATATATATATATATATATATATATATATATATATATATGGACGAATGTATAGATACAGAAGAACGTTGGTGTGGGACTCAGGAGTTGATGCATGACAACGTTACTCGCTCTACCCGATTGTGCTAGATGCACTAATATGTGGGCAACTGTGTGCCAGTGGTGCGTTGAGCAGTTTCCACTCCCCGATACGGAGCAGCTGCCGTACTACAGAGATGCAGTCCCAACAACATTATTTGTTTTTACTGTTTAATTATATTTTGTTTTTGAAAAGTGAATCAAAGTAGATACCACAACATTGTTTCAACGCATCGCTTTAAAACGCACAATTTTTTTTATTCTACACCGCAAACAGATTTACTGCTGTGATTTACAGAGAACATGATGAAGGTTTAAAAGTTCAATAATTCAGTAAATAACATCTTAAACATCTATGGCACTTTTTGTGTGTGTATGCGCATATGCAGTCCAACATGATATAATCAGAATTCTGAGATTCTTTGGAATTGTTTTACCTACTTAGTGGAGGAACTGGGCTTCTATACTTTTATAATTATGTAATTATTACGTAATACATAATAATACAGGCAGTCAAGAATGCAAATTTTCATATAGAAAATTTGATAAATTTTGATATTCATGCTCACTTTGGAAATAAGGAAAATCTGATATTTAATTGTGTTTCAGATATTTAATTGTGTTTCTGAGCTGCCGGTCTGAATACAGCCAGGCTTGTTAATACAACTGGTCTGGCTGAAAATCTGCAACAGTGACCAACAGGAGGCTGGAGTCTAAGTGAGAAAATGCAGTCATCAGAGCTTGTTTAGAGGACAGTAGTGGGAGTGCTGCCCCATGGTCATTAGCTGAAATGAGGCTTAAGGAAGGTCACAAGGCCCGGGATGATTTAATGACTTGATTAATAAAGTCCCTGGTTTGACTGCCGTTTGCACAAAGTACCATGGCTGAAGTGGCCTTGAGCAAGGCACCTAATCCCAATTGCTCCCTGGGCACCCACCGCTCTGGGCATGTGTGCTCACTTCTCTCTGTGTGTGTATATTTCACTGCATAGATGGATTAAATGTGGAGAATGTGTGCAAGCACAGTAGGCAAAATATATCACTTATTATTACAACTCATTTGGCAGAAATACTGAAGCAAAAGAAAAATGCATGTACGTAGATGATACATTACCTTCCATACATTCGTTAACTGATTCATAATCAGCATATGTTCTTCCTTCAGGTCTCTTTGTGGGCTGAACAAGTAGAATAGTGTGAGACTGCAACAGAGAAAGCAATGCAAAAGCACATAAATCAGCCCATATCTCAAAATTCTGTTTCTCAGAAATTTTAGCTGAACTAAAATTTAATTAAAACATATTTTAGCTGAGAAATTACATAATGACAATTTATGTTGACAGCAAAAGAAAACATGATTTTTGG
The DNA here is from genome assembly GCA_019802505.1 of Corydoras sp. C115. NCBI lineage: Eukaryota > Metazoa > Chordata > Actinopteri > Siluriformes > Callichthyidae > Corydoras > Corydoras sp. C115. The sequence goes on along the minus strand of JAFMOC010000006.1, from coordinate 8,584,696 downwards.
CATCAAGTCACTTCATTTAACTTTAAATTTATTATTTAATGACATGATTAATAAAGTTTGCTACGGTTTCAAACTCGCTATATCAGACATGCGTGAAATATAAACTTAAAGCGGATTCAAGCAAAAATTTAAAGCACAAACAAAAGGCGGAGCCAGAAACAAATTTAAACACGAATAAAATATTAGAACATTAAAAATATATAATTAATACGTTAGCTGTACGGCACACTGTGATCTCAGTCATGATCAGATCGTACTGTAATGTGCTTTTTAATCAACGCTGTTTACACTTACACGGGTTACTGTTTTAAATTTGTTTAAAACTGATGTAGCTGTGAATTTGCGTTTATCAACCCAAAATTTACGCAAAACATGAAAGCAGGCTTTTAAAAACCTCCGCTACTGTTAAGCTAACAGCTAACAATCGGTCCAAATATTTATTTGTATGGATCTCTTGAAGCCGTAACCCTACTGTAACAGCACCGAGACTGTTTTAAAAGATATGTTTCAAAAAAATAAATATCTAACCATTGTGGGGGGAAAATGGAATTAAAGCGAAATCCAGATGTAAAAACGTTTAGCGTTCACGAGTGTAACTGTGCAAAACGCGCAGCAAGCATCAAGTTCCGGTTTCAAACCTGCAGTCACGTTGTACAAACGCAAAGCCCCCAATCCCACCAACTCACTGCGTTCAAGTCTGAAACCGTCATTACATTAAAGATCCATTTACTAACCCAAATAAAATTCCATAAATTATACATAATTATAAAAATAATACAATTTGCCATCTGGCAAAAAGACGGTTTTCATTTTTTTCATATTTCATTTCAATAAAAGGCCAATCTTAGGGAAAAATGGACAAACACACATCCATTCATCCATTATCTTCCAATTAATCCTCTACTAGGGTCGCAGGGGGAGGGGGTCACCATGTCCATCCATTGGAGAGTGTTCGGGCGCTGGGCAGATACACCCAGAACAGGGCGCCAATCCATCACTAGACACACACTCCCACACACACACAAACACACTCTATATGGGGAAATTTGGAGCATTCAATTTATATTAGGGTTCCCCATGCCAATCCAGGGGTGAACGTTTCGGGCACTGGGCAGATACACCCAGGACAGGGCGCCAATCTATCGCTGGGAACACACTCACTCACACAGACACGCACACAAACACACAATATATGGGCCAATTTGGAGAATTCAATTTACCTTGATCCAGGTTTTTGGACTGTGGGAGGAAACCGGAGAACGAGGAAGAAACCCACACGGACACGAGGAGAACATGGAAACTCCTTCTAGATTGGGATTCCAACTGGGAATCCCTAGCACTAAGAGGAGAAGATGCTAACCACTAAGCCACGCTTATCACACACACAACCCTCTTTCAAAAAAACTTTAATTGTGAGAAGTTGTAGTATAATGTGAAAAAAACTTCATGGCATTACGGGTCCATTTACAGCATTATTTCCAAAATAAGGTCTCAATACTTAAAAATAAAGTCATAATATTTCAAGAGCACTGGGGATCCAGGTTTGAATCCCAGTCTGAGTGGCGTTTCCATGTTTTCCCTGTGTCCGCATGAGTTTCCTCTGGGTTCTCTGCCCCCCCCCCCCCCCCCCCCCCCCCCCCCCCCCCCCCCCCCCCCCCAGTTCAAAAACATGAATTCAAGATACATTGAATGCTCTAAATTGCCCCATATATCTGTGTTTGTGTGTGTGTGTGCGCTGTGTAAGTGAGTGTGCAAAAAGATATATTGGCGCCCTGTCCTGCGTGTATCTGCCCAGTGCTCAAAGCATTCTCCCCTGGAGCACGCCCCATCCATAACCCTAGTAGAGGATTAAGCAGAAGATAATGAATGAATAAATGAATGAATGATAATATTTTAAGAATCAAGATGGAAATATTTTAAGAACAAAATATTAATCAGGGCGGCACGGTGGTTTAGTGGTTAGCACGTACGCCTCTCAGCACTAGGGATTCCTGGTTCAAATCCCAATCTGGGTGGAGTTTCCATGTTCTTCCCATGTCCGCGTGGGTTTCCGCCAGGTTCTCCGGTTTCCTCCCACAGTCCAAAAACATGGATCAAGGTAAATTGAATTCTCCAAATTGGCCCATATATTGTGTGCGTGTCTATGTGAGTGAGTGTGTGCCCAGCGATAGATTGGCGCCCTGGCCTGGGTGTATCTGCCCAGCGCCCGAAACGTTCTCCCCTGGATTGGCATGGGGTACCCCCCCGCAACCCAAATATAGGATAAAGCGGAAGATAATGGATGGATGGAAATACTAATCGGTTGTAATAAATGTTATTATGACTTTAATTTTTAAAACGCATTATGTTAGCCACAAAAACGTTGAAGGTTTACCTGACTTATCAGCCAGAATGTTTTAACTTAGTCGTTACAATAATTTCTGCAAATTTATTGAAAGTGGTAACAACATATACTAAAGAAAACGGATATTTTATTCATTGTTGCTACTATAGAGTAGATTGATGCAAAACGCTGAAATGCTAATGGGCTGACATTCTCCAGTAGGTGGTGCTGTGGTAGCGCAAATTAAATTAAATTTCTGTTTTGTCAATTTTCCATCCATCCATTATCTTCCGCTTTTTCCTCTACTAAGGTCGCGTGGGGGGTTCCCCTTGCCCATCCCGGGAGGAACGTTTCGGGCGCTGGACAGATACACCCAGGACAGGGCGCCAATCTAACGCTGGGCACACACTCACTCACACACTCTATATGGGGTAGTTTGGAGAATTCAATTGACTTGATCTATGCTTTTGGACTGTGGGAGGAAACCGGAGAACCCGGAGGAAACCTACGACACGGGGAGAACATGGAAACTCCACTCAGATTGGGATTCGAACTGGGAATCCCTGATGCTGAGAGGCGAAACACGCTAACCACTAAGCCACCGTGCCGCCCCGTTGTGTCAGTTTTGTTTTTCATTTTAAATAAAACATAACTATATATAAATATATGTAATGTTGTACACAATGTATGATTTGATTTTGTGATGTAAAAAATGACTATACCAAAGGGGTGTGGACATGTTCTGTACAAAGTATTTAAGGAGCTTTATTATCAATCTTGTGGCTCTGTAATTTGCATTAAAAAAGGTTCATAATTAAATTAACTGTAAATGTAAATTATTGGGGCGGCACGGTGGCTTAGTGGTTAGCACGTTCGCCTCTCAGCGCTAGGGATTCCCGGTTCGAATCCCCATCTGGGTGGAGTTTCCATGTTCTCCCCGTGTCTGCGTGGGTTTCCTCCGGGTTCTCCGGTTTCCTCCCGCAGTCCAAAAGCATGGATCAAGTTAATTGAATTCTCAAAATTGCGACCTATAGAGTGTGTCTGTGTGAATGAGTGTGTGCCCAGAGATGGATTGGCGCCCTGTCCTGGGTCTATCTGCCCAGCGCCCGAGACGTTCTCCCCTGGATGGGCATGGGGAACCCCACCGCGACCCTAATAGAGGATAAAGCGGGAGATAATGAATGAATGTAAATTATTGTAAATACAATAAAAATTATATATATATATATATATATATATATATATATATATATATATATATATATATATATGTGTGTGTGTGTGTGTGTGTGTGTGTGTGTGTGTGTGTGTGTGTATACACAATCATAATACAAATAAGTATTTTGTATAAAAAAAAGACTGGCATAAACAGTGTGGTGAACCGCGCATGCGCCGTGACCTCATTCTAATCGCTGTTGAACATGGCGGAAGGTGAAGAATCCGAGATCGGGCTGCATTTGTACAAGGTAAACATGTAGCTTTCATTTCATTTCTACATTTTTTTTCCCTTTCGTGTGTTTCCCGTTTATAGGCGAACGACATCCGCTGTGATTATTAAGAAGATTTGAATGCCATTAACATTTCTTTGCAGGAACGCTATCAAGCTTGTTTTTGTTTCGCTGTTAGCTAGAATATGTTGTGTTCCAAATTCCAAACTAATCTACTAACCAGGTGGCAGGCGGCTGCAGTCCAGGTTGCATCAGCTGCGATCGGAACAGCTCTCTATTACAGATATATTGCACGATTTAGTGTGTCAGTCTAGCTGTAGTATTGTTCGTGTTTTCGAACGTCATGCTGGTTCCATAAATAGTGCACTACAGCAGAGCAACAGTCCGGATTTGTGGTGTACAGACGATGCACGCTTCAAAGCACCATACAGACCACAGTGCATTGCAGCAAAAACCATCTCACTAACCGTCTGTTTAAAAAAGAATCAAGGATTTTCTTTAAAAAAAAATAAAGGATGAACATTTAAAACAATTATAACCACCTGCACTTTTATTATATTTTAATACGTATCCTTACGAGTCTGTTATATGCATACATTTTTATATTTTATTATTCATGTATTATTTATGTAGCCCTTATTTATTATTTATGTATTATTTATGTGGTGTTGGTAGTTTATTGTAGTTTATTGCAGTGGAACATGCCGTCAGAAATTAGTTGACTATAAATATAAAATTAATACAAAAAAATGTGTCTAAAAAATTCCGACTGTTGGATGCAAATTCACTACTCAGTTCACTGTGTAGTGAGTAGTAAATATAGTGTGTAGCAAATAAGGGGAACTAGTGAAACATTTTGAGGGGACATTATGTAGTGCAAAAGTTTCCCGATGGAGACACAACCTTAGGGTGCTGAGTAATCCTGAATATTTCCCTTTTTTTGATAAGCTCATGTCAGGTCTGTGTAGTTATTAGAAAAAATTGGATCATGTTTGTAATTTAAATATGGCATTGTATGTGTAGTTATATAGATAAACCCTGCATGTGCATGTATCTAAGTGTACCCATATTTATTTTTAAATTTTTTTTACACATACAGTGCTGGATTTTAATATACAGTTTATATAGATTTGGATGTGGTCTTAGGTCTGATTGTGTAGGTAGATATTTGCTCTGGTCTTGAAGTTATATATAGGCAAATTGTTTTTACACAACTAACTGGACATGTAGTCTTTTTCGATGTAGCTCCGGAGTTATAACGTTGTGACTGTAACTGGGATGTTTTTTTGCTTATATTGTAAGACACCCTAGAGAGAATGAATGTACTCAAGTGACAACAATATACAAAGCTTCCTTTTCTAGATTTCTAGAGAGCAAGGACACAGGATGAGAGAAAACAAACAGACTGGTGGAATAGCAAAAATAAATGCAGAGAAGTAAAAAATTCACATCCCTCTAACAGACATGAATCCTAAAGTTAATAAGTACATAACAGATGTATAGCAAAATAGAATAAAATAAGGATCTAACATACTCCATTAGATCCTTACAAAAGGAAATGCATAACAGACCATCTCAAAAACAGACTAGACCAAATAGTTTACATAAGATACAGTATAGGACATTCCAGACACTCACACAAATATCTATTAATACCCAAAGACGCATTAAACATGTCAACTGTGTAAGTCTACATTGTGAATAAAACACATCTTTATTAAATGCACAAATCAAATCGGTCTGCAGTACCACTATGAAGAAAATGACTAGAACATTAGTAAACTAGATTATATAAGCAATAAGCATTAAGAATTGGACACAAGTTAGTTTACTTTGAGAAGTTTAAATAAAAGTGTATAAAAGTTTTACTTTGAAAGAGCAAATACTTATTTATTTATTTATTTATTTATTTATTTGCATTATTTATTTAACATAATCCAAATTCTGTACTTGAATTTAGTAGTATGCATGGCTGTACATATTCATTTCTATCCAAAAACCTTAATGCATTCGGAATATGTCAGCTGTACAGGTCTGTTGGTGTTTTAAAAACCTATTTTATTTTATTTTTTTTAGAAATGGAGGGATGCACCTGATCAGCGGGCTTTTATATTGCAATACTTGGCAGAGCAGGTCCCCCAAATTTACTGTTTGCAGTCTGAGCCTCAACAAGTGGAAGAGGAGGAAAGAGTGCAAGAACGAGTCCTGCAGCCTCTCGAGTGCCTGTTGTTCGGAGAGAAGCCATGTGTCGGTCTGGAGAAGTTGCAGCAAAAAAACATCAGCTCATCTTCCCAGCAATGTGGCCGTGTATTTAAAGAGGGGGAGACAGTCTACTCCTGCAGGTTATTTTCAGAAAAATGTATTGTTTTTTGAGAATATAATCATGATGTTTTTATTAATTTGACTAATGGTGTATACTACTAGGCAACAAAGAAACCAAACCCAAAACTCAAACTGGAGAGACAAGATGTAACATTATCTACCTAGCAAATTTTCTGAGTTTAAATTTTTTTCATCTTCAGTTCATTTCTCATTACTCAGTACAAGGAAACAAAATGCAGTTAGAATCTACTAGAACTGCAGGTAGTAGCATTATCCAAATTGTACAGGAATGTTCAAAATATTATAAATTCCTTACTAAATGCTCCGTGCCTTGTCTGTGTGAATGTTAGAAGGAAGAGATGCCATAAATAATTGTAAACCAAAAGGAATTACAATGTTGTTGGTTAGAAGTTGAGCTTCTATGAGAAACCATATAAGGAAATCATTTGAGGCAGAGTTGTGGTATGGTAGAGGATGGTTGCTTTTTCACACTGTTAAACGAATGTGACCATATGCATCCCTTACTACCTATGTCAGTAAGGTGTCATCTGAGTGATTGGATCATTAAAATGTCCTTGTTGCCTTATAGGTGTGTTCACACCTGGTCTAACGCTGTTCATACATGACGTGATCACTAGAGCTAATTCCGAATGACGGGTTCGAACGGATCGCTGTCAATGCTCATTTGCATGAACATAGCACAGATTTTCCATCTTTTATACTGTGTTACTCTATGTAGTCAAGTAACCAATGGTGTTTGTTGCTTGCCATTTCTGGTAGCACAGAGTTAAATAGTGATGTTTATCTTGTTAGAAAGTAACATGATATTGTACATGTCCATGAATATAACATGACCGCACTTGAATTTTTGCATTGCTTCTGAAATGAAGCTAAAGTTTACTTTCTTTTAAACATGCCTGTTTTTTGTATGTATTTAAAAGTAAAATGTCATGAGTTTATTAACCTCTTTGTTGTTGAATAATTTAACTTGTCTTTTGTGTTTTTGCAGGGACTGTGCAATTGACCCCACCTGTGTGTTATGTATGGACTGCTTTCAAAACAGTGTACACAAAAGCCATCGCTACAAGGTCAGTTACTAGAACTATACACACACAATGTACATGATACCAAATGCAAATATTAGGTGTGTTTTTATCTAATTTTTGATTTCTTACATTTTATTTAGATGCATGCATCATCAGGGGGTGGCTTCTGTGACTGTGGGGATTTAGAGGCTTGGAAGACTGGTCCCTGCTGCTCCCAACATGACTCCGGCACATCTGTAGCTATGGAGACTGTGAGTCTCTCTTGTTTCTGCCAAAATAACTTTATGATATACATTTTCCATCTGTTGCTTCGGTTAAGCTAACTTCCTGTCCCGAGGTTATAGAAACTGGCTGCACAAGATGCTTTTTTTTGTATCTAATCTAAGCATGTTTAGACTTTAATAAATAGGATATTACAGTGTGGGAAAATGTATGCAGACTTGCTGTATAAAAGTAATCTATTGGGAGAGAAATGTATGCAGACTTGCTGTATAAAAGTAATCTATTGGGAGACACTAAAGAGTATAATATGACAAACATATGACAAACAGCTAAGTTGATCAGCATCTGATCATGTCCCAGAGCTCTGTAAATGCTCAGATTTTCATGTTGCCTGGCTTTGTTCAGCATGTGTGTTGACTCACTGATAAGGGTCTGGAAAATATCACCTTTGTCTGAAAAACGGCAGGTGCGAGGTGTTTGATAGTCTGGGTTTTGTCACTGTTATGAAGTCAAAAGGGACATAATCTAATCTTATTTTGCAAAGCCTGATAAATATGCTTTGCCAGTTAATACTTTTATATATTTAATGCATTTCACCTGTTTTTGTTCACAAGAAAAAGATTAAAATTATATAATTATTGAAACATTTATTAATTTTTCAGAACATTCATACTGTAAGCATTTCATTTTTTTGGATCAGAGAAACAGATTGTATAAATCAAATATCAATCTGGTACAACGTTGAACAGACCATGCATTTACAAATTACCCAATTAATTAGGAAATAACTGCTCATGTATTGCATTGGCTTCCAGAAAATAATTTAACTTTTTCATGCTGTTACATTATGCAGTTATGGTTGAAAGTTTGTAAACTTTTTAGGGTTTTTCTTCAGCAAAACATTTTTCGGACTCGTTGTCATTTATTTTTGGTGGAACGATCTTCCCAACTCTGTCCGTAAGGCAGTATCACTAAGCAGTTTTAAGAAACTACTGAATACGCATCTCTTTAACAAATACCTGTTGTAAAAAAAAAGGGGGGGGGGGGCCGCAGCATCAAATAACAATCAGGTTTGATGAATTTACAGTATAGTTGGGTTTTCTGCATAACTTCTGACTTGTAATGTTCTCATTTGTAAGTCGCTTTGGATAAAAGCGTCTGCTAAATGACTAAAGGTAAATGTAAATATTTTTTTACGGAAAATGATCTATTATGAAATATTTGTGGGTGGTACAAAGTATGTGCATTTGTTTGGTTTGGTACTTGGTGTAAATCTTTTATACATCAACAAATCCAACTAAACATTTCTGGTAGTTATTTAGCTGGAAACTGCTATAACTCTGTCATGTTCCTGGGTTTCCACCCATGAATTCCAGGTTATTTTTTCACAGGATTTTTACTTTTCTATTTTAAAACTTAAAATTAATTCTCCTTTAACCACAGAATGACTCCTATACTTATGTTGTTGTTATTCTGCATGAAACATGTTCATTTGCACTGCAGCTCACAGACAGATCTTCTGACAGACTTCTTTAGAATTTGCTGGTAAAATTCACAATTTTATTGTTTTAATTATGAAACGCCACCCAGGTCGTAAAACCAGGATAACAAACACACACATACGCATGCACAGACACACAGATAAACAAATATTTTAATTGTTCCACTTGTTGCTTGCTTTTTTTTGTTGAAGTCTTAAATATTTGACCTGCATGTAAATGTAAATAAGGCTTTTTTGCTTTTGTGTATTCCAGGCTAAAGCCATGAATGCATTAAATTTATTAATCTAGTCCTTATTGGTTTTAATGTAGTTTTGAGGGTTTTTTTCACACAAGGATTGAGCAGAAATATAAACTAGGATTTTTATGCTTTATCGGAAATGAGGAATGCATTGGTAATAATACATGTACCGGTACATACTATTAGTTATACAGTGTGAATAAATGCTCAAATGACCTCTGCTTACAGTCATGGCTACCCACTGCATAATCTACATTATGTACCTAAATTTAGCACTAAAACAGAATTATTAGGAACTAAAGTGGTACGTTTGCCAGTATGATCTGATTACATGGATAAAAAATTAGAATGTTTATCTTCCTCATTCCAGTAATTCCTTAACATCTTGTTAAAACAAACACATAGGAGACCATTACCGCTGCAAATAAACTGAGTAATGTTTAATTACCCATTTTCTTGTGTATTTAACTTTTTTGTTATTTTGCTCTGTGTGTAAAATTTAGGATGAGTGTGTGTTGGAGACGGGCCTGCAGGAGCGAGCTCAGACACTTTTCCAGGTGCTGCTGCAGTATTTCACTGACCTGATAGTGTGGGAAGAAGGAAATGAGCTTCCTGAGGAGCTAAAGCCTGGGTAGCCTTTCTTTTTTTTATTTAACCCCAAAGTGAAAAGAAATATCTGTATTTAGACTATGAATTACTTTGTGGGTAGCACACAAGCAGATATTAGTCAGTGAGTCACATCTGCAGGAAGTAAGTGGACATCACTTTTATTTATAATTTCCAATAATGAATATTGGGTAAAACAAATGGAAATGTAATGCAATACGCAATAACATTTTGGCTAAATACATTCAAGTAATAGCTTGAGAAAAATCTTAATGCGAGCTGATCGCAGTTTACCAAATTTTAGTATAGGATTTTCAGTGGCCTACATTGAGATTTGAAATTGAACCCAGCAAATAACTTTCATATTATTTGAAATATAATTGATGGTGGCTCAGTGGGTGACACTAGCATCCACACTAAGACACATGTCCTATGCTCAATTCCCAGTGATGTTCTTTTTATGTGAAATGTGCATACTGTTTCCATGTCTGTATTGGTTAACTGCAGGACCGTTTAGTTTTCTTCACAATCCAAAATAAACGTGTCATGTTTTTGTGTGTTTGCTCTGTGATGAACTGCCAACCTGTCTTGGATGTTACCTACCTTGTGTGAGTACTGGGATTGATTAGTGCATCTCCTGCAATCCTGATCAAGAAAAGCATCTTAGGAAATAAAGGATTAAATGGAAGATTTGATATAGATAAGGCATTGTCACCACCATTAGTTTTTGACATCACACATTCTTTTTTGTAATTAAAGGGTATCTTTGAGTGTACTGAGTTCAATATATTAGAGCAAGATTTTCTAGGTGGTTTATAGCTTCAAAGAAATGTGCTTGATATATATACCGTTGATTTTTACCCAACAAAATCATACGAAATATTACAGGATAGTGCAAATACTTTTTGCTGCATCATTTATTTTAACATTAAGTGATTTCTATGTGGAAATTAACTTGGTTGTTTTTTGTGTGATTTTAGGATGAAGGAGAAGACTTACTATTGCGTTCTTTATAATGATGAACATCACTCGTATGATCATGTCATCTATACTCTTCAAAGAGCCATCAACTGTAACCAAAGTGAAGCTCACGTACACACTTCATTAATTGACAAGGAGGCATGTATTCTGCATGTGCGCACACATCTTTTTAAAATATGCAAGGAAAAAAACATTGTTGCACTGTTACCACCTGTATTATTCAAGCTTTTGCTATTGCATAACTCACAATGTATTAAAGGTTTAATCAGTAATACTGTAATCAGTAATAACTATAAATGGTGTCAGACTCCCTATCAATCACATTAACCTTAGAAATGAATGTGTGTTTTATAAAGTTTTACACTACACATTTGATTCACATACTGCAAATACGAGTTTGATTAATAAAAAACCTACCAAATTTGGTGCACAGTGGGTAGCTGTCACTTAGCAGTACAAAGTTTGGGTCCTCCTTCACTGGCAGAATAAACTTTTCTTAAAGTAAACTTTTCTGTTAGTAAAAAATTCATAAGATCAACAATTGTGAAAATATTTACAATAGTCAGGCACAAATTGTCGTACCATAGTCAACTTCTCTGATGTCACATTTAATTTCTTTTGATGCTTGATACTTTGCAGTGATTGGCTAACAAATATTTATTAATGAACTGTTGAAATTCAGTGAGTTTATTTGTTAGTGTAACCCCTAGCCTTAACTTTGCCTTTTTTAGGGAAGAAGAGCTGTTAAAAGAGGAACTTTAAGGGCCTGTCAACAAACCAAAGACCTTATAGTGGTAAGCAGTTACAACTACCCTCATTTACTTTTTGTAATCATGTCATGTGATGTGTATACTGTTGATCTTTTTTGTCAGAAACAAAAAAAATGCCGTTATATAAATTTTGCTACATTTTTCCATTGGTTAAATATGTTTCTTTGGTTTCATCCCCCTTTGATAAAAGTCAAATTAAAATATCAACATGAGTATTTAACTTGTGCTTGTGTGTACATGCACAGTGACTTTGTTCTTATCTCTCTAAACTTGCATGATACATTGTTATTTTCCATATACATATGATTTGTATATAATTAATTAATTAATTTGGTTCTGCAGGCTAACTCAGAGCAGATTACACAGCAGCCGTTGCGTGTGGAGATCCTGGACTCAGTGGTCATGGCACATCAGACATTTGTCCTCAGGCTAGGAACATGGTTTCAGCAGATAATTGGCTACTCTGGTAAATTCCATTTATCATATGTGATGTTTGACTTTTTATGATTACATATTACATACATAATGCAAACAACATGTGTGCAGCAGTCTTGTTTTTTTTTTGGTGTTGGCTCAAATTATTAGTTAACATTAATGCTGCAGCTTACAAAGTGAATTCAGTGCATCTTTTTGTAACAGTTCAGGGCACCCGTTTTGAAATGAATGCCGAAGTCGGTGGTTTTTCCCATCAAATCCCTAAATGAATCACTTTTAAATCATATGTGTTAATATGACTAAAAATAAATAGCAAATAAATCCTTTAGAGTAAAGAATACCTACATAACCAAAATGTTGGAAAAGGCAGAGGCAAAGCCCACATCGACAGAGATAACAAAACATGAGCCAAAAAATTTTTTACTTTTGAAAGGAAAGGTAACTGGATAGGTTTAAATTGTATAACCAATTTGCACTCGCTAATTTTCAAGTACATACTCAATATTGTAAAGAATTTTGATTGTTTTGTAAACATTTGGTTAAAAGTGTTAAGAGAATGAAGGTTAATATTAGAAAGTTTCCCTTTTAAGTCTAAAATAAACATGTTTTGTGTACTTTTGTTAATTCTTTGCTTTTTTTGTCATTTTGTTTAACCCAAATTTAGTAGGCTTCAGGCAAGTGTTTTGCCAGGTGGCTTTGGACTCTGTTGCTGACAAACTCTGTTTAATCAGCAAGTTGATGTTGCATGATGCCAGACTCTACAAAGGCAAGAAATTTATTTTACAGTGGTTTGCCATTTTTATTATTAGTATGGCAAAAGCTGGATGTGTTGAGTCTACTGTATAAAGCTTTTTTTTTTTTTTTTTTTTTTCAACAGGAGCTCGCAAGGCCATCCATGAGATGATTTTCTGTAGTTTGCTAATGGAAACAGAGTATAAAAGACAGTTTGCAATAAAATTTACAGAGGTTTGATTATGTTTTTTGGAAGATATAAACAATATTAAGATGTGCTTTACTCACTGTGCAGCTGAATTTTGGTACTAAATACTTAATTTTTTCCTTTTCTTTAGCATTATAAACAACTACAGGAAGATTTTATCAGAGATGATCATGATAGGAATTTTTCAATTACAGCTCTGTCTGTTCAAATCTTCACTGTTCCAACACTGGTAATAAATTAAATCTTAACCCAGGCACATCACTTCTGACATGCTGTTCACATCTTTTATATTAACTTTTTTTTTTTTTTTAAAGTGTGAAAATAGTAGGCAACTGTGGTGGTGTTACTCTATTTTGTTGTGTATCCGTCCATTTTGATTTTAATTATTATTTTATTTCAAGGCAAGGCATTTGATTGAAGAGGGCAGTGTTATTAAAGTCATTATAGACACAGTCATGGCGATGCTAAGAGAACATCTGGACAACAACCGGCGCTTTCATTTTCAGGACTACAATTCTGACAAGTTCTTTCGAGTTCAAGTCATCTTCCACGATCTCAAGTAAATATTTGGTTGCATAATAAGAGAAGTCAAGAATTCGACTCTTGCTGATTTTTTTTTTTTTTTTTTTTTTGCAGGTATATTCTTATAAGTAAACCAACCGTGTGGACCGAAGAATTAAGGAGGAAGTTTCTAGAAGGTTTCAGTGTATTTCTTGGGCTGTTGAATTGCATGCAGGTACGAATCAAGATTACTTATCTATCTACATGTTTAAAAGCTGTTTTATTCAATAAGTTCTGTGTCTGTTCCAGTATTTATATACCGGTACATAATACATCTAGTTTGTAATAAAGCCCATGTGATGTCAGCTGAGCTATGAACAAAAAGCAATGTGTATGATAGTTCTGTAGGGTCTGCAGGTTTCTGTCCTATTTAAAATTCACTTCAGGTAGTAAATTGATATAACTGCATTGAGACAATGTACTATTGTCAGATTTCAAAATATTAAGCTTCTGATAGTTATAACATCTCACCATCAGAAAATTGGCAGATATTCGATAAAAGTATCTGGGTATGAATTATTTTTTCCTGATATCAATAAATGCAGTTAATAATGCATATATTCTTTGCAAACAGACTATTTAGTTTAGGCCAGAAGATGTATTAGAATGTGCCTTTAGTTTTCATCTATTAGTCTAAATTTATATTAAACCCTTATTCACTCAATATTTTGTTAAAATTGTTCTGTGTATTCTCCGGTTTCCTCTCACAGTTTAATAACATGGATTAAGTCAATTGAGTTCTCCAAATTGCCCCATATGGAGTGTGTTTGTGTGCGTGTCTGTGTGAGTGAGTGTGTGCCCAGTGATAGACTGGCCCCTGTCCTGGGTGTATCTGCCCAGCGCCCGAAACTTTCTTCCCTGGATGGGCATTGGGAACCCCCCCCGCGACCCTAATATAGGATAAAGCGGAAGATAATGGATGGATGTTCTGTGTATGACTAAACCCAAACCATTATGGCCATATTCATTGTATTGATAAGCTTTTTGTGGTATTTTAAATTGTAATTACTATTTTACTAATTTTTACTAATTGCTATTTGCTTTTTCTTGTAGGGAATGGAGGAAGTAAAAAGACAGTTTGGTCAACATATTGAGGTTGAACCAGAATGGGAAGCCGGCTTTACTATTCAGATCCAGCTCCGACACATTCTGTCCATGTTTCAAGACTGGTGTTCATCTGATGTGAGTGACTTTTAAACCTCCATCTGATTGTTTTTAATGATTACTTTCAATGCATGATATTAGGGGTGTAATGATGCCCATAACTTTACTTTTGATGTCAATGGAATCCATTTTTCTATGTTCTGTTGGTTAAGTGACAAAATTAATGGTGAATAAGGTGAATTCAGCGCTTCTGAAATATTTCTTGGCAGTGGTCCACAATGAGAAAACTGACAGTTTGAAGACTTAAGACTCAATTAAGCAGTCAAATTATATTCAGTCTGTTTGTTTTATTTTTTATTATGAAAATGCATATAAAATACAAACAGGAATTAAGCATGTTAATAACTGAAGGTATGCAGGGGAATAAATATTTTCTCACTAGATGACACACTGTTGACCAGTTACCACTGATATGGCAAGTTTAAATCCACCTGTCTTGCAGTTAACAGCTGTTTATTAGATGGCTTTTGAAAAAAGCCATCTATTGTTATCCCTCAAATTCTTATTCTTATTCTTCTTCAGCACATTTCTGCGATTAATTCAGCCCGAACCGCTCGACGTACAGACTCGGTTCGAACACCGTTGCGTAGGGAATGTTCACGAGACCTGTGCTATGTATTTTTGGAGTTTGTGACATTTATAGTTTTTAATAAAATTAAGTTTAAAAATTGAAAAATCCCCATTGAAATGCATGGGGCTGATTTTCGGACGGCCATAACTCGGCCATTTTTAGAGCTACAGCCACGAAACTTCAGAGACTTAGACTGGGGGTAAATGTCTGCAAAAGTCCAAAGTTTTATCAAGATTGGACTTACCGATCAGTTTTTATCGATCTTTGAAAATCGAAAAATTCACTCCATTCATTTCCTATGGAGCCGGCAGTGCGGGTGACGTCATCCACGCTCTGATTCAGGAATGCTTTTTTTTCGCCAAACAAACGTCTGTAACATCGCGATACTTTCACCTAGAAACTCCATTTTACCCTTAAACGATAGATATTTTAGTTCTCTCTAACATGACCGAGTTTCATGAGGATTGAAGTTTTAGTTTCCGAGCTATGAGCGTTTGTTTGGCGGGAGTGGCTGAACCGGCTCCATAGACAACCATTAAAAAGGATTTTCGGATCGTCTTCTAAGTTTCTAAATCGCCATAACTCGCTCATTTTTTATTCAATCTGCATCAAATTACACCAGAATAATCCCCCAACGGTCTAGTTTCTAACGGTGTCTTTGGTTAAGCGATAGGTGAAAGATTTCCCGAGTTATGAGCGTTTGTTTGGAGGTAGTAAAAAACGGATTTTTTCACTGACTTCAGAATGAGTCTCTGTGTGCTGCATGCACTTTCACACACACAGGCAACAGCCAATCAGCATCAGGGAGCCTGGCCGAGTGACGTCACCAGGTTGCCTTATAAGGGTGGCTCATTTGAAGGCAACACAGACTGCTGCAGGATGAGGGGCAACAGGGCAAATTAAATGGCACTTTCTCCAAATTTTAACCCGTTCATGGGCCAAGCATTCAAAAGCCATCTCTGTAGTTCCTTGGAAATACAAATCTAGTTATAAGATTATTGTTCTAAAGGAAGACAATGGTTGTGTAACATAAATGTTTTAAAATATGTTTTATTTCATTTCTTTTTAATAGTTGTTTGTATAATTAAATAAATTAGTCATAAATACATATGAAACATTTTTCAAGGGTTGCATATACAGTGGTGTGAAAGTGTTTGCCCCCTTCCTCATTTCCTGTTTTTTTTGCATGTTTGTCACACTTAAGTGTTTCGGAACATCAAACCAATTTAAACAATAGTCAAGGACAACACAAGTAAACACAAAATGCAATTTGTAAATGAAGGTGTTTATCATTAAAGGAGAAAAAAAATCCAAACCATCATGGCCCTGTGTGAAAAAGTGATTGCCCCCTTGTTAAATCATACTATAACTGTGGTTTTTAACACCGGAGTTCAATTTCTCTAGCCACACCCAGGCCTGATTATTGCCACACCTGTTCTCAATCAAGACATCACTTAAATAGGAGCTGCCTGACACAGTAAAGTCCACCAAAAGATCCTTAAAAGCTACACGTCATGCCGAGATCCAAAGAAATTCAGGAACAATTGAGAAATAAAGTAATTGAGATCTATCAGTCTGGAAAGGGTTATAAAGCAATTTCCAAAGCTTTGGGAATCCAGCGAACCACAGTGAGAGCCATTATCCACAAATGGCGAAGACATGGAACAGTGGTGAACCTTCCCAGGAGTGGCCGGCCGCCCAAAATTACCCCAAGAGCGGAGACTCATCCAAGAGGTCACAAAAGACCCCACAACAACGTCCAAAGAACTGCAGGCCTCACTTGCCTCAGTTAAGGTCAGCGTTCATGCCTCCACCATCAGAAAAAGACTGGGCAAATATGGCCTGCATGGCAGAGTTCCAAGAAGAAAACCGCTGCTGAGCAAAAAGAACATTAAAGCTCGTCTCAATTTTTCCAAAACACATCTTGATGATCCCAACAGTTTTGGGAAAACATTCTGTGGACCGATGAGACAAAAATGGGACTCTTTGGAAGGTGTGTGTCCCATTACATCTGGTGTAAAAGGAACACTGCATTTCAGAAAAAGAACATTATACCAACAGTAAAATATGGTGGTGGTTGTGTGATGGTCTGGGGCTGTTTTGCTCCGGCAGGACCTGGAAGACTTGCTGTGATAAATGGAACTATGAATTCTGCTGTCTACCAAAAGATCCTGAAGGAGAATGTCCGACCATCTGTTCGTGAACTCAAGCTGAAATGAACTTGGGTTCTGCAGCAGGACAATGATCCAAAACACACCAGCAAGTCCACCTCTGAATGGCTGAAGAAAAACAAAATGAAGACTTTGGAGTGGCCTAGCCAAAGTCCTGACCTGAATCCTATTGAGATGTTGTGGCAGTTCATGCTCGAAAACCCTCTAATGTAACTGAATTAGAACAATTCTGCAAAGATGAGTGGGCCAAAATTCCTCCAGAACGCTGTAAAAGACTCATTGCAAGTTATCGCAAACGCTTGTTTGCAGTTGTTGCTGCTAAGGGTGGCCCAACCAGTTATTAGGTTTAGGGGGGCAATCACTTTTTCACACAGGGCCATGATGGTTTGAATTTTTTTCTCCTTTAATAATAAACACCTTCATTTACAAATTGCATTTTGTGTTTACTTGTGTTGTCCTTGACTATTGTTTAAATTGGTTTGATGTTCCGAAATACTTAAGTGTGACAAACATGCAAAAAAACAGGAAATGAGGAAGGGGGCAAACACTTTTTCACACCACTGTATGAAATTACCTACTACCTTCTACCTAGTAAAAGCAGGCAAAAGCAGAAGACAAAAATTCCCTCGATGAATCACTGGATTCAAGAATAAAGGAAGGAATGTTTAAAAGAAAACTTTTGTAATTGTAAATGAGGAATGGCACTTTTACAGTGGTAGTGTAATGTCTTACATTATGTGGCATTGGTAAAGTGATGCGTAGTTCATATATGGTTAAATAGGCACTACATACTTTAATAAAAAAGCTATGAGTTATGAATCCAGTCTACATACTGTTCATTAGGTAATTTCAGATACAGCTAAGATCTTTCTTTCTGTAAAGTAATTTATATTAAATACATTTAGGATTTATTTGGCACATTACTTACAGTTTATTATAAAGCGAATAGTTCTGATCCGTAAATTTGTTTGCTATTTTTCCAGCCATAACATTATTGACAATAATGCACACCTGACCGCTTCATATTTGTGTCAATGCCAGAAATACAATAAATTATTTTAAATCATAAAATACATATTAATATAAACAGTGAGCCCCGATTTACAATGAGCACTAAGCCTGTTGTGGCTGTTTTTTAAAATTATTTATTTATTTATTTTATATTAATTTTTTTATCAATTGTGTTTTGTAGTTTGGCCACTAGATGGCGTATTTTAATCATTGTAGAAACCAGAATTCTGTTACTTGACGATCAGTTGGTCACTTTAAAAACCTGACTAATTTCAGGCTTTTTGTTTACAGGTTACTAAGCTTTAGTACATGGCCTGGTGATTCATTTTGCTTAGAGTAGCCCAATGACCATTAAAAGTGAATGCCTTTCTTCACCTGTATAGCTTGGTGTCGCTTTTTGCCTAGTTTTTTTCCTACAGTTTGATGTTTGGTTTATAATGCCGGTATGGAGATATTTATGTGTAAATTATTATGTGTAAACAGGTTCATTTTTAATTTTAGTTTAAGTTTGGAAATTTTGTTTGGGTGTCATTGCCTTGGTACACTGTTATTTAACATTACTGAAACATTTGTTTAAGATGCCTAAAGATCTAAACAAAATCCATGTTAGCTGGAATTTGGGAAACGTTTTAATGGCACAAGCTTGCGTTTCGTGATTTTGACAACATTTTGCACATCTTTTGCAGGAAAGGGTTTTACTGCTAGCATTTCAGGAGTGTCATCGTGCTCTTCTGCGTTGCACCAATCAACCTTTCCACAATGAGCCAACTGACTACTACATGTGCAAACACATCCTTCATACACATCCTTACAAAGTCTCCCAGGAGCCTGTCTCTATTCATTTGCCAATTTCTAGACTGCTGGCTGGTAAGTTTTTAGTTTTGAGAATTATTTGTCATGGGCTAAAACTTTTACTGGTTTAAAACATTTAAAATGTGTTTTCAGCAATCAAAATCACATTTTGACCAATATTACTGTTGTAAACCACATTACAGTTCAGTCTTCAATTGTGACAATATAATTGTTACATTTGTTACAAAGGATAACATTTTTTTATTTATTTATTTTTTAAAGGTTGGATAGATTTCATTCTTAAAAACAATGGATCTTATTACAATGGATAAAGAAGGCCTGATTTTGATCAAGATTTTGATTTAAACTTGATTAATTTATTTAGACCAAGTACATACGATATCTGCAGCAAAAATAGATTTGGCTTTCATTTTTACAAAATTTTATTTTATTAAGCTGTATTTGACAACTGACAAATTAATGAGGTTGGATTTAAGAGTTTTACGAACCTAACTCTGGATTGTGGGTTACTAGAAAAGAATAAAAACTTATGGGTTAGATATGAAATACCCAAATACAGTTCGCACCTCTGTCAACAGAGAGAAAAAATACATTTGTGTATTTAATGGATTTTTTTTGTGCTTAGTGCCATCTGTCACATAGCGAAACAGAAAAAAATTATAATACCAGGAATTACTGGCTGGTAACACC
Source organism: Corydoras sp. C115 (assembly GCA_019802505.1). Classification (NCBI taxonomy): domain Eukaryota; kingdom Metazoa; phylum Chordata; class Actinopteri; order Siluriformes; family Callichthyidae; genus Corydoras; species Corydoras sp. C115. The sequence continues at coordinate 8,564,882 of JAFMOC010000006.1, read as the reverse complement.
ATTATTAAACTTGACTAAACCATATTTCTATAATTGCAGGTCTGTATGTGCTGTTGTGCCGTACAGGAGCTGAGAAATACCTTCCTGATTTTGTGGATCCTGTAAGTTTGTTATTATTTCAGTTTAGATTGAGCACGTTGTGTTTTTTATTTGGACAATTGTATTTTATCATTTGATACATATAGGGGTGTTTATGTTCATGTGCGTTTCAGGAGCAACTGGATTTTTCTAAAATTGCAGAGTACTCTTTGCGCTGTCTTGTGCTGGCTGCCCAGGTTTCTGCAGACATGTGGAGGCGGAATGGACTTTCCCTAGTCAGCCAGGTCAGAGACAGTTCCATACATATTTATGGACTTTATTGTTGTAAATTGTGCTGCTGATATTGTACAGTCATGGCCAAAAGTTTTGAGAATGACACAAATATTATATTTTCACATGATCTGCTGCCCTCTGGTTTTTATGTGTGTTTGTCAGATGTTTTTATCACATACAGAAATATAATTGCAATCATATTATGAGTAACAAAAGCTTTTATTGACAGTTAGAATGAGTTAATGCAGCAAGTCAATATTTGCAGCAAGTCAACACAATATTTGTGTTGACCCTTCTTCTTCAGGACCTCTGCAATTCTCCCTGGCATGCTCTCAATCAACTTCTGGACCAAATGCTGACTGATAGCAGTCCATTCTTGCACAATCATTCATTCATTCATTATCTCCCGCTTTATCCTCTATTAGGGTCGCGGTGGCATTCCCCATGCCCATCCAGGGGAGAACGTCTCGGGCGCTGGGCAGATAGACCCAGGACAGGGCGCCAATCCATCGCTGGGCACACACTCACTCACACAGACACACTCTATATGGGGCAATTTTGAGAATTCAATTGACTTGATCCGTGTTTTTGGACTGTGGGAGGAAACCGGAGAACCCGGAGGAAACCCACACAGACACAGGGAGAACATGGAAACTCCACCCAGATGGGGATTCGAACCGGGAATCCCTAGTGCTGAGAGGCGAACGTGCTAACCACTAAGCCACCGTGCCGCCTCTTGCACAATCAATGCTTGCATTTTGTCAGAAAGTGTAGGGTTTGTTTGTCCTCCCGTCTCTTGATTTACCACAAGTTCTTAATGGGATTAAGATATGGGGAGTTTCCAGGCCATGGACCCAAAATCTGTTTCGTTCCCTGCGCCATGTAGTTATCACCTTTACTTTATGGCAAGGTGCTCCATCATGCTGGAAAAGGCATTGTTGATCACCAAACTGCTCTTGGATGGTTGGGAGAAATTGCTCTCGGAGGACATTTTGGTACCGTTATTTATTCATGGCTGTGTTTTTAGGCAAGACTGTGAGAGAGCTGATTCTCTTGGCTGAGAAGCAACCCCACACATGAATGGTTTCAGGATGCTTTACAGTTGGCATGAGACAAGACTGGTGGTCTGGACTGGACCTCGTCTTCTCCGAATAAGCTGTTTTCCAGATGTCCCAAACAATCGGAAAAGGGATTCATCAGAGAAAATGACTTTACCCCAGTCCTCAGCAGTCCACTTCCTGTACCTTTTGCAGAATAGATTTTTTTTTTCTGGAGAGAAGTGGCTTCTTTGCTGCCCTCATTGAGACCAGGTCTTGCTCCAAGAGTCTCCGCCTCACAGTGCGTGCAGATGCACTCACACCTGCCTGCTGCCATTCCTGAGCAAGCTCTGCACTGCTAGTAGCCCGATCCTGCAGCTGAAACACTTTTAAGAGACGCTCCTGGCGCTTGCTGGTCTTTCTTGGGTGCCCTGGAGCCTTTTTGGCAACAATGGAACCTCTCTCCTTGAAGTTCTTGATGATGCGATAGATTGTTGACTGAGGTGCAATCTTTCTAGCTGCGATACTCTTCCCTGTTAGGCCATTTTTGTGCAGTGCAATGATGACTGCACGTGTTTCTTTAGAGATAACCATGGTTAACAGAAGAGAAACAATGATGCCAAGCACCAGCATCCTTTTAAAGTGTCCAGTGGTGTCAGTCTTACTTAGTCATGACAGATTGATCTCCAGCCCTGTCCTCATCAACCCCCACACCTGTGTTAATGGAGCAATCACTGAAACGATGTTAGCTGGTCCTTTTAAGGCAGGGCTGTAATGAAGTTGAAATGTGTTTTGGGGATAAAGTTCATTTTCTAGGCAAATATTGACTTTGCAATTAATTGCTGTTAAGCTGATCACCCTTTATAACATTCTGGAGTATATGCAAATTGCCATTATAAAAACTGAAGCAGTAGACTTTGTAAAAATTAATATTTGGATCATTCTCAAAACTTTTGGACATGACTGTAGCATGGGTGGCTTAGTCATTAGCACGTTCGCCTTTCAGCACTGGGGATTCCCGGGTTCGAATCCCTAGCTGGGTGGAGTTTCCATGTTCTCCCTGTGTCCGCGTGGGTTTCCTCCGGGTTCTCTGGTTTCCTCCCACAGTCCAAAAACATGGAGTAAGGTCAATTGAATTCTCCAAATTACTCCATATAGAGTGTGTTTGTGTGAGTGATTGTGTGCCCAGCGATAGATTGGTACCCTGTCCTGGGTGTATCTGCCCAGCGCCCGAGACGTTCTCCCCTGGATGGACCCTAATAGAGGATGTAGCATATAAAGGTTTTGGATTACAGATTCCTAAAAGAAAAGCAATTTATCTCTCTACCAGTTATGGGAACACATTGGGGAAGGGGGGTCACTAAATTCTGACTGGATTAAACATCTGATTTATTAGATCTACAATATAAATGTTAGTAGCTTAAGGTTTGTACTGTTGACATGCACAATAAGCTTCATTTTATTAGTTCAATGTTCAGGCAGGTTTTTAACCATTTCTTTTTTTACAAATCGTGTTTTTTGCCTTTTTGTTTCAGGTCTATTATTATCAGGACGTAAAATGCAGAGATGAAATGTTTGATAAAGACATCATTATGCTTCAGGTATATATCAGACATCTGCATATGTTTTGCCCTGAAATGTCATCTATACAGTAGTTTATTTAAGTGTTTCTTCTACCCTCAGATTGCCGCTGCCAAAATGAACCCCAATCACTTCATCATGCTAATGCTGTTGAGATTTGAGCTTTTTGAGGTTTTTAATGGCAACTGTAGTGTAAAGGATCAGGTATGCATGGAAAAAAATGAATTCAAGTGTAACCACTTTACGTTATTTTCTAAAATCATCAATCTGTCAAGTTCGAAATGGATGCTTACAAATAATATATTTGCAAGACATTTCTGTCTCAATCCCTCTCCCTTCATGCCTTTGTATAGATGACTGATGTGTGGCTTGTTTTATTGATTATGCATGCAACACACAATTATAATTAAATAATCTGTCACTATAAGTGCTTTTTATAGTGCAACCACATTACAAACCCGACTACCAATGTTTAATTTAAAGCACTGTGAAACTAAATTTGATGTCATTATTAATCAGTGTTTGTTGTCTAACAATTAGTATTAATTCTTCACTTTCCTGTATAGGAGCTCCTGAAACAGTGGAACAAATTAACAGAAGAAATGCTTAACCTTTTGATCATTGTTGTAGGCAAGTCCATATAACTGATTTTAGTCTGGTTGTAAAGAAGTTTTATTTTTTGTAGCAAATACCTTTTTTTGTTGTTGATAATCTAGCATCCTTTTGTTTTCCCTGTTTACAGGTGAGCGATATGTGCCTGGAATTGGTAATGTCACTAAAGAAGAGATGACGATGAGAGAAGTTATACATCTTTTGTGTATAGAACCCATGGCACACAGTAGCTTGATTAAAGGCCTGCCAGAAAATGTAAGAGACTATAATTTATAATTATCAAGGGTTAAATGTTTTTATATTTAAAAAATGTTTTTTTGGTTGCTAACTTCAGATTTGTTTTTAGGAGAGTCAGGAAACCGGACTTGAAAAAGTCATTTCGAAAGTAGCCACATTTAAGTAAGTTATGATTTAGTAAATCGCATTAATGCACACTCACAGAAAACTTTATTAGTAACACTTTTCACACAATTCTTGATAGAGCTTGCCTTTGCTCTCGAAACTACTTTTAGAACTTTAGAAACAATCGTTTGGAATACTAGTCCATGTCGAAATAAACAAGCTCTGTATAATTTTAGGTACATGGTAATCCTATGAATTCTTTTATTTATTCACATCATTAATGTGTTTTAATAGATTCAGGTCTAATGCCTAGAAAGACCTAAACCTACTGTGAAGATCAAAAGTTTCAAATTACTTTTGTTTTAAGACATGGTGCATTATCACTTTAATGTAGCCATGAAGAAAGTGGGTAGATTTTGAAAGCCGTATTTTTATACCTTACAGTAATTATGACAATGTGTTGATATACATGTACAGGTGTTCCTAATAAAATGTTTGGTTACATAGCGCATAAAAAGTTACATAAATTACAAATTTGTGGGTCTTTTTGGATTGTTTAGAAAACCTGGAGTGTCTGGTCATGGTTTATATGAACTAAAGAAGGAATGCCTGAAAGAGTTTAACCCATTCTTTTATCACTACACCAAACCACAACATAGCAAGGTACTGTGTATGATTATAGACTTTTTCTACTTCAATTTTTTTGTGCAATTTGTTAAATTATGTTAATTGTTATCTTAGGCTGAAGAAGCGCAAAAGAAGAGAAGATCTCATGAAGAAAGCAACAAAGGTATGCATGGGCTTCTATATAATATATTCAATACTAAAAACATGCAAATCTAAAATGCTTTAACATGATAGACAATATGCATTCATTATCTTGGTGTGCTGGCAAATTTTAAATGACCTCCATGTCCTCCAGATTAACTGATCAGTCATTCTACATTGCAATTACAAATCGAAATGAATTGAAATAAACTTGCATAGTTGCAGTTAAAATAGGGTGGTACATGTGCAGTTACTGTAATGAATTGTGCTGTGATTGCTGCAGAGTCTTTTGGTTGCCCATATAAATCATTTGCTTGTGGTTATGTCGTATTTGTTTCACTGAGTTCCTTAAGTTTTTTTTTTTTTTTTTTTTTTTTCCTCTTAAGTGGAATGTTGGCCAGATACTGGTTTGCACCCTTGCCGTTATATCCGTTAAATTTAGGGCACTATAAATTTGTGCATGTTATGATTTGAAAAAAAACAAAAAAACATTTGGTGTATTGCAGAGGACAGTACTATTTTTGTCTACACATTGTAGTGTTTAGCATTTTTCCTGATTACAGTCTCTATGAAAAAACAAAAAACTAAATCATAACTTCTTGTTTGTACAGCTTTGAAGCCACCGGTGCCTCCACCTTTATGTTCTACCTTCTCTGGCATAGTGCGATTGCTTTGTTGTGATGTGTTTATCCATGTGCTGAGGAAAGTGCTACAGAGAGCAGTGGAGGAGCGTTCTGCTCTGTGGAGTGAAGCTATGATCCAGAGAGTACGGTGATATTATTTGTTTTCTTTTTCCAGTAAGGTGTTTTATATTCCCCTAGCACTTTTATTTAAACATTATTGTAATAATTAAATACTAATGCAGTTTGCTTGGAAAACAGTCTTGGTGTTTGTGTGTTTCCTTTTTGTACACCATAGTTGTATCATTACCTGATCTTATATATCTCTTCTGTGTATATGAAGTTTCAAATCAAGCACCCATTGATTTTTTATTATTTTTTTTTATCTCTTTGGGCCTCTTTGCTTTGTTTGGGACACAATTTGTAGATGATGAGAATATAATTTATGCAGCGAAGATACAAGTTGTTGTATGGAGGAACTCCTGTTATCTATGTAGAGTTCTGGTCATGACCCAAGTTCCCAATTAATCCTTTTTAAAAATGTGTTTTAATTGATATCTAACAAGTTTATACGCTGTGTTGTCTTATATAAAGCTGCAGAAAAACGAATTAAATTTTATGTAGTAATATTGTAGGATGAAATTTATGACTGTTTAGTTAGACTGTTCTTTTACCAGATAAAGTTGATGTTATTATTTGTAAATATCTGCATATGTGTTTTTTTTTCAGGCATTACATCTCATAGGCCAGGCACTGATAGAAGAGAAAACTCAGCTGGAAGCCAGCAAAGTTGAGGACGTGACCTTTGACTTCAGTCTCAAGGCTCGAAGTACATATCCATATTATTATTATTATTTCTCATTATATTCTTTATGTACCTAGTTTATTTATTTTTTTACTTTTATATTTCCTTCTAGAGCTTGGGTTGGATCATGGAAAGTCTTTGTTTCATTTCCTGTCTAAAATGAAGTCCCTGCCTTCTCTTGAAGCGCAGAACGACATGATTAATTGGACCCTGCAGGTTTGGCATAGTTGAAAAGATTAGAGTAGTACTTAGATTTTCAGTGTTTACAAAAATTTTACCTTGTTTTGCAGATGTTTGACATTGTCAAGTGCCTTCGGGAGAAATCTTGTCCCACTGCTTCTTGTGCAGCAGATCAGCCCAAGGCTGAGGAGGTTAATATACAAACTTCTATTACATACTAATAATAACTTATCTAACATCATAAACATAAAGGTGTAAAAATCAAAGCAACAATTTCACTTTCACTAATCTAAGAAACTTTCTTTGATGCATTTTCATTAAATACTGCATTTGACAGAGCGAGTATTAAAAAAACTACCATCTTAGAGAGTTTTATTTAGCACTCATGTTGCTGTTTTTCTATTGTTAACCCCTATTTCTTTAGAACATTTTCACTACTTACTTGATCCTATGCCATTAACAATTTGTGTGGTTTTGGCTTCAGAAAGGACTAGGATGAAATTTATGTGTTTAATGAATACTTAATATTGTAACATTTTACATATTGCTTATTGCACTTTGACGTTGGACATTGAAGTGAATTTATATAACCTGTGCATTTAAAAAAAAAATTATTTACTTTTTAGAATGTTCATGACAAAGAAAAAGCCGAACGGAAAAGGAAAGCTGAGGCTGCTAAGCTGCACAGACAGAAGGTCATGGCTCAGATGTCTGCCATGCAGAAGAACTTTATTGAAAGTAACAAGATGCTGTATGAAAACATGCCTGAGAGTGGGAGTCAGGGTGAGCCAATGACCGTCATAGACAGGTAAGAGTTTAACACGGATGGCAGAATCTGTTTTCAACTCAGTGTTAAGAATTCTTAAGAAACCCTGTCTACTTAGAATAATGAATTGTTATATTTTCTGGATGTTTACCAACTTAATTTAAAAACAAATTATATACATTTAGGTGGCACGGTGGCTTAGTGGTTAGCACGTTCGCCTCTCAGTGCTAGGGATTCCCGGTTCGAATCCCCATCTGGGTGGACTTTCCATGTTCTCCCCGTGTCCGCGTGGGTTTCCTCCGGGTTCGCCGGTTTCCTCCCACAGTCCAAAAACATGGATCAAGTCAATTGAGTTCTCCAAATTGCCCCATATAGAGTGTGTATGTGTGAGTGAGTGTGTGCCCAGCGGTGGATTGGCACCTTGTCCTGGATGTATTTGCCCAGCACCCGAAACGTTCTCCACTGGATGGGCATGGGGAACCCCCCCCCACGACCCTAATATAGGATAAGGCGGAAGATAATGGATGGATGGATTATATATGTTTAAAGTTTGAAAAGATGTTATACACACACACACACACATATATATATATATATATATATAATCCTTAATGCTATTCTTTTATTTTGTTAGGTATGTTGGACCAACAGTAAGACTGGCCACACTTTATGAATCTGTGATATAACTAGGTGTGTTCACGTTGTCTGCAGCTCTGATATTGATATGGAAAGACGGGTGGCTGTGGGACCTCAGCAGGGTGTGTTTCCGGCAGACTGGGAAGTTCTCACCTGTATCTTGTGTCAAGAGGAACAGGAGGTCAATGCTCAAGCTCCAGCCATGGTGCTTACCGCATGCGTGCAAAGATCCACAGTTCTCACCCAGTGCAGAGGCAAAATTCTGTCCCAGAATGGTATGTAAAATTACTTTAGATTTTTACACTTAATAACTGTTTATTCACTAAATTAATAATCACTTTCTTTTCACTATAGTTAACAGTTATCCCTTATTCATGCCCCCTGATCTTGCTGTGGGCACACACACTGGAAGCTGTGGCCATGTCATGCATGCCACCTGCTGGCAGAAGTAAGTGTGTGAACATGCCAACTCACATTTGCATTTAGTTTGTGTAACAAACGTAGTTCTTACAAATTAAGTTTTCTGATGAATCATTTTTAAAATAAGAAAATAAAGCATATTTAAATAATGGAATATCCTCATGACATAGATTGTTCTATCCTCTAAAATTTATTAATTGGCTGGAAGGAACACAAAGCATCCCAGTGAACTAAACCCTTTAGCTTAGTACATAAGTCAGTATTCAGACTTGGTTAATTTAAAGTCCAGTTACATGCTTGATACACGAAACCAAAAATATACAGACAGCCGATTCTGAAAGTGTAAACAGTACAATTTAACTTTATTCTCAGTTGCTAGTTGCAGTTAAGCACATTTTTTCCATTTTATTAGATTTGCTTTTTATATAGATGCACCTTGTACTTGTACAATTACAAACTGTAGACTGTCTGACATTTTTTTATATATATATATATATATATATATATACTATATATATAAAGTGCCAGGTATAACTTTCAAAATGTACATGATTAGTTAAGCCTCAAGATGTGCAACTACCATAATTTATATTACTTGTTTTTGAAGAACTCAGGTTTTGTGACTAAAATGCAAATGCCATTGCTTTTAAAAACAAATATTGCTTTTAAACGGGATGTTTACTAGGTCATTCCATGCTAGTAATAGTATCATTATATCAATCATGATTGTTTTGTCCAGTATTCTCTGCAAATTTAGATTGCATTCTTTGCTTATTCACAGAAACAAAAAACAGGTAGCCACAACTTGTGACCTACAAGCCTCTAACACATTCATTGTATTTTCTGGACAGCACAATAATTAGGCAATAGACCTTGTTTGTACATGGCTTAGTATTGCATTACGGATTGCCATTCAGTAAAAATTCTGCATTAATGGACATTGAATTTGTAGTTTAGATGGATGTGTTTACAACTCTTAAGCTTATACACACTGTCTTTACAGGTATTTTGAGGCAGTGCAGAACACCACTCGGAACCGACTCCATGCTGAGCTGATTATAGACCTGGAGAATGGAGAGTACATGTGCCCTCTTTGCAAATCTCTCTGCAACACTGTTATTCCACTTATTCCTGTGGAGACCAGCAAACTGAACTAGTATGGCAACCCCGTGTACAACAATTTGACTATTTACTGTAAGAATACTTATTGGTATGTCTTACTATGTTTTTAATTTTCTTTCTTCAGTGAAAATGCAGAGTTAGTGGGGCAATTCCTCACTCTTCCGCGCTGGATACAGATAGTGCTGGCTCGGATCAAAGGACTTAGACCTTCCCAAGGAGCAGGTCAGAAATGTAACAGTATGTTTAGAACCAAAGTTGTGAAAATTTACAAAGACGGAAATCATTTTGTGTACCCACATTGTGATTCTGAATAACATAACATTTTCTGTTACTCAGTGCACTACGACTGATGCATACACCACAAAAATGTATGATAATTTTCGAATCTCCAGTTTCCCTATCTTTAGATGTGAATGAAAACAGAACTCAAGCGTGGAGGACATACACTCTAGATTTTCTTGCTCTGAGATGGAAGCATTAAGTGCTGTTCCTCATTGCAACCTAAATTACCTTTTGCTCATTTTAATTCTTATTTTGTAAACATACTTATTTTGCAAAAATAGAATGCTTCTACTGAGAATTTATTGAACTGTCTTACAAACATAGACTTACCCTAACATTTAGGAATACAGTAGTTCTGAATAAATCTTAGACTTGTAGAGTATGATAAATCTTTTAGTCTTTTTACTTGGTTTTCTTCTGCTTATTTATGTTTTGTTTTTATTTGTGGGGTCAGAAAATACTGGAACAAGAGAAGATGAAATTTCATTCTTAGAAGATGGACAGATTGACTTCAGGTCAATACTAAGCTTTGGAGTTCAAGCACCGTAAGTTTACTTTTGAGGCTTTAAATCTATTAGTTTACCATTTTTTTTGTTGTCCCTCCTGGCTTTCATAATGGCTTTTCTTTCTTCCTCTGGTGGTTTCATGCTTTTTCTGCTTCTGTCATAGTCTGCATTTGTCTCTGACTGGGTCAGTGTATGACATTGTGTCTCTCTCTGAATCTGTCTGTGGCGCTGTGTGTTTGCCTCAGATTCTATCTTGATTGCATTTTTGCCTGGTACTTTCTCTCAGTCGGGCGGCACGGTGGCTTAGTGGTTAGCAGATTCGCCAATCCGTGTTCTCCCCCTGTCCGTCTGGTTTCTGGGTTTCCTCTGAGGTGGAATGAACTTTCCCTAGTCAGCCAGGTCAGAGGCAGTTCCATACATGTTTATGGACTTTACGGTTGTAAATTGTGCTGCTGATATTGTAGCATGGGGGGCACGTTGGCTTAGTGGTTAGCACGTTCGCCTCTCAGCACTAGGGATTCCCGGTTCGAATCGCAAGTTGGGTGGAGTTTCCATGTTCTCCCCGTGTCTGCGTGGGTTTCCTCCGGGTTCTCCAGTTTCCTCCCACAGGCCAAAAACATGGATCAAGGTCAATTGAATTATCCAAATTGCCCCACATAGAGTGTGTTTTTGTGTGTGTGTGTGACTAAGTGTGTGCCCGGCTATGGGTTGGCACACTGTCCTGGGTGTATCTGCCCAGTGCCCGAAAGAGTGGATAAAGTGGAAGATAATGGATTGATGTATCTCAGTCTGCTTTAGCATCCATTTCTCTGTCTGCCCATCTCTGCCACGTCTCTGCCTACCACTGCCTGACTACATTTTAAGTTATCTGCCAGTTTATATACCTGTCTTTTTTTCTTTTGCAGGATATTTCTGTAGTTATTAATTAAAATTTTAATACAACTATTTATACTTTCACTTATTCTTTATCAGGCCAAAGTACTCTGGAAGTATTGTAGAGATGCTAGTAGTTTGTGCTACTACAGTGCACAGAGTGGGATTACAGACAGCACCTAATGAACTGTGCCCTAATGTACCGGTCATGACCTGGAACACTTGTGCCTACACTATCCAGGCTACAGGTTAGATAAAAAAAAACTCTCAGTATGTTGTGGCATTATTGATTTAATTTTTTTTTGTATCCTCTATCTCATTTTATATGCTTTTTGGATGATGTTTTGTGTAGAGAACATGTTGCAGGAGGAAGGAAAACCTCTGTTTGGAGCTCTGCAAAACAGACAGGTCATTTAAGCACATGCATTTAGTCATTTATTTTTCTTTGGTTGACTGTGAATGGTCAAACAATTGTGTCATTAATGTGGGTTTCAGTTGGCTGGTTTGAAGGCACTGGTACAGTTCTCATCTATTCAACGACTTAAGAGCTCACAAAGTGTCATACAGAAGCATTTTACAGACATGCTTGCAGGTAACATAAATGTTTATTGTAACTCCTGAATTAATTCACTTACACTGCTGCAAAATGCTACATTTTCCCATTTTCCATATTTCCCTTTTTAGTCTTGTTACCGGTCTCAAATGTAGAAAGTACCCCTTCTATACTAGAGGTTGATTTTTTTCACTTACTGGTAAGTATGGTGTAAAGTGTATATGATTTTACAGTTTTTTATTTTTTATTTTATGTGTTATGTTATGTGCTTTGTTGTCTGCGTAATGAACTGTTTTTTTGTTTTTGTTTTTTTTTTTAAGAAAAACTTTAACCAGTTAAAATCTTACAGGTGGGACTTGTTCTGTCTGTTCCTGCACTATACCAAGAGGAAAGTGTTGATTTGCAGCCTTCAGCCATCAGTACAGCTTACAATCACCTTTACTTGTTGCACTTAGTCACTATGGCCCAAATACTGCAGATTGTACTATCCTTACAGGGTAAGTTCATGGTTGAAGTCTTCCCAGATTACTTAATAAAATGCCATTCATCGGCCGTGTTGCATGTACAGTGGCGTATTGGTTAGCACATCCGCCTTTCAGCTCTGGGGGTCTCTGAAATTTCCATGATTTCCTGTATCTGCGCTGGTTTTTTCCAGGTTCTCCTGTTTTTTTTCCCCATCTCAAAACTCAAAACTCTATCTTAATTGCCCCATATATTGTCTGTCTGTGAGTGAGTGTGTGCCCAGCACTGAATCGACGCCCTTTACTGGAGGAATCTGTCTGAAATGTTTTTCCCTGGATGGGGATGGGGAAACCTCTGCAACCCTTGTAGATGATTAATTGGACGATAATAAGATGAGATGTTCTTAGTTGCCATATAGATAATGTTTTCCTTCCAAGCCATGTTGTCTCCTTTGGCAATAGACATAAAATTTTATACTGCACAGCAGAAATGTACTGACTGGTCCATGTCCTTTAGTAACAATATTTAGTGCCGACAGACCATAAGTAACAGCTGGATTTAGTTTTTTTTTTTTTTTTTTTTTTTTTTTTTTTTAATTCAATTATTATATTCAATCTTTTATATTGTCATATGTTAAAATCTTATATTCTATGGTACATCAGTACTTGCAATACTTTTTCCTGAGTACATCGATCCCTGCTTTTTTATTATTAATTAGTTTATTGTTAATAAAAGAGGATGTCCACTTACATTTTAATCCCATTTATTTGAAATTTAGTAAATCTATTTTCACATTGAAATGAACTACTATTTTCTTATGCCATTCATATATGGGAAATAATGTTTGTTTTTCCTTAATAAATAAATGACCAACCATAAACCCAATCCAACAATACAGTTCTGGTCACTTTAATGCAGCAATATAGAAAATTGTAAAGGGTTTAGTTCTTTTCCATAAAAACACTAAATTTGAATAGCTTCTGCATTAATGATCAATTAAAATTGTTGGGTCTCATTAGTAGCCACTGAGCTTTATCATGTTTTTTTTCCTTTTTCTTTTTTTACTAGACTCCAGTGTAGAAGTAAGTGAAAGAGAAGATTCAGAAGAAGTCAAAGCGGCAGAATCTCTTTATTCTACAGTTTTACACTACACTGAGGGGTAAGGAAGTGCAGCTGCCTTCAAACACTCCATTTGTTCATAATAGCAGAATATTTTTTTCCTTTAATTAATTCATGAATTATTTTATTTCTTTCAGGCTGAAGTCATGTGTCTCTGCTCGTGTAGTTGCAGAAAGAATAAGAACGGATGTTTTACCCTTTCTTCGTTGTGCCGCACTTTTCTTTAATTGCCTTACTGGGGTCCCCCCACCAGAAGAACTAACAAGTACAGATGGTGTGTCGGCAAACCACAATGTTACTTTGAGAATACCAACCAACAAACTTTTAACTTTTTTTCCCTAACTAATCCTGTCTTCTTTTCTTACTGTATAGTATATGCGGAAAATCAGTTGCCTTTGCTGTGTAGTTATCTTGCCTTGCCCTGCAACCTATGTCAGCTTTTCCAGGACCACAAGGACTCTGTTGCAACACTGTTGCCGAGGTATCATAAGTTTTATTACTATACTAAAATGTTTTAGTAACACTTTGAATCAGTATGCAAGGCTGTATTTTTAAACAAGCTTTGTTTATTTAAGCTTGATTTATTTATTATTTATTACATTTTCTTCTAAATGTTTTTCTTAGTCTATTGTTTTGCAAATTAAATAATATTAAGTATATTAATTGTATTAGACAGACAAGAACGTGTTTGTCTACAATGTTTAGATCCAATAAGGTCATAGAAAATGAGAGCCCAAATCAACAAGCTGAAGAGAACAAACATCAGATTGTGTAGACTAAGAAACTAAGAGGTCTTACTGTATTAGCTCCTCCATATAATAGATTGCGTTGTGTGATTTTGTGGCCTCTTTTTTTCACCAAAACAACTTAAAGTATCCCAACTTGATGGTTGGGGTCAGAACACAAGGTCAGTGTCAGCCATGATTCAGCAAATCTGGAGCAATGGTATTCTAGAAGGACTTGTAAAATGCTTTAGTAGGAACAAAGTGTTTAAAATTGTAATCATATTGTTTATTTTTTTATTTTTTTTTTTTATTATTATTATTTTTTTTTTTTTTGTTACACCAGGTGGTGTGCTAATACAACTATATCAAAAGCCCTGAATGGAGAACTGTGTGGTATCAGGTTAGCTCACCATCATTCCTTCCTTCATGTACATTCTTTTCATTTCCACATTAGTTTGTAATAAATATTATAAACGAAACTATTTCAGTTATCCCCGGAAGAGAAACAGATTAATAGATCTTCCTGATGACTACAGTCTTCTGCTTAACCAGGCCAGCCACTTCAAGTAAGTCCACTTACTTAATTTTTTTTTTATTAGAGGATTTTTTTTTTTTTACTTACTTTGTCTTTACAATTGAATAATAGTTTTAATAAATCAACAAATTATCATTTTTTGCTTTTTATGACATTCTTTTATAATTTTTTTTTCCTGGATATAGATTTGTTTGGTCGTTTGTTAATTTTCTTGCAGACGAAGCCATTTCATTTGCCTCTGATACTTTGACTAGCAACTGGATATTGTTGCATAAGCAACGGGGCATCTCCAATCCTTACAGCAGTTAATACTAGTTGAGCTTAAGGAGTGCCTGTCCAGGCCAGACATAATATTTAGATATGATCACAAGTCTAGTGTTTTAATTGCTGCTCGACCTAAGCACACACCGTGGTCACATTTAGTTAATTCTCTGAATTGATGTTCCATCAAATGCTACTTTTAAATAATTGAATTTTAGGTGAAAATGAATAGAGACCTAATTAATATTTCAATATATGCACTATAACTTGGTGGATAAGTTTTTGTTTAGCTATTTTTAAATATCTATTTAAAACAGAGTACGAGAGTGTGAGATTGTTCTGATGGCCAGTAGAACACGTGGAAGCACATATCCAGCCCCTTACCTTGATGAATATGGGGAAACGGACCCTCAGCTAAGGTCAGTCAAGTTGCTGCAAGTCAAAAAGATTTTTATATTGTGCTTTTGATTATTTTATTTTATTTTTTTAAAGTAGTATGCAATGAAGCAATGATGCTTTATAAATGTATAATGTGAATTATTGATGGCAATCATTTGATGTATTAAATATACCAGAAGCCCAGAAGAAAACCTTTTTTTTTTTGTGTTTTTTTTTTTTTTTTTTGATCTTTATGTAGTTATTTGGTGCAAATGTAAATTTTGATATACTTTTGTTTGACAGAATAAAAAATACAGTTCATGTAGAGCTAACATTTGATCACTATCGAAGATCTCTTTCTGCACAGAATTTCCGATATTGTTCAGAAAATTCATCCCAACATTGTTGCAGAGGTTGCAAATGTGCTTTACCCTCAGGTCGCTTTGCTTTGTCTTCTGTTCATTTTATACAAAATCACTAGAGTTTAAGTCTGGAGACTGTATATTCTATTCTTTAAAGCCTACTGCCTTCTTCATACCTTATAAGGTAGTTCTTACATAACCCCAGAAGTATGTCCTGTTTTAATATGAACAGCTGGGCAACTAGGCGTTCTAATTGCTGTAGTAGCTCTTTTTGTCCAGTGCAAGTTGTCTTTGCCTTTGACCTTTTGGTTGGCCTTTTTGACTTTTTGGAATTTTTGCTAATCAATATATAATTTTTGATTTCAGTCGTGGAAACCCACTGCATCTGTGTTCTGAACGCTACAGGAAGCTCAACCAGCTGTGGCAGCAGCACTGCATCCTGGAGGAGATTGCGCGCAGTCTGGAGGTTCTCAATGTCATGTTTGCCTTTGAATGGCAGATGCTTTGAGCTTAAAATTTTATTGGACTGCAGAGAGTTCAGCTTTCAGATTTATCCTAATGCCTCTGTAATGTAATCTTGCTTCTCAATACCTTTATTCTAAAGAAAACATCCTGGCTGAGAAGGGGGGTCATACAAGGTAACATCAATAGTGGGTCTTTTTTTTTTTTTTTTTTTTTTTTTTTTTTAGTTTTGTTTTCTTAATTTTCAACTTTACCCCTACCACCTGCTTACTGTTAATCGATAGGAGGTATAGGCTCAGTTGTTTCCATGATCACTTGACTGTACATTTTCTTCTTTGTGTCCTGACAAATTGAGACACTTCTTGTGTATGCAATTTTGTGTACAATATTTCCTCTTTTTAAACACTTTGTGTAAAATTCTATTTCAGTTTTGGTCATTCTTACTTTTCTTTTATGTCAAAAAAAAAAACTTTATTAAGGAGAGTATAAATATATATAAATATACAGAGATCCAATAACTGTAAAGGTGTGTTCATTTATTTAATGCTAGTAAGCTGTTTTTCCAGTTAAACTGTTTTTTTTTTTTTTGTCAGGGTTTAAGCTATTTTTCACATAAAGAATGGCAATACGCAAGGTGTGTGTGTACATATATATGTACACACCATGTTGATATGATTGTGCTTTCCATTATTGTTTTATACTCAAGATCAGTAATAATATAACAGCTCATCAAGCAGAGCACTAAAAATCAAACTATTGTTTTTACTGCATATATTCTGTCACATGTTTTACTAGTTAATTGTAATCATGTTTCTACTAATTGCTGGATCCTACAGCCACCGTTTCAGATAAATTAAAGGTGAATGTGAAGATTGTTTGTTTGATTTTGACGTTTCTTGTCTGAGAATTCAAAATTTAACTTTGTCAGGAAAATATTATAAAAATGCTAAATGTGTCTTCATATGCATACTAATTTATATTCATTTTTGTTTTTAATTTATGAAAAACAGAACAGTACAATCAGGCCCACAGCATATTCATTTAATTTTGATGTAGGGTAAGATGATGAAAATTATCTTTAAAGGTAAAACACCTTTTTCTGTAGAATCTGTACATTAAAGCAACTGTTCAATATGATTTATACACCCAAATTAAAAATAGTGCTGCAGTGTTGATTTAGAAATGATATCATTTCATTAAAGTTTTTCACTTTGTTTTCAAAAAAACTTAAAGAAATAAAATAGTAATTGAAAATTACTCCATTGCTTAAAAAAGCAAAAATAAATCAACAACTTAATTATAATTAGATTTTGCCAGAGCCCTGAAAAAGAGGGAAACTTATTTTGCCATATATTGTTTTTGTAGTGGTTATTATTAAGTGAATATGTTGTACTTTGTAAAATGAACCAGAAGCCATTCAGAAGTATTCATAGTACTAAACTGAGATCTTGTGTTCCAAGATTTTATTTTTTGGTACTTTTATTGATTTTGGTACATAGACTAAAATGTACTATGAATTTGCTTACCAATTATTTTCAGGCACAAAGATATTTGGCCAAATGGCATTAAGGCACCTTCAGATTGCTGGAGACTTTAAGGCACCCCATTCTAACGTGGTCTTCCTTTTTGTTGCTGTAACGGCATCTACTTATTATTTTATCAAGAACAGTGTTTAGGAGGTTTGTTCTTGGACAAAAGGGAAAAAAAGGTCTTGCTTGCAATTTCCAGTCCAGTTCATCCCAAATCTGTTGGGAAGTTCAAGGCTCTGTGCATGTTTACCCAAGCATATTTAATGGTATTTTGCTTTCATTTTAAAACAGAAAATGTGCTCCCCCAAACTGCTAACACAAAGGTGGCTAGAATCTTCTTAATGCATGACTAGTGTTTGAATTTTTAAACTGGTTTCAAGGGCAGGGAATGACACAGAATTAGATATAGAATTTAATAAATAGAAAATATCCCAATTCTTTTATCCATATACAGTAAAGTAGGCACAGATGCGGTTGTGCTTACAGTTAAGTGGCTACAGGCATTTGCAGAGGAGGCATGTTATCAGGACCATAGTGTGCTATGTGTGGTCCATTAATAACTGGATTCTTATTTTCCACCTCAATCTGATTGCATTTGGTGAGCCTTTTTATAAGGTTCAAGTTGATGTGTGCAGTCTCTGTGAGGCTGTTTTCCAACAACCAGCCATCTGATTCAGAATCAGGGTCTCCTTGGTGCAACGTGTTCTCCAGGGCTGTTTGCAAGTAGCGAATGCCAGTAAGTATAGAGAGCTGTCAAAAAAATTAAAATGGCATAAAATCGGCAAGATGGTTCTGAAGATAAAAAAAATACATTTTTTGAAACAAATTCTTTTTTTTAGCTTCGTATTTTTGTTATTATACAAAAATTTTGTAATGAGTCACAACCACATTGGAGAGGTGTGACAATATTGGTCTGGTTTGGAGACCTGTACAACAAACCATCAAATGCTATTTAATCGTTCATGATATCATATATTTATATATAGCTTAAATTTTAGCCTTATATATTTTTCATATAAAAGTTGAAAACAAAATCAAATAAAAAAAATCTCCAGAATAAGTATTTGCTCATGCTTATGCCCCTTTAGAACGTGTGCTGTAATGTTTAAAGTGGCTGTTTTCTTTTGTTTTTATGTAGTAAAGATTGTGCTCATATCAACACAGGGCTGATAAGTTCTGGATACCATGATCTAAATCCAAAAAAACAATTAAATTTTCAAATATATTACGTTTAAAAATATATTACATTTAAAACTAATGAACAGTGTATAAAGAAATGTGGTTTGTGAAAAAGTAAACCTTGTTATTAAGCTGTTTTGTTAACATTACAACCTACAGTCATGTTGATTCTTTATGAAAAAAACATTGTACTCATTTAAAATAAACTAAACAGTCAGAACCAACCTCACAAATCCAGAAGAATATCACAGCAAGCCCAATGTAGTGCATTATGCTGGTGTAGTACTCCGTCAAAGCCTGGTGGCAGCCTTTACTCCATAAATTGAGTTCTTCTGTTTGATAGTCATAGTTAAAGTGTGCGGAGTTGTTGGTGATTTGATGTTGAATGCAGGGCCGGGGTGAATTAATATTGCAGCAGCTGAAAGGTACTCCATCAACCAAGTACATTCCATCCACATTGCTTTGAAAACGGCTGCAAAAAAACAAAACAAAACAAAAAACGTATTCTCACACCTTGGTGAGCTCTACTATCTTAAATTTATGTTCAATTTTTTTGGAGAGGAGACTGGAGCTTTCATAAGAGCTTCACATAGACACAGGGAGACTATACACATGGAAAGACCGCTTTCTTGTTGTGACGTTACAATGCTACGCACAGTCACTCTCAGGTCTATTTTTCAGTTATTATACAATCCAGTTGTTTTCAATATGGGATATTAGGGCATCCATGAAATAATCTTCATTTTGATGGATATTTAAAAGATACATATTTTGTCCTTTCCTAAGAAAACATCAAAATCCCCTAATATTTACCTTTTTATGTTCATATAGGACATGCCTGTCTATGGGAATTTTAGTCTATTTATCTAGTGCCTGAGATTAGGTCAATTAGCTAAATTAGACTTACAAAGATAAAATGTACATGGTTTCAACATGGTTTTCCAAAGACGTTAAATGGTTTTTATTCAGTCCAAAAGCATCAAATTATATCTGGACCTTTCTTTGTGCACAAATGTACTCTCAAGGCTGAGAGCTAATTTCCCCCAAATTGCATAAAACTAAATCATATATGAATCACATATGCATGCTTTAGCATTTATTTTACACTTCATTAAAAATAAAAGAACAGGAGCAACAGTATATCCACATTTTTGTCACAATTGGGGAAATATGGTATCATCTTTAAATCAAACTTTTTTTTTACTATAGATGCATAAAAAGTGTTACTTACTCCACAATTTCTTGTTTGGACATGTCCAGATAGCGCTTGCTGATCCACTGAATCTGAAACCAGTCTTTATGGCCTGAATGACCGCAGCACTGGAACTGGATTTGCAGCAGATCCACAGTGTGTTTGATGAAGCAGTGTCCTGGTGTGTCTGTGTCTTTATAGTAATGCATAGCTTTCTGAAGTCCTAATGCTATTGCTTCCTCCATTTCCTCTTGTGTGGTATAGCACAGTATTGCACCAGCAAACAAACACAGGTTAAACAAAAATGTACAGCTAACATAAGGCAGCATAAATGACTTCCAGCGTAAAAACTTTTTGGTGTCCACACAGTCATAGCAGAGCTTTCCTCCTAGAAAGTTAATCATACAAGCCATCAGGCTTACTGCAATTAGCATGTTTGGCAGAGCAGGAACATGTTGCTTTGCCATTAGATCTTGCCTTTTGTTTATCTCCACATTCAGAAAAAGGCCCAGACAGAACAATATTAGGCCCATCACTATCATGATCCAGTTCAGCAACCACAGGACTTGAGCAAGCTTGTCCCTCTGGGTTTTGGTGAACCTTATCAGTAAAACAGCCATTTTTGTTTTGATAGTAATTCCAATAAACTGAAAGACAAACCAACACACAACAAGTGATCTGTAATGAGGAAGAAATGCCTTTTGAAAAAGCAATAAGGCAAAAGAAGGACTGCATTATTGTGAATAAATCATGACTGTGGTATTAGGCACAATGCGAAGTGGAGAGCCATAATTAGAATCAGAATCATTTACCTCTTTCCCGTGATTTATGCACAATAATGCACAACCTCGAGTGCCTTGATGCTTTTTATAAAACAGTCACAAGCACACTATAAAAAAAATGTGCTTATTAACACTGTCCATAAATTTGGTCTTCCACAACGTAATCTAGATCGGTAACTCTGTTCTGAACGACCAAAAACTAGTGGCCAAACAGGTTTGGTGCTCATTGGGCTCTTCTGGTCGCTGTTTATTTGTAATTTATGAAAAATACTATTTAAAATAATGTATTATATTTCAGGCATTAATATAAATGTGAAGCAGTCAGAGGTGTGCATTATTGGCAATGATGTTAAGACTGGACAAACAGCTCAATTTAAATCAATTTAAATTTAAATCAATTTAAGGACTGGAACTACCCCATTCCCATCCAGGGGAGAATGATTTAGGTGCTGGGCAGATACACCCAGGACAGAGCACCGATCTCTCACTGGGCACACACACACACACACACACACACACACACACACACAATATGGGGCAATTTGGAGAATTCAATTGACCTTGATCCATGATTTTGGACTGTGGGAGGAAACCGGAGAACCCAGAGGAAACCCACGTTCAAACTGGGAATCCCTAGCGCTGAGAGGCGAACGTGCGAACCACTAAGCCACCGAAAGAAATTATGTTGAAACATTGCAAATGTCTAAATGACGCAATGGCAACTGTACATATCTAAAGTCTAAATGGCTCCTTATATTCTTTAAACTAGAAAACAGAAACAAAGTTTTAAAATGATACATTTTCCACATTTTCAATTATTTAATTTATTATAACTGCAAATTCAATGAAGTACAATCACACTATTACACATATACAAGTGTACAAACAGATGAGCTGTAATAAAGCAAATCTTTTTACTTACACTTTTTATCACTTATAGAATCGTTTGACAGACATTAATAGGTTTAAAAGATTAATAGGATATAATTTTATACTCACCCAAGCATGTCTGCTCTTTCTGGTTAATTCCTCCGTAATGTGCTTTGATTAAATAATGATTATTTCACTTTTTATCAGCTTCTTACATTGTATGAAGATGTTTGTGTTATTTGGTCAGAAAAACATGTAGGTAAGCTTGTGTTACAGGTCAGGTTGTACCCCTCCTATAATCTCTCTAATCAGTAATCATCTCAGCTGGATTGAAACGAGGACCTTCTGTCACCAGCACAAATTACACTAATGAACCTTTGTAAATATATGTATTAAGACAAAGTGAGAGCATTCATTATAACTTTTGTAAGTATTTAACCTTTTAACACTTGGTTATTTACCATGTGGATTTATTATTTTTTTTAAAATATAAATATGAAAGTATATTTTAAACAAGATTTTTTATGAACAAACACTAATTTATCAAATTATTATTTATTGGAAGTAGACAGTAGCTGATTGCAGCAATTTGACATCTGCATGTGTTTCATTGCACAATTGTTGCCTATTCTCAAAATTCATTAAGTTTGTTTAGTCAGTGATGATGCAATATAATGCAAATATGATTAATTTTAGTGGTCAGTTACATGCATCATTTACCCTGCTTCCAATATTTTTAAAACAATAACCTGGTGTATTGATTTGAATGTGAAGTCGTGGCTGTAACTACATAAAAATAAAATTAAACTACAGTAACTTATCATTCACCACAGCATTATTGGCCATGAAAAAAGCTGCATGCAGAGGCATGCACTTGCAAAACTAAACGGTATTTTGCCAAAATGTGTTTTTTTTTTATCTTCTGATTTTTGGGGGGATTGATAGGGAAAGTCTCCAATATTGTGGAATGTATAATATTATCCTGTTTAAACTTTGTGCTATAGCATCAAGTTAAAAATGTTTTTTGTTTTTTTTGTAAAAAGAGATATGATTAAATGAATAACAACATATGTATAATAAGTATACTAGGTACAATAACACAATTTTATGTTATGAAAATATTCAGAGTTTTTCTTTTTAATTACACTCAAAAATAAAAATAAAATTGATATAATTGGTTACAAAACTGGTTCAAATCCTCAATTCATCCCAAGGTGGAATTATAAAACGTTCTATCTATTTCAAGCTTGTTCTTTAATCATTTTACTCTCAGAAGGCATACTTTCTTCTTCCAGTTGAGGAGACCTTTACAAATTTCCATAATGAATCCCAAGATACAATGGACCAGCCAGAGATTCTCATCTCCTGTGCTTTTACAGAAATCATACATGGACTTATAGATCAATTTCATGAACATCACTGCTTCCTGGAGGATGAACTCCTCAATCATCCATCAAAATCCTTGGTCTCTCTCAGGACCTCCTTAATGGAGATAGATTTTAACCTAGCATGACCTGCCTCTCGCTCCCATCAACTTCAGGTTTCTTTGGAAACCTCACTGTTAACATTATCCAGTGAGAGTAGAAATAAAGGAACTAAAGAGGTTGTGTGTTTCAGAACCACATCAGATAAAGTGGGCCATTGTAAATTGGGCAGCTGGTGGAAACGGTGTCCGGAGACCAGAAGGGCTTTCACAGGATTGATACCTGCTATTGAGCAGGTTACAACGGTCACAAACTTTTTGTGATGTACCAGCTAAAATTATTAGTTACATCCTAATGCAATAAAGCAGTTACTTCAGTTTCAGGATGTTCAAACCCGTGTCCCAATCAAAAAGTTTTCCAATGAAGAAAAGATAAAGTTAAACAGGTAAGTCAATGTAATGAATTAAAATTTTCTTTTTTAACTTCTGTATATGATAATAGTAATGATGACTATCTCTGTTATCCCTCTCCCTCAGTTATGTTCCATTGTGAAATTGTATTTATATATTTATCCACACTGTGGCACTGTTGGATAAACATTCTTGTACTACAGCAACTACATTCTATTGTTTTCAATTTGTCTCGTTGAGAGGACAGAAATAATGACACTGCAGATAACAATTTAGAATATAAATACATTACTGTAATAGGTTTGCCCTGTGTATCTAAACAGTGTTTCTCAGTCCAGGAGGCTCACTGGCCTGTGATTTGAGAGATTCTTTTGCTTGCAACATACCTGATCTAAACAATCTATTCATTAGTAGCCCATGACCAGACCCAAAAAAAAAAAAACATTTACACAAACACATTTAACTTTGTCTGTCTATCCTAGAAGTTCTGTTTAGAGCCTATGTGGTCCTTTAGGTGTTTTAGGAAAAATACAGAAACGGACAAATATGGCAAACATTTATTATTATAACACATAAGAAAAATAAATTTTCATGATTTGCAAAATTAATCATGATTTATGAGAATGTATTATATGTGTTAATATATTTTATATACATGTATGCACTTATTGGATCTTTTTTCTTTCTTTCTTTCTACACTCACAATCTTCATCTGTTTTGTTTATGCACTAAGATTAGATTAACTAAGTAGATTAACTATGTAATTTTACAATTAAAGACTCTAGTCCATCTCTAGCTTTGCATAAGATGCTAGTCTCATTAACTCATTAAGGGGTTCATTAGAGTTCAGTGATCCCCACAGGACCAACATAGAACCAGTAATATTTGGATGAAGAATGACTAAACCTGCCATGGCACAAAACACCACCACAAACCGTTGTGGTGTTTTATTGTGCTGGCATGACAAAATCAAACAGACCAGTGCTTTTGTAGTTGCTCAGTGGCACTGTTGGACTCTCAAGCCATTGAGCCAAAAAGTCAAAAAAATCTCAAGCCATTTCATTCTGTAAGTATTGTTCTTTTAATTAAAGCATGACCTTTTTTGAAGTGAGTTCTTAATGCTCTGTGGCATTTGATTCTTTAAGAACTCCTTCATAAATGCCCCTGAAAAAAACAAAGGCCATTTAAAATGTGTTTCAGATCTTTTGTTTTACATTTAAATGATGAGACCAAGTCATTTAAAGCTCATCTATATTGAGGATGATTTTATGTGATGCATGATTCAAGCTGTTATCACAAGGATTTCATTTGATAAGGAGTGCGAAATAGCCAGCCATTCATCAAAACCTCTACGTTCATGCTGTTTAAAGGGCTGCCTGCCTTTTGTAAAATGTCATAATGCTTTTGTAAGGGATAGATTCTATTAGAGCCTTTCATCATGGACTCCATTTGCAATTTGATTGCCCCATAACCTCAGGCATGGATTAATGGGATCTGGATAGTTTTGCTTTTACTCCATACACACATACATAAGAAAAATAAAATAAAGCTTACTGTGCTCTTTTTGTTAATTAGTTTGCTCTTCTTTTTATGAATACTTAAAAATCTTGTTCACATAAAATAACTTGATTTTAAAGATTCTGCAGTTTCAACAAATGCAGGCAGTCTTCATTTGAAAACTGTCTAAATCAGTTATACAACCCAAGTAATTATTTATATGTGTACCATTATTACATTGATCCAAGTTCCCTGTGCCAATAAAATAATATGGGTTTCATTTCATTTAGGTTTACTGTTATTTGAGTGAGTAGGAAATTATACAAGAACTGGTAATGCACTGTGCTCTATTTTAGAGCTGAAGGCTGCTTATTGCACCCAGAAGTGTCTTTTAGCCTAGTGTTATAAATGGAGTTGTTTGCTTAGAAGAGATGCTGCTAATCTATCTCATTAAAAATGAATGAGCTCCCCATGCTGCAGTAGAAGCCGGAGCAGCTGCTTTGTCTTTTTAAGATACAGTAATGTATCAGACTGATATACTGTTTACAGTATAAATATCAAGATATACTCATCAAAGGTTAAGCTTTACTCTTAAGGTAAAGCTATTTTTTTTACTTAATTTTAGTGGTTAGAACATATTTTACAACTTTTATTAACATTTAAATGGGTTAGTAAATCATGTTTTTTTTTTGCAGGTTTAAAAACAGGCTAAATTCAGTCACTTTTATTATTACATTTTGGTCATTTAGCAGATGCTTTTATCCAAAGCGACTTACAAGGTGAGCACAGGGTTAATCACAACATCCCTGCAGCAATGAGGGTTAAGGGCCTTGCTCAAGGACCCACATTGGTAACTTTAGTGGACCTAGGATTTGAACCCACAACCTTCAGATTGATAGCCCAACGCCCTAACCACTGAGCTACCACACCCATTACATTTACATTTAATCATTTAGCAGACACTTTTATCCAAAGCAACTTACAAATGAGAACCCCACAAGTCAGTAGATATGGCGAAAACCAGCTACACTGTAGAATTAGCAAACCTGATCATTATCTGATACTGCACCATCCCCCCCTTTATATATATATATATATATATATATATATATATATATATATATATATATATATATATATATATATATATATATATATATTTTTTTTTTTTTATATTATTTTTTTTTTAATTTATTTATTTATTTATTTACCTACAACAGGTGATTTTAAAAAGATGCGTCTTCAGTAGTTTCATAAAAATGCCATGTGACTGCCTTACAGACAGAGTTGGGAAGAACGTTCCACCATTTTTCAATGGTGAACGCCACGAAGTGATAATTAGCTCTTTGTTGAGGTGGAATCACCAGGCGGCAATCATCACTAGAGCGAAGTGAACAACTCATTACAACGCAAAGCAAACAACGCATTACAATAATAAAGCCAGGATAGGACGAGGGCTTGAACTAACAGCTGGGTAACATGTTCAGTCAAGAAAGGTCTGATCTTCCTGATGTTGTAAAGAAGGAATCTGCAGGATCGGGTGGTTTTGATAACATGATCAGAGAGTTTAAGATGGGAGTCTATTGTGAAACCAAGTTTACGGACCTAATCGGTTGGAGAGATTGTGGAGCCGTCAATTTGGAAGGTCAGGTCATGCTGGATTGAGGGTTTAGCTGGGATTATGAGAAGCTCTGTTTTTGCAAAATTTAATTTGAGATGACGTGCCTTCGTCCAAACAGATATGTTGGTGAGGCAGGCAGATATCTGATTTGAGATTGTGGTGTCAAGGGCAAAAGACAAATGATTCAAGAAGTATTCAAGAAGTTAGGCAGAAACTGGCTTTTTACAGTATTTATTTACAGTAATACCACAATGCATGTAGTCTATCCATCCATCCATCATCTTCCGCTTTGTCCTCTACTAGGGTCGCGGTGGGGTTCCCCACGCCCATCCAGGGGAGAACGTTTCGGCGCTGGGCTGATACACCCAGGACAGGGCGCCAATCTATCGCTGGGCACACTCACTCACTCAAACATACTATATATGATGCAATTTGGAGAATTCAATTGACCTTGATCCATGTTTTTGGACTGTGTGAGGAAACCGGAGAACCCGGAGGAAACCCACACGGACACGGGGAGAATATTGAAACTCCACCCAGATTGGGATTCGATTGGGAACCCCTAGTGCTGAGAGGTGAACATGCTAACCACTAAGCCACCGTGTCGCCGCATGTAGTCTAATAGAACCAAAACAAAAGTGCTTATTTGTTCTTATGCAAAAACATATCTAAATATTACCCAGCGATGGATTGGTGCCCTGTCCTGGGTGTATCTGCCCAGCGCCCGAGACATTCTCCCCTGGATGGGCATGGGGAACCCCACTGCGACCCTAATAGAGGATAAAGCGGGAGATAATGAATGAAAGGATATCTAAATATTAGGCAGTGAATTTCACAAAAAATGTTATGGAGATCACAATTGAATGCTGTTTATTGTCCCATATAGTGTGTGTGTCTCTGTGTGAGTGAGTGAGCCCAGTGATAGTTTGAGGACCTGTCCTGGGTCTTTCTGCCCAGCACCTGAAACGTTCTCCCCTGGATGGGCATGGGCATGGGTAAACCCCCCCCCCCATACTGTATGTGTATAATTACAGTATACACATGATTTATATATATACATATGTATAAAATTATTTCTAATTAATGCGGGTTTTTTTTTACATTGTAATCCTGTACTTTCTGT
This sequence comes from Corydoras sp. C115, assembly GCA_019802505.1. Taxonomy (NCBI): domain Eukaryota; kingdom Metazoa; phylum Chordata; class Actinopteri; order Siluriformes; family Callichthyidae; genus Corydoras; species Corydoras sp. C115. The sequence goes on along the minus strand of JAFMOC010000006.1, from coordinate 8,537,536 downwards.
CAGTTCTTATCTTCTGGTTTGCTTCTGCAATGAGAAGCTGCGCATGCGCACACTCGTAGCTCAGCGGCTGCTTGGGCGCAAGCCGGGCGAAAAAATGGCCAAAGACAATTTTCTGTTCACGCAGTGCGTACTGTACTTTTTGGCGTTTGTCTTTGGGTTTATTGCGGTGGTCCCTCTGTCTGAAAATGCAGACGACTTCGGAGGTAAGTGCCTGCTTTTCACGCGGGGTATGTGGCAGAACGAGAACATCACTGTGTCGAAGCAGCGCTTCATGGTGGAGGAGTGGGGACCGCAGTCCTCCTGCAGCTTCATCACTTTCATCAGCGTGGCCTCGCTCGTGTTGGCTGCTGTTCAGGCCTGGAGACTCATTTTCCTCATCTGCAAAGGCCACGACGAGTGAGTTCATTGCTTTATACTTAATAGCTTTCTCACTATAAAACGGGATGGACGCAGTGACGCGATCATGAAATGACACCGATACACCCTGCGATGCTGACATTGCCTGCACTCTATGTTTTAATAGAAAATATGCTCTGATAACTTTCAGGATTTTCATCCACGCATTCAAAGATTATTATTTTGCTGGGAATCAACTCCGGACATCCCAACATCTGGAGCATCCATGATCAAGATGTATCCATAATCAGTTTAATAAGACAATATTCCCGTTTTAATGCAGCTTAACGGTTTTAAGGGCAATTTTAAATAAAGAGGGGCTTAATCGTGCTTTATTATGTAAAATAAACATGAAAAGGGAAAACTGTAGGCCTACTGTTGACAGGAAATATAGCCCTGATCAATATTAAGACCAACAGGAGTGTGTCAGACTAACTAATCTGAGTCGTTTGGGCTTACTTTAAATAACTGAACACCATGGTTTCTGGTAAACAGCAAGCAGGGAAGGTGGTTTTCAAACACTGTCTATTCATATTCGTGACATTTCTGATCCTGAATTGTTTTTTTTGTTTGTTTGTTTGTTTTATACCACAGCTCCATATTCAACTCCTTCACAACCCTGCTGATTAGCTTGTTCGTAGTGTTTGCTGTGTTTCTGTCTAGCACGATTGTGAGTGTGGGCTTCAACCTGTGGTGCGATGCTCTTACCGAAGGGGGCAACATGCCTAGCAGGTGGGAAAGCTTTTTGAATTAATGGTTACATGCAAATGATTTTCTACAGAGCTTACAGAGGCAGAATCACAATGTGTATGACAGTGTTTATGCCTGAGCCAGTGTATTTAAAAGTTAAGAAATGACACTAAACATGCATAGAAAATATTACATATCTTTTTATCTTACCTTTTCACAAGAAATAAGTCAAAATGGTCACTGCTTTCACTTCTAGTTGTGAGAACTTCCAAGACTTTGATCTGGAGCTGGGGTTAAACAACTCTGCATTCTATGACCAGTTTGCAATTGCACAAGTAGGTTTGCTGTAAAACATATAATAGGAAACAAGTTTTGTTTAATAATTGACTTATGACAAATATTATTTGCACCTTTTCTTTTCTGCAGTTTGGACTGTGGGCTGCTTGGATTACTTGGCTGGGTATCACCATAATAGCGTTCCTAAAGGTTTATCATAATTACAGGCAGGAGGACCTACTGGACAGTCTGATCCATGAGAAAGAGTTCCTATTGGGCCACTCCTTGCGCCGCTGCTCTGACATAACAGATAAAAAAAATGGCATGATTTGATCGTCTTCGGATCTTCTTCGGAATTAGAAAATTTTTTAAAAGTGTGTGGACTGCAGAAAACATCAAACAAGTTCACATGTAATAAATTAAGTAGTATTAAGAAGTATAGCGATTACCACTGCTTTAAAGGGGCTAAAACTGCTGTATTGTTGTTGTAACTATAGTATTATCAAATTATTGTGAATCATATTTCATATTGAGGCTGCAGGTAGTATAAACAATTGACATTTTATTATGTATCTAGCTGTGCATTTATTAAACTCTGTATTAAGTCAGTCCTAATTAGGACAGGGTTAAAAATAGTGGGTAAGCCCCACTATTTATATTATATATCTCTTAAGTAATTTTTTTATATGGTTTTCAGTATCTTATGTTTTTTTTTCTTTTGAAATCTTTTTACTTTGATCTAAGCGCAAGCATACGACAAAGTTTAATAAGTGTGTGAAGGTACTATGTGAGTTACTGTACTCTTTGCTTTTTTTTTATGATCTTTTTTTTATGACATCTCAATCACTTTTTTTTTTTTTTACTTTTTTTTATTATATTTTATTTTTTATTTCTGATAAACAATATACAGTTGCACAGTCTCTTAACATATTTTTGCAAGATGGCACAACAATAGAATTTTTGCTGCATGCCGCAATGAATTTGTGTGCAATTACAGTATGAGGGAAATGAACAAATCTGTATTTTGAAATCTTAATGGCATTTTTATTCCATCAGTTATTAATTGCATATGCATGAACAATGTTTTGAAGTGTATCTTTGCAATGCAATGAACATTTTTGAACTTCTATGTTAAATAAAAACCTAAATATTAGATATATTCCAATTTACATATCTTATTTAAGAATTCAATTCTCATTAAATGCAATGCCCTACTGGTTGGTAATATCTTGGAAATACTTAAGTACTTTATTCATGTGGTTCTAACAGACTGAAGCAAATTTGCCTGATGTGCTCCCTATATTATTTTGTTTAATAATATGCATGTTTATACAAAGACATACTGTACGTTCTAATAGTGCACATATAAAATGAAGCAACAAGATATTAAAAGTTAATTTTGTTAGATAAAAATAAAGCATAGATGATGGACAAAAAGTATAGACAAAATATGATCAGTTATCAATTAATACAAGGTATTAAAATAAAAAAATAATCATAATAAAAGCATTTTAAAAATACTTCAGGGGATGTATTTTTACTCCTACTACAACAAAAAAGGAAACCCAGGAAAGCACAGGATCTGTGCTTCACAAATCTCAGATAAGAATGCACCCCTATTGTAAATAAATAGGAACTCCTACCAGAACTGATGCGGTGAAACCGACACTGACCATGCTAAGAGGATACGGGTACCCCTTGTCCATGCCTAGCTGTGTTGTCTGCTAGCACCACCTGGAAAAAAGAGGTCTCAGAGGCCAGAGAATTAGGATGGCTTGAGGCACAGCTTATTCATGACTTACATCAGTGTGAAGACTAGTGTCACAATTTATACTAACAAAATTATACACCTTTCACAGATTCCAAGAATCTCATCTTGAGACCAGCTGTACCAGGACAAAAAAAATTAAAACAATACACATACATATATTTCAGAAATAGTTTGTTAATTCAATTAAATTTTTAATTTACAAACAAAAAGACAAATATTAACAGTGTTTATTAAACCATTGGTTACATATAAAAACATGTGGAAATTGATGCTTGCAACATACAAAAATAACTAAATTAGTTAAATGTTTGTCCTATTTCAATATGAGGCATACAATTTCAATATTACACAGATCTAAAGAAAGGACCTTTGTTTTTTTTGTTTCATGTCAAATGTCTTCATAAAAATATGAAAACATCAATAATATTTAAAGAAGCAACAGGATCCTGGATTCAAGTCCTGCACAGTTCTAGATAATATTTTTTGTGAGACAAAAAGAGCAAAGGCATACAAGTCAGGTCAATTAAAGGAACTAATCTGACTTTAAGACTTGATGTGTTTGTGTATTTGCCCTAAATTGGGAACCTGGTCAGGGTGTTTTTCATATTTTGCCTAATGAGCACTGGGTCAGACTACAGAAACCCTGGTGACTCTAATTAAGATTATCCATAAATAAATGAATGAATGAAGGTTAGCCAACTTCCATCTGCAATTGTTGCTTCAGAATCTTGTCTATATGTAATCACTACAATTTTAATAAATTAAACAGTACTTTTATATATTACATCTTATTTATAATATTAAACTTTTGTACATTTGTGAATTTTAGATCTTATCACAGAAAATAGTAAGAAATAAATTCAGCACACAAAAACACTTATTTGCAATGTTTTTTGTTTTAATGCCTTTATTGATGACCAATTACAGTGATTTTTTTTATTAGAACCCTACAAAGGCACTTAAGAAAACAGTGGCCATATACAGTGTCTTTAAAGGGATGTGAAGCGAAAACACACAAAACCAAAAAGACTTTTCTGAGGAGACATTATTGCTTCCAAATACAATTCCCTTTTTTAAGCAATAGCCCTGGGGATATACATTTTAAGTACAAAACTTTCCTCTTAATTATAGTAATCTCTTCTACATGACAGTGCATACTGAACAGATTTAAACTGTGGCATTTCATAGACAATCATGCACTTAATAATAAAGTTTTAATCAATAAATTGATAATTATATACAAATATACACTCTTTTAATTTGTTTTCATATTAGAAGCTTTTGACATTTTATATAAATGAATTTACATTACAACATATCCAGTTCAATATGGTTCCTTTCACAAATGCATATTACAGTGAGTTATGAATGTGTTCTTTTCTTTCCCTTTTCTTCCAACTTAGATACATGATATTCTGACTGTAATGTGTATAGCCCTGATATTTTTAAAAAGTACATGAAATAAGTGATGCATTTATTTCCAAGTCCCAAAAGAGCATCATGTTACCGGAATGACATTTAATAAAAGTTAATGAGATTTGATTCAAATGTTTATACAAATGTAGAGCACTATTAACATATTTTAAATGTGCTATATAACCAAACTTACTAAATACCATTATATATTCTCTTTAATCAATTCATTACAGAAAAATGAAATAATATACAGACAGAGGGATGTACATACTGTTCATACATGTTGTACATACAGACATATTTGTACAAGGTGTCTCAGGGAAATGGGAGTCTTAAGGAAAGAATTATTAGATTCTTTGATAGCTAAATATGCATTATAAGAATATAATTATTTCTTGAATATCTTGTATATAAAACTCATTACATTTTGCATGATTCTATGACAACAGTACATTGCTACAGTGCTCTATGTAAAAGCAGTATGATGAATGATATGATAGAATGACAAGATGGCATCAGTGGGGTTATATCTGTTACTCTATTACTACTGCCAGTTGCTAAGAACTACAAACACAATTTTCTGTTTCCCTGAGACACTTTGTACATAAGTATAATTTTTATAATATCTTGCATAATATTTATTATTATACAGCATCCTCCAAAAATATTGACACCCATGATAATATTAAAAATGTTTTAAAAAAAAGCTATATTTATGATATATATTAAGATGAACTATACAAATCTTATTTCCTGCAATAAATGAAATATGCATTTTTTAAAAATCAGTTCAAGTTTTATTTAGCGGAAACATGGACAAAGAAAAGTTAGTGTAGTGAACTTAGGTAAAATAAAAAAATAAATAAATTGATGCCCATTTCATTCATCTCAATCTTGATGAGTTTACCTGTTATCAGTTAAATTGATGGTTCAGAAGAGTGTAAGTTAAATAATTTAAGTCCTATTTTAATTCTGTCCCATCTTTTTTGTATGATGCAGACGTCTAAATATATTAAATATAACTAAAATAGAATAGCGGCACGGTGGCTTAGTGGTTACCACATTCGCCTCTCAGCACTAGGGATTCCCGGTTCAAATCCCCATCTGGGTGGAGTTTCCATGTTCTCCCCTTGTCTGCGTGGGTTTCCTCCAGGTTCTCCGGTTTCCTCCCACAGTCCAAAAACATGGATCAAGTCAATTGAGTTCTTCAAATTGCCCCATATAGAGTGTGTATGCGTGCGTGTCTGTGTGAGTGAATGTGTGCCCAGCGATAGATTAGCGCTCTGTCCTGGGTGTATCTGCCCAGCGCCAGAAACATTCTCCCCTGGATGGGCATGGGGAACCCCACCGCGACCCTAATATAGGATAAAGCGGAAGATAATGAATGAATGAATAAAATAGAATAAAAATAAAATATAAGGTTTGAAAATTGCCATTTTGTCTTTACAATTAGAATTCAAGTGATTTAACAAATTTTATATTTAAATTTTAATGAAATTATTAAAAAGTGCGAACTTTTCTGGAAACACCTACACATATGATTCTAAGTTAGTCCTTGCAGCCATATTAGCATACATTAATCTGTAAACAATTTTGTCAACATTTAGATGTCTGTCTGTGTCAAATTAGACTATTAGCATAAAAATGTAAAGAAGCTCGCATTTTTACGTTTCTGCATAAATTTAAATCAGATATTTATTTACTGTGGCAAGACTGTCTAAAAGATAATGGCACCAAATGTCACCTAGCCTAATAATACTGGACAATTGACAATAGATCGCATACGATTCATTTAAATAAAAACTTTCCAGACCTGCCAGATTCTGATATGGGTGGAAATTCTTTTCTTAGCTCATTCCACAGTTCTGTGTGGTTATAAACAGGGTACTACTAAAAAAAAATAATAATACTTGGGTCAGTAAACAATATTTGTGTTAATTTTGGAGGGCTTTGGATGGTTGACAATGCAGAAAAAATCTAGCAACAGTCAAATATACAGTCTGGCAAAGGTATCTACATTTGATGCATTTATATCAGCACCTAAATTAGAATAGTGTGTGTATGGGTGTCTTAGGTTTATGTTTATATTCTTTACATCTCTAGTTGGTATGAAGCCCTTTGTCATCTTATTGGCAGTGTGAATAGATATTTTCATATGTTTTTTTCTTGATTTGTGCAGTTTTACATTGTATAGTCATGCACAGTAATCTCTGAATTTTCTTTGTCATAGTAAGTAATGAGTTAGAAAATTATTTAATTTTAAGAGGTCTTAACACTTGTGGCATATTTACTTGTGGCAAGTTCTTTTTTTTAATTAGATGTTTATTTACCTGGGTTTAAATTAAAGGCCACTTTTGTTAATAGTTTGAAGGATATATCAAGTGGTTACCAATGGCTTATTTAAAATAAAATTCATTCAGGTTTACTAAGGGAGCAGTATTTCTGGAGGGAACCATATATACAGTGTATCTATGTATGTATAAATAAACAATATTCATTTTGCCTAAAGAAACTCTTCATACTTTAACATTTGTGTCATTACACTGATATAATGGATTTGTATTGAAATGTATCTATTTTTTCTCAAAAATTAAATAAATTCTAAATTACTTAATTTATTACAGTTAAATGTTTTTGATTATGTATTTAGCAACATAAACAAACTATGTTAAGCTTGTTCAGAGAGAACCAGCAGTAATTCAAATTAAAATATACTTTATTCTTTATTTTCCACCTGAAACCAATAGTGGCTATTAACAATAAAGCTGGCCATGTCTTAGTTTTGCACTTTTTCTAGTGCATGGTACTGTCACCATTGAAAAAACAATACTGCCATTAACAGGGCTTTAGGATGAAGATCTGATCATGGTAGATCAGACCATTTTTAAATAATTCAAACAAGTAACCAAATGCAAGACGTTTATATTGCTTCTTTTGGTACTAAATACCTAAATTTTGGGGTTAATAAAAACGTCCTTGGATTCAAAGGTTTAGAAACATCAATGCTTTCCAACATAAAACAAACCATTTAGTAACATTATTTGTTTCCCACCACTAAAATTGCTAATTTAATAAATAATTTAAAAAGTTAAATTAATTGAAGTGATCAGTGAAGAAAAATCTAATCTCAAATATATCTAAAAAAACACTCTCCATGAAAAGGAGATATGGCCAGTTTTACAGTCTAATTTAGTGAAGATGGGAGTGACACATTTGTGCTTAATATTTAATTATTCATTCTTCATTTAAATTTTTTGTGTTTTTTTAATTAGCACAATCAAATTAATCAGGCAGTTTAAATATATTCTATTTACATAAAACATTATTTAAAGTAAATTGAACGTACAATTTAATTTGTGAATGTTTTGCATTCCACGCAAACATTCGCAGGCAATATATGAAATACAAAGTGCACGTGTAAGGTACAAAAAATGTTAAATTTGAAATTAATGCACTGATTTAAATAGACCTGTTTAAATTAAAATATCTAAAACCCATATGCTGCTGCTCATTTCAGCATTTTAACTATTATTTAATGAATATTTTTACATCAGAAAAAAAGTCACAAATCTGGTCTGACTGTAACAATCAGACTGCAACCGATATAAACATTAAAGCGGTTTAATAGCCCCTTAGTAAAAATAAATGATAACTGAGCCATGATAAAGGACATGCGGATGCTGTTTTTGAATTATGTGCCCTGCTCAAAGTAGTCTTAGTAGTCATGGCTGTCTTTTTTGAGTGCTTACCTATTCACAGAAAGGACTAGACCGCACAGTCTTCTTTCATCTCTTTATCTTGGTGTTTCAGTTACCACAAGAAGAGAACCATGTCACTAGCCTTCAGTCATTGCAAGTTCTGATCATTGCATGGTTAGCCATATCCAGCAGCCCCACAGGATTTGCTTTAGGCGTAGCAGGTACACAGCAAGAACTGCCTGTAGTTCCTCACAGGCACGATGTGGACGTCGACGATGTGTACAGTACAGAGCCAGTCCCAGTGCAGAGAGCATCAGGAAGAGGCATGTAAGAAAAGCCAGATGGGGATGATTCTGAGATGAGTCACATGCTGTAAAAGACAAAGATCACTATGGCACAAGAAAATTTAAGCAGAAAAAAAACACTGTAATTATAATATACCCATGGTGGTATTACTGTTATATGTTATTAAGGACTGCTGCTAGAAGGTATTATTTAAACATTGCTGAATCACTTACAAGAAACAGTCATTTTGCAGTGCTTAATCTTAAAGTCTCTCCAACAATAACATGCAAAATTTCCACTGCCCAAAAGTTGTGTTACTGTTTAAATACCATAATTTTAACAGTGAACTTGTGAGACTGAGACAGAAAAATATATTTTTAGTATAAGCTTTTATTTTATAATAGTATAGTAGCTACAAGAGTAGCCTGCAATACTAATAGACAGAATAAAAAGAAGATAAGCCATCATTTAGAATAACAGTTTTGTGAAATATGGTACTGAATTATCATACTTGATTATTTTTACTTTAACTTTGCTACATTACCAACTAACCTTTTTTTCTTTTCTTGTGCATTTAAGAGCTAATTGATAATTATTTATTACAGGTGCTGAGTTATGGTACATTTAGTTTTCTTACCATGAATGGTTATTTCAGGTTCACTGAAACGAACACGCCTCTCTGTTTTCCGCCGTTGTGTTGAGTTTACATCCCTGGACCTCTTAAGTATGGAGATGGGTATCTTATTGTTAATAACCTAAACCAAAAAGTAAAACAAGTACACAAGTAAACAAGTACACTTTTACATTTACATTTACATTTAGTCATTTAGCAGACGCTACATTACCTTTTATAATGAATAAATTACTTTTATAATGAATAAATGGTTCAAGTCAAAATTAGTAGCATTAAGTTTTGCTAAATAATTAAAACAACAAGTCATTATTTTGTAAAAAAAAAATGTGTTAAAAAGAGTGATCTATGTAGACCATTAACAGAAAAGATAAAGTGATCTATTTTGCCTACTGTGCTAACACACAATGCAATTTGTCCTCCATTTTTAACTCATACACACACTAAGTGAAGTAAGCACACGTGGGCAGCTATGTATATGATGCCTGGGGAGAAATTGGGGTTAGGTGCCTTGCCCAAGGGCACATAGTAATTACTTGGGACCGAGAATCGAACCAAGGACCTTAAAGTCACAAGACTGGTTCCTTAACCACAAGCCTATGACAGCTACGACAGTTAAAGCAACAGTGATTACTAAATACTGCCAATGATTTTTATTTAATAGCAACTTTATTTATTTTTTATAGTAGGCTACTTATATTTATCTGCATGTGTATTTCATAGACTAGGTTCTTGGTGTTAAAACTTATGCTAAATATTTTATTATTGGTACATCTTCTTTTACACAGAAGTGCATCTCATGTTACACAAAGGCCCTCATTTACCGAATCTCCATAAAATGTTTTGTATACAATCATACAGGAGTCTTGCACACAGGGCCATGGTGACACAAAATTACTGTATCATTACCTTTGGCTTTGACATCACTGGTGATAAATTTGATTGCCACAACTCAGACTGTGAATCCTCATCAGCAAAATGGAAGCTGTGGAGTGTGTTACTGTAGGACTTGATGGCAGAGAACATCTTTGACGGAGCCAACATGCACTGACCTAATGAGTCTGTAAAATGGAGATTAATTGTAAATCATTAAAAGATATGAATAAAAATGGGAATATTCCAAGGTAATGTTATCCATTTTTAAGCCTGATTTGTGTAATTAATAATTTATGGCATAATTAAATTTGTTTAAAAATAATATTTATTTTAATATATGTATACCTGTGTACTCTGTCTTGCCAATCTCAGCATAAATAGTTCCCAAAAGCTCCAAGCTCTTGTCTGTAATAGGGTGATCATTACCAAATGCTCTCTGGTGTATTTTGGTGGCCTAAGACAAATAAACAAAACCTATTTAAAATTTGTCCTATAAATTTGACAGTGTTACATGACTGGTTTATTTTAAAGGTCTTTCACATGAGTTAGATTTTACTATTAAATTGTATATTTGATGTACCTACCTTGCCACTGTATTCCAAAGCAAGATGCGGTCTGAAAAATAACAGCAGAAAACATACATCTGCACAGTTATAACATGTTTAAAAATTTTTCATGTTTAAGTGACAGACAGTGACAGAAAGGGTAAAACTTAGTAAAAAAACAGGATAACTTTATGTGCAATATTCATCTAAGGCCTTTAAAGACAATATATGGCAATGAATATGATCAATAGGTTTTGCAACCTTTATCAGATTTATTAAAAGTTTTAAAGCAACAACGAAAGGACTACAGCACAAATCTCAGTCAGACACATTTATTTATTTTGCTTAAGTCTTAAAGCAAATTTAGCTTCAACTTTACAAATGTACAACCAAACTTAATCCATGTTTATTAAACATTTCTATTAGATGCTCTATACTATATTATATACAACTATGGCTATTTTTGATTGCCTCATCTGTAACACAGAAAATCTAGAAAAGTGAAAAAAAATCTCTGAATGATTAAAAACTAGTTGTAGATTCTCATATGCTGCAATGTGGCTATGCAATAAAATGAAAGAATATGACCAGCATTGTAAACTGACTGATCAAAAAGACAGGATACAGGTCATTTGGAACCAGTCTCCCTGTGTTCAGCTGTTTGAGAAAAATGCTGAGTAAACTGTTCATGACCATACACACAATTTACATAGAATATGACACCACTGCCCATGGTTGTCTGAAATTATATTAGAGAAGTGACAAGTGAGAGCCCTGAGTAAATGACTCATGTCAATGGTTATTTACTGAATCGTTTATTTTAAATTTGCATTTACTTCACAATTAAAGCGAGACTATTTACATTTTTTACACAAATTATTTAAACACACCAAACATCCATCCTCACCTGTTTATCACACACACGCACATGCACACACACTAACATGATCATTAAAATTATACCAATACCAACCTTTTGCTCATGATGCAAAGCTGGGCTAGCCTTTCAAGTTCATGTGCTTGTGCAGCCTGTTCTGCCAACTCCTCCTGGGAGAACCATCCTGGGGAACCTGGTGCACTGTCCCCTTGAGAGCCTTCTACAAATAAACAAAAGTGAAAAGTCAACAAATACACCGTAACCAAACCAAACCAATCCAATCTGCATATTAAAAATAATTATAAATGTAAAAAAAAGATAATGCCCATCTATAATGTATATCTAATACCTGATATCATACACTGCTCACAAAAACCATATTTAATAATAATAATAATAATATATATATATATATATATATATATATATATATATATATATATATATATATATATATATATATATATATATATATATAATATCAAAACAGCACATTGATTATCAAAGCACTCAATTTATGTGTAAGTAAAAATTGTGTAACATGCAACTGATAAGTATTGTCATGATTAGTTATTTTGTTGCTAAAAAGGGTAAGTCTGCATAACAATTAGAGTGATATATACAGGATAAATGCAACCCATTGTTATGCTATGAAAAGAGAGCAATGCAAAAAAAACCACATTGCACAAACGATAGGCAAAACTAATCTAACAATGTTGTATGAGCATTAGCTCATCAAATAGATAGAACTACTGAAATTACATTAAAAAAAAAAGCACAATAGGTGTAAGGATGAGCCACAAAAGTTATGAAACCAAATATGGACTAATGCCAAGAAGAGGAAAACCTAATCTCTGTTCATGATTTAAAACATATGTAAAGGGGGTGGTGTCATGGCTTTGGCTTGCATAAATGCTTCTGAAAAAGGCTTAATTAAATTACTTTAAAACTCAAGCACATTTCTCTATATGTTAATTACCTAGCAAAACTTCAAATTGTCTTAAAACCTTAAATCTGGCAAAAAATCTGGTTAAATCTGTTTTTTTTTGCCAGATTTAAGGTTTTAAGCCAATTTATATATATATATATATATATATATATATATATATATATATATATATATATATATATATATATATATATATATATATATATATATGTGTGTGTGTGTGTGTGTGTGTGTGTGTGTGTGTGTGTGTGTGTGTGTACTAAATCCTATTGAAAATGAATGGATATCGGTCACTGTCATTGTCATTTCTTCTGTGACTGCAGGGTTAAACCTCTTCTCTTGGGAGTACACATTCAGTTTTGTTTAGAAAATAAGTCATGGCAGCACACTTGTAAGTGCTGAGTCAGGCTCCACCATTTCCATGATGTCCACCTTCTCTTTAATGACATCATGCATAGAGTAGTCATTTATCTTGGAAAGCTGATACACTTTCATTCCTAGCGCACACTCTGCTGCTTCAGCAAAATTGAACAGCCAGAGTAAAACGAAGCAGACAAGCCTCATGAAAATATATTGATAGCTGCACTCACTTTTTATATAGAGATTACACTGTAGGCTACATAAAGAGAAGACTAGTCTAAATTCTTAATTTTAACATTTTTTTCAGCATGTCTTTTTTCACAGTGCATCATGGTTAGCATGGGCTCCCTGACTTTTCTACAGCCATGTAGCTTCATATGCAACAAACTGCAATACACTAGGGCTGTATTCAACTACAGATTTTTGTAGTCGAATCTGATTCGTCAGATTTTCCCTATAGTCGACTGATAGTCGAATCAGTTAAAATTTCACCACAAGATGGCACTATAAGCATAGTTTTTAAAAAAAGATTTTTTTAAAAATATTTTACTTGTTTTTCTAACAAAAGAAAACCTTTTTTTTTTGTTTTTCTTTTTTCTTTTTTTTTTTCTAGAAATGATGATGATTTTATTTGACAAAAGGCTATATATATAACGAAACAAAACAATTTCATGTAAAAACTAATGCTTAGTAGCAGCCATGGGCACCCCCATGTGGTCAAAATGGTACATTCGACTATGAGGTTCATAGTCGACTACGGTTCTCCGAATCGAATCGTCGAATCAGTGAATATTGCAGCTCACCCCTACAATACACCTTTATCAGAATCACATTAACTTGATCAGCAATTTACGCTTCAATGGCTTGTGTGTTGGATCGGACTACTGGCCAACTACTACTTTGCTTTCCACATGGACTAATGAATTACATACCACTGCAAATACCCCACAAATGCTGCCAATTTTGACATTCTCTGACCCGGTCATCTGGTCGCCACAATTTGGTCCTGGTCAAACTCATTCAAATCCTTAAACTTTTTCATTTTTTCCTAATACATCAAGGATAAAATGTGTGCTTATACTAAATGTCAGTGTCAATTGTCTGAATGTTATGCCTGGTTGGTGTATGGCAGATCAACTGGAGATAAATTGCCCCTAGGTGTGAATGTGTGGTAATGTAAACACAACAAAGAATCAGTGAGAAAAGCAGTGCTACCTCACAAAAACCTAGTTAAGTATTACTCAGGGGTCTGATATTATTTATTCATTCATTCATCATCTTTCGCTTTATCCTATATTAGGGTCGCGGTGGGGTTCCCCTATATGGGTCAACTTTTTTGGAGAATTCAATTGACCTTGATCCATGTTTTTGGACTGTGGGAGGAAACCGGAGAACCCAGAGGAAACCGACGCGGACACGGGGAGAACATGGGAAACTCCACCCAGATTGGTATTCGAACCAGGAATCCCTACCACTGAGAGGCGAACGTGCTAACCACTAAGCCACTGTGCCACCCACCCGTACTTTTAGTTAATATATATATATATATATATATATATATATATATATATATATATATATATATATATATATATATATAAAGTAATTTATTCTATACATAAATACGAAAAATCATGTGGTTAATACAAACTGGCAGCAGTGCAATTTTCATTATAAGACTACAGACTCTGCATATTCACTTTGTATAGTGATTTATGCTCAGTATTTCTACCTTTCATTTCAACCCTCAGGGCAGCTGCCCAAAGTTTAATTAGACACTGACCACATGTTTGCCTCATTTTTGTGGCAAACATGTCCTCATGTTTTGTAAGTTCAAAACTGTTTGCCCATGTGTCTGTCTCTTTCTCTCTCTCTGCTTTCATTTTATGTATTACTTATTTTTAAATGTTAAGCATTGTAATTCACTTTGACTCCACACCCTTCTGAAGGTACATGTGAAACACATTTGATTTAGCACCTTAAATATTGAAATAAATTCAGATCGAAATTCTCATTATAACAGTGCAGCCCAAATTGTAAATGTGACAGCAGAGTGAAACAAACAGGCTTGTGAGGAGTAGAGGAAACAATGTATGTAAATGAGTCACTTGATGTGTATTTTGTTAATTGTTCCTGTTCAGTAGATAAAAAAGGATCTCTTAATTAGGAAATAAAACCAAAGAAAATCTTGTCCTCTGAGTGTGACTGTAAGTGTGTGCCCAAAAGGACCATTATATTAAATGACATCCACTGCAAAATGCAGATTAGTAATGTCTCTGAAAAGTGGCTTGTGTCAAAGTGTGGTGATGAACGCCAGTTTTTGTGTACATTGTGTTCCTATTTATTAGAGTATTGCCAAAACGCAAAAATGAGGATAAGCAGAACAATCGACTCCTTACTGCTTAAGAACCTCATCTAAGCCCCGGTGGGTAAAAACATCAAAGCCTTGTCCAGCCAGCAAATGTTCTAGCGGCTGGCTGGCAAAAGCATGCATCAGCCAAGTTGTGGAGAAACATCACAACCAAGTCTGTGCACTGGAATACAATCATTGACTGGCCAAGCGCCCAGGGAATCTGCAAGATGCTGCACAGAGATGACTGCTCTCTGTAAAAATGGATTTTGGAGTTATGGTGGATACAGGGAGCAATTTGTGTATCAGGTGACCACGCAGACCATTGAGACTGTTCAGCATCTCACTAGGCAGGTTCAACTAATTTGACACTACAGTTAGAATGTTTTGTAGAGACTCATGAAGCTCTGAATCTGAAAGGAATGAGGTGCTCGCAGGAAGGCCCAACACAGTGGCAAATAAAGCGTATGGGTTTTCAGAGTTTATAGATAGTAACAACAGTTTAGAGTAAAAAAAAGAGAAAGTGTGGTGGGCTGCACCAGATATGGATCATTGTGATGAAAAACCTTAAAAAACATAAGGGGGGGGGGGGTTCAGGTGCCAGGAGGATACACTCAGAAAAAGGGTGCCAATCCATTGCTGGGCATGCACTTGCTCACACACAGCCACTGTGCCATCAACTACCAACTAAACAATATTTTATATGATACATATCATTATGTACATGCTCAAAGTGTTGGCTTGCTTTTAGCTCCTAGAATAAATAAAATTACTGCCGGTCGAAGAGCGTTCTCCCACAAGGCTCCTGGAATAGCTTTCCAGTTACTGTTCGTGATTCAAAATCACTATCAATCTTTAAAAGTAGATTAAAAACACATTTCTTTAATTTTGTGTTTAATTGACAGAGGTGTAGATATCAGGCTTGGTGGTGTTGATATCAGGCTTGGTGGTGTTGGTGTGGAATAGTCTTTGCTGGCATTTCACCTCTTCATGCAGCTTATCATTAGTAAAGGGTGTGGCACTGCTTTTCCTATTTGTTTGTTTTGAGGTGTTGCCAATTTCCTGGAGGTGTCGTCAGCTCTTCATCCATGGCTCTACTGAAGCACTGTGGCTACAACTGGATGGAACCTGTATTTTTACTGGACTGGCAGTCCTGCAAGATAACCTCAATGGAATTCTATAGTTTTCCAATTGTTAAAGTTTTTCCGAATGTTGCGGAGACCTGATCATTACACAACCTGTACATGGCTGTCCTTTGCTGTTAATGCTGCCTGGTCACTCAAGGAGGATGAGTCCCCCACCATGCCTTGGTCCTTGTAAGCTTTCTTCCTTAAAATAACAACATAACAGGGAGTTTTTTCCTTGCCACTGTCGCTTTGCTATTTTGTGGTTTAAAGGCTTATAAGACTATAAAGCAGCTTTGTGACAATGTACTATTGTAAAAAGCACTATATAATGAATTGACTTAAACTTGAACTTCATGTTATGCCTCTCCCGGCTTCTAGAGAGAGATCAAAACAGTCTAGTAGGGACTAATTACTTGTTAAAATCATATGCTCTACTTCGTCTTCAAAAGCAGTGATGCAGTTGGTACACATTATCTTAATGCTTACTGCATGAAACTGCACCAGCACTGTAAGCTAAGTAAACACAGTTCCTCCTTCTAAACCATGTGTTTAATTCCAGGTACTGTATGATATTTCTAGTTGGACATTAATATTTCTTTGAGCTAATTGCATTTTTTTGGCACATGCATCGTCATTTAGGTTAATCACTAGTTTATTCATACTTTGTTTTACCCTGTTTTATAAGGTAAACTTTAATATTTTGTATTGTATTCCAATCCTTGCACCAATAACACCAGGTACCAAGTTACATCTGTTATGTTATATTATGTTATAACCTACCAAGTTATATTTCACTTTCACATGTTTGATCAGATATACACATAATTAAATGGCATTGTGTTGGTTATCCAACAATCAGAAAGTGAGAATAATCTCATTAAAACAAGTCAGTAAACAAGTCGATGAAATTCATTGTGCATTACAATATCTGCAAGTACCCAAATAAATGTTAGTTGTACTTGGTCTGAGAAAAAATTATATTGTGCATTACAAAAATAAAAATTATAAGATTTACAAAACCATATTATACAGGCTTTTAGCCAAAATGAATTATGGATAATATATATAATAACAACATCCAATATAATATATTGCTGGTCCCTTTTTTTTTTTTACTAAGTGGTGTTATTCATAATATTTTTTATTATTTAGTGACTAATTTAAAACATGTCATTCTATAAAATTTGTTACATTCTAAAGAACACCCAAAAATGTGTTTATACAGTCTATCACACAACTTATATTTTGCTTAGTATATATTAATGCTTATATTCAAGACACAGATAATGAACTAACATTTGCTTAGTAAATAAAATATTGGGAAATGTTAACGGTAATCTTAATTTTCTTGTTTTTTTTGGTCAATTACCCAATTTATTCTGTTTTAAAGTTCAGGACAAGGTTTGAATATAATATTTTTAATTGTTTATATCCTAGTCTATATCCTTGTTTGTGGTCTCAGATCAATGTGTAATTTAGTAGATCAAACTGACTTCGTTCAATGTTTATACTTTGCATGTATATCCATCAGCAATTTCCTCAAAGCATTGAACACACACAAGAATGCATATGAGATGTCACATAAAACGTAGCCATTACAACTGATTATAGACATTTACTACTTCATTAGGTACTCTTCCTTAGTTTTTAACTTACTGTTCAATTTTATCAGTTCCACTTAGGATAAAGACACAAATTTTAGTTCTAAAATTCTAGATTGTAGTCTATCTGTCTCTCTTATCTTTTAAAGTATGTTCTGGTACGAGTGAATCAGACTCGACAGTTTTCAGTCACTGTGCACAGGACATATCCATGTTATTGCTCAATTATGTAGACTGATAAATGATGTCAAATCATACTAGTTCTTTTGTTGATGTGAGTCATCCTCTTATGCTGGATGCTGGTTACTTGTGGCTGGACATTTTTGGTTGATGAATTATTGCACTACTGCAGCTGATCCACTTATACCAGCTTACCACATAATAACACCCCACTGACACATAAATGTCACTGCAATGCTGAGAATCATCCATCACCCAAATAATACTTGATCTGAGGTGTTCCTGTTGGCATCCTGACCATTAGAAAACAGATTAAAGGAAACTAATAAAGTATCTTTACAATCTTACAATCTCTAATTTTAGAACTACAAAGTAGATTTGTATTGTAAGTGGAAAAAATAAAATAGCTAATGAGAGTGGATCATGAGTACCAAATACATAGTAACTTTAAAGACACAGAAAATTAGATTGCATGGCTTTCCAAATGAAAAGAACTATATAACAGAACTTTATAATGAAGGATATCCTGATCAACTGTAAAAGTTCACGTAAAGCCAATTACTCACAAGTTAAATTGTTCTGTTTGTGGTAAATTAGTCAAAAATGCAACATTTTTAATACTAACTAATTAAAGTCTTAAGATGTGAAAACGACAAGACGATCATTGGGTTTATCAAAGAAAACAACTTTATAAGTAATTGGCCATCATAATCCATAAAATAGTTAATAGAATTAATACATTAATATTAAAATATTAGAATAATAATTATAATATATTAATATAAATATTATAAATTGTGGCGGCATGGTGGCTTAGTGGTTAGCACGTTCGCCTCTCAGCGCTAGGGGTTCCCGGTTCGATTCCCCATCTGGTTGGAGTCTCCATGTTCTCCCCATGTCTGCGTGGGTTTCCTCCTGGTTCTCCGGTATATTCCCACAGTCCAAAAACATGAATCAAGTCAATTGAATTCTCAAATATTGCCCCATATAGAGCGTGTCTGTGTGAGTGAGTGTGTGCCCAGGGATAGATTGGCGCCCTGTCCTGGGTCTATCTGCCCAGCGCCCGAGACGTTCTCCCCTGGATGGGCATGGGGAACCCCACCGCGACCCTAATAGAGGATAAAGCGGGAGATAATGAATGAATGGATTATAAATTGTATAATATATTATATGTTTTATGTTATATTATAAATATTAATTATATCATTAACATTATACATATTTATAATATTTATATATATCATAAATATTATTAATATAAGTAATATTTCCCTATTACTTTGGGAAAGTTACCTACGTAATATTGCAAATGTTATTTTGTAGTGAAGGAATGCATGACGTTTGTGGGTATATTGTGGGGATAAAAAGAGTACTGATGCTGTAAGCCCTCATGTCAGCAAAGCAGAAGCAGACCAAAGCAAAAGTAGAAGGGGCAGAATTATTTAAGTTACTGGACAGATAATATTCAGACATTGACATAAATGTGCACACAAACTTGTTCTCTTATTTGTAAGTCATTTTGAGGAAAAAAAATGCTAAATGTAAATATACTTACCATTTGACATATTTTATATGCAGTGTTTTTGGCATTTAACATTAAAGGATACAGTTCTTCTTATCAATGAAGACTTCAGCAATCTGTCAGAGAAAAAGAGCAAACTATTTACTAAACACACTAACCGAAAATTAAAGTTATATTTAAGTCTTTGCAGCACTGTTTTTTTTTATCAGTCCACACATTCCATTGAGGTGGGAAAAGAGTCACTGTTTATGTCTATAGGTTTACTTTGGATACCCCAGGCCTTTTCCTGGAACTATTTCAAATATGTTGTGGGCATGCAGATGAAAATTTATCAAGTTACAAAGCTCTTATCAGAGTAGCTGTCATCAGTCAGCAGAAAATGTGATGCAAACCAAAATTTTTAAGATTCTAACTCAGAAGCTATCTTTTTTCTTTTTCTATTCAAGTCCGTAAAATTAGACAATTAATGTTTTATTTTAGTAGCATATATAATAAGAAACACCATATTTTTGCTTTAGTTAAATCTTTTGCTTTATCCTTTTATGTGCAATAATAAATAAATATTGTTTATTCTAAATGAACACATAAAAACATTTATGCATGGTGAATTGTTCACTCAAAAAACAGCAATTATTAAAGCCAACCAAAAAAGTAAATAAGTTTATAAAGAATTTTTTTTTTTTTTAAAGTTTTTGTGAATAATAATGGCACTGAATAAGGAAACTTTTCAACATTGTATTACATTTGAATCCTAGTACAGACACAAATAAATAAATAAATAAATAAAAATAAATGAAAAGGATTGTTCTAATACATCTGAATCCCTTTGCAGTGTTGTTGTCTTTGAACATTGTGCCTGTGTTTCTGTGCATGCAAATTGAACCCTGATGTCATACATGTGGGATGGATGTAGGTCATTCTGACAGTGTTGGACCTACACCACACCCTGCACAGTACAAATTCAATGCAGTCTATGTGTCCTGATGGTGCTTTATCCTGTAGTCTGAAGCTCACCTGATGCAGGCAGTTGGGCAGTGAGTTGAAGCTCTGCACATGGGTAAGTCCTAGCAGACAGCTGAGGAAACAGTGGAGAGCTGCCCTGGAGTCTCCCTCCTGCTGGAAGCGCTTGCCCAGCTCAAACAGGCCCTCACGGCCTTCGCTCAACATCCCTTGTTTGGCACTACCCACCTCCGTGCACCTTTTATGTGCCACACAGCCGCGACACTCTCACCTCCCATCTGAGCTGCATGAGCACTCAGTCCAACGTATGAAGCTATAACACTGCAGGTGTGTGTGGGCATAAACTAAAAAACAATAAAGAAGAAAAGTCAAAATACAGGGCTATAGTTTGCCAAAGAGTTGAGTATCACAGCTGCTGTACTGCCTCTTATGCCGGTTATTGTACGACTCAAGGTTAGTTGACGTGGGCGGCAGACAGCAATGGAGAAGGGGAGGGAGGAAGCATGTGAGGGATTGAGAAGGGGAGGGAGGAACTACCAGTGAAAGGGAGCTCTGGTTGTGCCTCCACCCACCCTTTTGTGAAACAGCCATGCTCAGTACCTCCTAGATTTGCACGATGACGGAAAGAGTTTACAGCCAATCACAGCCATCTCTGTACAGCAGCACAGCCGAGTAGGAAATGGGATTTGTTGGCTCAGAGCTTATGCAGTGTGACACAAAGCATTTTTCCAAGTGGCTAAATTTTCTGTGATGTCATCAGATGTAGCTCCTTATACAGTTTATAAATAACAGAATGTTGATTCTCCATAAGCAAGCAGATATCAGTAATTTACTAAACCTCTTTTACAGCAGCAGATTGTGTCCAAAATGTAAGCTTAAACGTTATACTATAAGTAGTTTTTGACATAACCTCTCACGTTGGGTAAGGTAGAAAAGTACAAAAATTATTTTTTAAAAACAATATGCATGTTCACCTCTCAGTGCTGGAGATGGGGAACCCCCTTGCGACCCTAGTCCCTGGTATAGGATTAAGCTGAAGATAATGAGATGAGCTAAGATACAAAAAATTACAAACTTGACAACAAAACAAAATAGTTGCTGGGTGTAATCCTGCTGGTCCCTGGGTTTCTGTACAAGCACTATTATTTTTTGTTCTGGCTAATAAAATTTTTGCTCCTGCTGTCATTGATAACTTATTAGACATAACATACACATTATCATACAATGTATAAGTATTCTGGGAAGAACTAAGAGAAGAAATTTGTAAGAAACAATAATGTTTAACAGAAATACAGTAATTTTGAAACTATGAAACAAACGTTTATTGCTTGTACAATGCATCTAACATATATAACATATATATATATGTTATGAGCACTGCATGAGCACTCAGTCCAACGTATGAAGCTATAACACTGCAGGTGTGTGTGGGCATAAACTATATATATATATATATATATGTTGGCACCCCTCTTAATACATACTTAATTATTTTAATTATTATTAAAATAAAGAGGGTACAATATACATTTATGTGTGGGGTGGAGAAATTTCAGTTCTGCAGAAAGCCCTGGCCTTAAAATGACTAAACATCACTGGTGGGGTGGTGCAGTGATAGCCCTGTGATTAATTCTTTTCTTTCCTTTTGTAAGTTTCGCCCAGTTTTTTTTTTTCTTTCTCCAGCATTTCAAATAATACACGCTGGTAACTAAATTGGTAATACTAAATAGCTTATTGCTTACTATTACTATATTGCTTATGGTAAACCTGAATTGCAAAGGTTTGGTCAGCATATAATAACCAAAATTTTTTAAAGGAGGCGGGATCGGATTTTGATCAGTTTTAAGCTGGTTTTCCATAACTTCTGACTTGTGATGTTCTCTCATTTGTAAGTCGCTTTGGATAAAAGCATCTGTTAATGACAATGTAAATGTTAAGATAATATTAAGTTAACACATTTCTGATCATAAGGAGCATCTATTATACTATAAACTATTTTTTAATAATTTTAAAAATATAACAGTGGGTTCTGGTTGTACAGATGAAATTTTTTATCTTTAACATTGTCAAAGCAAGATTTTGATCAGGATCAGGAAAAGCTTTGTAACATCAAGACTTATGAGACAAAAGACCAAACTGGCAGGTCTGTATAAGTGGCAAACCACTATGCTAAATGTGTGTGTAAATTAAAACAGCTGAACTGAATAAGAAACAAATAAAGGCATGACATTACACGCTACACAATCCACTTCACCCAAGTGGACTGTGATGTACCTGGCAGCAGTAGACAGATATGTGAAAAACACAAGGAAATGGGCCTTGTTTTAGGGAGACATAGAACATAGACAAGGGGCTCGTGTTAAATTTTGTGCATTAAAGAGCAGCAAGTGCCAAGCCCCATATTTAGAAGGGAAGTACAGCACTCTGGTGATGGTTTGTAAGAACAAATTGGGTGGTCACCAACCTGCTGACCATACTAACTGGCTGCCAAAATGATTTTCTCAGGTGAGTGTTCACTGTGGTCACTTATCTCTTATGTTGCATCATCTCCGTTGTGGTGTTATGAAAACAATTATGGCCAAAAATCACAATTTATGTGAAAAATTTTCTGCTAAAAATCTGTGTGCAGGTATTTAATGAAAGGTGAATTTTAAAACAGGGAGTGGGGGGGAGGGGGCAGAGCAGCAGTAACAGAAATGAGAGCTCATCAGCCACACTTAAGGATGGGGACAGACTGAAAAGACGGTATGTTTTCTGTTCCTGCACTTCAAGCAGCCAGTCTATTATCTTAAAGTTCATATTTAATAAAGTTCATAACTTTGTTTAACAAGTCCTGTCTTCAGTCTTTATTGTGTCAAGGCTTAGGGGAGAGGAGTTGAAGCACCTGACTATGTTATAGAAGTTAATCACTTTCCACCTAATTGTAAATTATAGACAATAAAACGCGAATATCACCGTTTTAATATAATTTTCCTGTGTGGTTGCAAAGGTAGGTGACACTTGGGATTGGGGAAGAAGACCAAGCTTGTTGTCACTGGAGCACTCCCCAGAATTTCAAATGTTAAATTGAAATTTATTTCAGAATTTCAAATGTTAAATTGAGTTTATTTAATACTTTTTATTTGTTGTCTTTAAGAAATCTATACCTTAACATGCATCTCCCAGTTAATATGATCCTGTTAATTTACAGTGCCATAATTGGAAGTGATATCTCTGTCTTATAATTTTATATCATGATTTGAAAAAAGATTTTGTAAATGATGATCATTTTACAAAATTCAAAAAAGATATGATGGATATGTCAGACTGCTTGAGTTAAAATATGTAATGCTTTTTATTTACACACTTGCTCCTGAATACTTGGGGCACATCTATTTTCTATTATCTATTTTCTATTTTCATCAAATACTAGTGAGGAACTGTAGAACCCTTAATATGCAGTTCACATGTGAGCTAATTCATTAAGGATTAAATGTATGGTCAGTTATATCAGTAATTCATATTCAACTCATCCATTATCTTATCTTATATTATGGGAGTTCCCCATGCCCATCCAGGGGAGAACGTTTCTGGTGCTGGGCAGAAACACCCAGGACAAGACACCAATCTATCTCTGGGAACACACTCACTCACACAGACACACACAAACAATATTTGGGGTAATTTGAAGAACTCAGTTGACCTTGATCCATGTTTTTGGACTGTGGGAGGAAACCGGAGAACCCAGAGGAAACCCACGCAGAGACAGGGAGAACATGGAAACTCCACCCAGATTGGGATTCGAACCGGAATCCCTTGTGCTGAGAGGTGAACGTGCTAACCACTAAGCCACCGTGCCGCCTAATTCATATTCAGTAATTCTAATTCACATTAAGTGATTATCAATGTAATCATAACCGTCAAAATTGAAAAGCTTCAAGAACCTGAGCAGAAAAGTTGCCACACAGGCTTTGCCAGTGGCCACCGGGAAAGGCTGAACCTTACCCCCAGGGATTCCCGAGAGGGGGGAGAATGAGAATCCCAATCGGACTGACCTACCGGCAACAACCTTTGCTAATGGACAATCGACAATGAGCACAGTCTGCATCTGTGGCAAGGTGTGCAAAAACCCGACTGGTCTTAAAATCCATCAGACCAAGATGGCCTGTCTGAAGGGAGGTCAGGTGAAGCAACGCACAGGTATAGCGACCAGCACGTTAGACAAGGTGCTCGTCACAGACCCTGGTCAGACGGAGGAGGAGTGCTCGGAACCTCCGAGCTGCACCAGTCCCCCCGCAGAGTGGAAATCCAAATTCACGTCGGGTCAAGTGGCCTGCCGACAACAACAAGGAGTGGCTTCAGCTGGACATGGATATAGACAAGATCATGGAAACTACAATGAAGGGTAATGTGGATAACAAATTTCAGGCTATGTGCACCCTCATAACAACCGTTGGAGCCGAACGGTTTGGGGTGACAGAGAGGCTTGGGAATAGACAGCCAGTGAGACCCAACTGGCGAGAACTCAAGATCAGTCAGCTGAGGCAGGAGCTGAAGACATTAAAACGCCAGTACATGGCAGCAAAGGAGGAGGAGAGAGATGCCTTGTCTGAGCTCAGACAGATCCTGAGAAGAAAGCTCGTCACACTCAGGAGAGCTGAATGGCACAGAAAGAATGGAAAGGAGAGGGCCAAGAAGCATAACCAATCCATTCACCTTCACTAAGCGACCTCTGGGGCAGAAGAAAAGCGGCAACCTGAAATGTCCTGTGGAGGAGATCAATCAGAACCTCAACATCACGTTTAGCGATCCCTCAAGGGAACAAGATCTTGGCCCATGTGAGGCTCTGGTAAAGCCGCCAGAGCCCATGGTACAATTCAACACCACAGAGCCCCCCTAAAAGAGGTCAAAGAAGCAGTGATGGCCGCAAGATCAAGCTCCACCCCAGGCCCCAGTGGAGTCCCATACAGAGTCTGCAAGCAGTGTCCCAAACTCCTTGTTCGACTATGGAAGATCATGAAGGTGATCTGGCATAGGGGAAAGGTTGTATCTCAGTGGAGGTCTGCAGAGGGAGTCTGGATACCAAAAGAAGAGGCAAGTAACATCGAGCAGTTTCGTCCTCCTCATCTCGCTGCTCATCTCATCTCAAAGGAAGATCTTCTTTAAGATAGTGTCCCAACGGCTCACAGACTTCCTCTTGAAGAACGGCTACATAGACACCTCAGTTCAGAAGGGCGGAGTCCCAGGTGTTTCGGGATGCCTAGAGCACACAGGTGTGGTATCGTAGCTGAGCCGTGACGCAAGGGAGAGCAGAGGGGATTTGGTAACACTCTGGCTGGACCTCACAAATGCCTATGGATCCATTCCCCACAAGCTTGTTGAAACAGCACTGACAAAACACCATGTCCCAGTGTCGATCACCAACCTCATCCTGGACTATTATAACAACTTCCAGCTGAGAGTAACATCAGGATCACTAACATCTGCCTGGCAACGCCTGGAGAAGGGTATTAAAACAGGCTGCACTATATCAGTGCCACTCTTCTCCCTGGCGATGAACATGATTGTTAAGTTAGCAGAGTGGAATGTAGGGGCCCCTTGTCGAGATCTGGCACTCGGCAGCCCCCCATAAGAGCATTTATGGACAACCTAACGGTGACGGCAACCTCTGTTCCTGGCTGCAGATGGTTACTTCAGGGGCTGGAGCGGCTCATCTCATGGGTGAGAATGAGCTTAAAGCCCGCCAAGTCCAGGTCTCTGGTCCTGAAGAAAGGCAGAGTGACCGACTGGTACCGCTTTGCCATAGGAGAGACCCCAATTCCAACGGTGACAGAAAAACCGGTCAAGAGCCTGGGCAAGGTTTTCAACAGCTCCATGAGGGACTCAGAGGTACTCCAGAAAATCAAGGCAGAACTGACATCATGGCTCACAGCAATAGACAAGTCGGGGCTTCCAGGAAAATTCAAAGCCTGGATGTACCAGCACGGAGTTCTGCCAAGACTCATTTGGCCCCTGCTTGTCTACGAGGTGCCCATATCAACGGTGGAGATGCTAGAACGCAACATCAGCCAGTTTCTCCACAGATGGCTTGGGCTTCCTCGATCCCTCAGCAACGTCGCTCTGTACGGCCACTTCACCATGCTGCAGCTTCCATTCAGTGGCCTATCGGAGTAGTTCAAGGTCACACACGCTAGGGAGCTCATGATGTACCGGGATTCCTCAGACAGAAAAGTTCGAGTGAACAGCAGGAATTCGAGTGAAAACTGGGAGGAAATGGAAGGCACAGGAAGCCGTTGACAGAGCAGAGGCAAGGCTACAGCACAACATCTTGGTGGGCAACACTGCAGTGGGCCGCACAGGTCTTGGCGGCTTTACCCCGCTATGACAAAGCCAGAGGAAGGAGAAGCGGCAAATGGTACAGGACGAGATAAGGGCAGAGGTAGATCGGCGAGTCAAGATGGTGGCTATGCACCGAAGGTGCCTGGACAAGGTGGGAGCACGCTGAGCAGCTTAAAGTCACCTGGCCAGAGCTCTGGAGGCTCAAACCCTTGCACATTACATTTACATTTACATTTAGTCATTTAGCAGACGCTTTTATCCAAAGCGACTTACAAATGAGAACACCACAAGTCAGAAGCCATGGAGAAAACCAACTATACTGTAAGTTCATCAAACCTGATTGTTATTCGAAGCTGCGCCCCCCCCTTTTTTTTTAATTTATTTATTTTTATTTTTTTTTTTATAACAGGTATTTGTTAAATAGATGCGTCTTAAGTAGTTTCTTAAAACTGTTTAGAGATTCTGCCTTACGGACAGAGTTGGGAAGATCGTTCCACCATTTTGCAGTGGTGAACGCCACAGAATGAGAATTAGCTCCTCGGTGAGGTGGAATCGCCAGGCGGCAATCATCACTGGAGCGAAGTGAACGAGTCGGAGTGTATTTTGAAAAGATAGAGTGAAGGTAAGAGGGGGAAGATCCAGAAATGGTTCTGTATGCCAGAGTCAGCGACTTGTACTGAATGCGAGCAGCTACAGGAAGCCAATGGAGGGAAGTGAGTAATGGAGTGACATGAGTTCGCTTGGGCTTAAGTTCCTTATTCAGTCCGTTTAAGTTAACATTAAGTTCCTCATTCAGTCCGTATATGACGTTCTCCCTAGTCCAACCAACCTGAAGTGTTGGGGCTTAGCAGACACTGCTGCATGTCAGCTGTGCCAGAAAAGAGCCACCCTTGAGCACATCCTCAGTTGCTGCCCGAAGGCCTTGGGGGAGGGGCGGTATCGCTGGCGTCACGACCAGGTCCTCAGGGCTCTGGCAGACACGCTTAGCAATCTCTAACTGCAGGTACCAACACACTCCCAAACACACCATCACTTTTGTCAGAGCGGGAGAGAAGGCACAGCATCATCCAGGTTCCTCTGGAGGGCTTCTCACAACTGCCCGGGACTGGAAGCTCCAAGTTGACCTGGGAAGACAGCTCAAGTTCCCAGAGTACATCGTAGCCTCTGCACTTCGACTAGACATGGTATTAATATCAGGGTCTACAAAGCAAGCGGTGCTGGTCGAACTTACTGTCCCCTGGGAAGAATGTTAAGAATGGGAAGAATGCCCCCTTCGAATGGAGGAGGCAAATGAACGCAAGAGAGCTAAGTCTGCTGAGCTGGTGACTGAATGCCGGAGTAAAGGCTGGAAAGCCCGATGTAAACAGGTTGAGGTAGGGTGCCTGGGTTTTGCTGGCCAGTCACTACCCCGCACCCTAAAGGTCCTTGGAGTAAAAGGTCCACTGCACAGGTGAGCCATCAGGAACATCATAGAGGCTGCGGAGAAAGCCTCAAGATGGCTATGAATCCGGAGGGGGGATCTGTGGAGTAGTAGGCCACTTGGACACAAGTCAGGGGCTGATCACTCACGGCTGGGTCACCCGAGCGAGGGTGTTTGATGATCAAAGACCCGAAACACCCCATGACCTCGGGTTCATCACTGATGATGTGTCCAAGTAGCACCAAGAGGTGTATGTAAGAACTGACCATAATTGTTCAAACATGCTTTTACATTATTTGAGGACACCGAAAAACAACAACAATAATACACTGACTTGCCAGTGACTGGAGTGTGGTCCAACCATTGTAATCTATGTGAAATGTTACCATTTGTTACATGTTACATTTAAATCTCCAGGGCAGTCATACAGAAATATACACCAACCTATTCTACATAGATACATACGCAACAAAAAGTATCAAGAAAGTTTGAATGCATAGAGGATGATGAACTGAAATAAAGAACAAGGACATTTTGAAAAAGAAAATCATATTGCAAAATCCCTGATTAATCAGATCACAAGAGTAAACAAAATAAACAAATAAAACAATATCGGCCAAACAATGATCAACATACAGAAAAGGCCATGGCTGATTGCAGTTTTGACAACTAGGACATAGTTTTACTTCCTTTTGGCTATTGAATACTTGATAAAGCTTTAGTATCCAATAAAACCCTAATTAGCTTCAGTTCAGAAAATAAATGTAGAAATGCCACAATCATTAACTCCAGAGAACTGTGTTAACTTGTGGAGAAGGGGTATGTCACCTTTAACATAACATGACATAGCTTTTAAATGTTAGTAGTTTTTAATAACTGGAACACTGGTAGTCATTTTAAAGTTATCTGTTTACAAACCTATGAGAAATTTAAAATATGCATAGCGCTTTAATAATTAATTCATGGAAGTAATAAAAACAAGCTTTCTACAGAATTTAAGATGCATATGTTAATGTAGTCATAAATGTTATATGTGAAATGCTGCAAGAGCACCAAGTCAGCACTAGTGCTTGAAATAAATATTACAATGTGCATAAGAAAACATCTTTGTTTAAATATTCACATCTAAACAAATATTTGTTTGCCTGGATGCATATCATAATACTTAATATTAATTATATGGGTAAAAGCAGGGCACTTCACCTTAGAAACTGTAAACACAAGTTAAAATTAAGATATTACAAAAAGGAAGCACGGTGGCTTAGTGGTTAGGACGTTCGCCTCTCAGCACTAGGGATTCCTGGTTCGAATACCCATCTGGGTGGAGTTTCCATGTTCTCCCCGTGTCTGCGTGGGTTTCCTCCGGGTTCTCCGGTTTCCTCCCACAGTCCAAAAACATGGATCGGAAGATAATGAATTAATTAATTAATATTGCAAAAATGTATATAGTTTAGGTACCATTTTTAAATTAAAACTTACATGATTTGAAAAAGCATAAACATAAAGCATAAATGCATTGTACAAAGCATGTTTAAAATTTTTTAAATATTCAAGGATTGAAATAAAAAAAAATGAAATTATGGCTCACGGACCTTGTTTACCCTGTTCTATTAAATATGCAAAATATACAATATACAACATTATAGAAAATATAGTATAAAGTCTAAATATAAAATCTAAATATAGCAGCATACGTAATGTGAAATGTAGCAGAAATTATGTGTAAACAGTGGCAGTATATGTAAACATTGTAGCATGTAAATGAGGTAGATTATGAAGTATTTTGTTGATGAATGATAACGTGACCAAAAGAAAGTGTTGTGGTGTAAAGTGTGAAGTGTCCATGAACACATGTTTTGTTAGATGGAGTTTAGGAGTCTCATTGCTTCTGCAATGAAGCTGTTCCTCAGTCTGGTTGTTCTACACTTAATGCTCATAAGTCTCCTGCCTTAGGGGAGCGGAACAAAAAAATAGTGTTGGGTGAGAGGGGTCTTTCATGATGCAGGAGACACTTAATAATAATAATAATAATAATAATAATAATAATAATAATAATAATAATAATAATAATGATAATAATAATAATAATACATTTTATTTGAAAGCGCCTATCAGAACACCCAAGGACGCTGTACAAAGCATACATATTAAAAACATTTACATTTTACATTTACTTTTCCTGCATCTGGCGGTGTAGATGTCTGTTGAAGTGGGGAGACTGACTCCAATAGTCCTCTGTGCAGCCTTCTTCACCCTCTGCAGAGCTTTCCTGTCTGCAGCAGAGCAGCTTCCGTGCCACACGTTGATGCTGGAGCACAGGAAGCTCTCCACCACACATCTGTAGAAGATGAGTACTGAGCATCCCACAGCCATCTGTCAGAGTAGAAGTAGAGCTGCTGGTGTGCCTTCCAGACCAAACTGGAAGTGTTGTCGCTCTAGGTGAAGTTGTCACTCAGGTGCACACCCAAGTACCTGTGGCTGGGGACTACTTTCACAGCCAATCCCCAACATGAATGAGGGATTTGGGTGTATCTGCCCCTTCTAAAGTCCACAATCATCTCCTTCGTTTTCTTTACATTGATGCAGAGGTTGTTCTTTCTGCACCAACCCCTTCTAGATGTTCCACCTGCTTTCTTTAAATTCTCTCATCACTATCTGTGATGCATCCAACCACTGCTGAGTCATCCGCAAACCTCAAAATATGACACCTCGGATGGATAGGTAAGTGGTCATATGTTAGCAGTGTGAACAGGAGAGGGCTCAACACACAATCCTGAGGGGAACCAATGCTAAGGGTTTTCATGGAGGAGATGTTGTAGATCTTCACAGACTGCAGCCTGTTCACAAGTCCACAAAAGAGCATATGGGCACAATTATCCTTCTGCTCCAGGTGGGTGAGGATGGTGTGGACCACGGAGGAAATGGCATCCTTTGTGGTCGGTTTTTCCTGTATGTGTACTGGTGTGGAACCACAGTGCAGTCAATGGTGGCTTTGATGTGGGTCAAAACCAGTCTCTTAAAGGATTTGGTAAAATAGAGGTTTGTTTCAGGAAGGAAATCTGGTGTAAAATGCTGTGCAACATTAAATTTGCAGATTATTTCTGCTTTGGCACTCCCTAATAGAGAATTATCAATATAAGAAGAAGCTTGTTTAACCTAAGCTACATAGTATATTTTAAAAGTACACATTTGGATGGACACAAATCCATCTGCTGACACAAATACTCGATGCTATTGTTCCAACTTATCCATGCCCTTTCACTATGGTTAAAATTACGTTCCTTTTAAAATCTAACATAAAATGTTTAAAGCTCAAGATTTACCTTTATTGTCATTGGCATTTACATTCCTCTGGCTTCCTCTAGTGGGGATTTAACAGAGCACAATTTGATTAATCATAAATTAAATGTAAATAAAGGATAAAAACACTACAATCTATGTGGACTCCACTTTGTTTTATAACATACTAGATGGATTCTGTTTCTTATAGCATTCGATTACCTCATCAGTTTTTCCCAATCTCTGCCTTTTGCATTCTTAGCAGACTCTCGGGTTCTTTAAATTCCGTCTCCATGCCAATCCACAAGAATTAGAAGTGACTGAATGCATTAGATCCTTGTACTGTATAAGCATGAAAAAACAAGGTTTATTTTTCAATCACAACAATTAACAGTGGTTAAGCATTATTGCAGCATATAGGTTCATCCAGTTTCAAATAGAGTTCTTCCATCATGTTACACTGAATAGGGTCATTTTAATTGGATTTTACCTTGGTGTCCTACACTTTTAACAGCCTATTATCATATACACATCATTATCATATCATATACTAACATATTTTGTACCTGATTGAAAGGAAAAGTAGGATAGAAAAACAACTTTCTAGCACATTCAATACTATTTAAAACAACTACAGGCTTATAGATGATAAATAAGTGGAAAATAATAGTGTTCTTTGTAAGATTGGAGAAAAATTCTATCTATAGAAAACACACAACCTTACAGTAAGCATAACGGTATTACACATTTTTTATACATTGCATTTTATTTATCTTTTTATAACTTTAATTAATTAAAATGTAATGTTTAGAAAAGTTATGTTAGTAATGAATGAGAATTTATTGATGTGTTGCCAGCAATTATTTGACTTCATAAATATCAGTCATTCCAATTAATTTATGTCACAAAAATTATTAACTACAAGCTGACATAAAACAGCTCTTAACAAATGATCTTTTTCACACAACAAATGACACCTGCATCTTTGTTAAAAATTTTGTACTGAATCTTTCTTTGTGATTTTTCATCATTGAGCAGGAGGGCTAACACCCGTCTGGTCCGTTAGACTGACTGGAAAAATAATGACAGCTAGATAAAAGGCTGTGTGTAACATGTACTGTGAGGCTTCAGTTAGAAGTAAATGCTAAGCAAGGGCATGCTGGGTCTGACAGGTGTCCTAATGCAGTGTGGAGATAAATAAATGCAGAATGACTCTACTGAAGCTGAACAGCTTGTTGAGCTATTAATGAAATAGGTCATTGTTTCAATGCCTGTTTCTTTATCAGACTTCTTTTTTGTGATTTTTCCCATAAGCAATATGATCTCCAAACCATTGATATGGGATGTGATGAGATTCAAAGAAAGATGTATATGTTGTTGAGTAAATTGTGCTGTATTAGAAAGGCCTTTTTTATCTTTTAAAATACAGTCAGATAGACAGTGACAGTCAAACCCCATTGAAACTAAAATTCATTAGAGTGTAATTGACTGATTATTAATAACCATTAGCAGGTCAGATTTCTTTTCCTTAAAAAATTAATTTCACATTATATTTAGAAAAAAAAGTTTTAACAGTATTGAACCTCTTGTGCAAGTGCTTCAGTTTATTTCAGTAAATTATCCCAGCCCCTTCCTGTTCCATTGCATTTGCTTTGATAAATAAATTTTAGATGAAAGCCATCAAATTAAAGGTAAAACTATCAAACTGTTTCTGCTTTTCGCATATGAGAAGAGTTCGATTGCTAAGGGAATTAACTCTCATTGCAATTGTACTCCAATAATGGTTCTGTAGCTTGGGGTAAATTTCTCTCCTGAATGCAATATGTGCTAAAGCAATCTGTCTTTAATCTAAGAGGCCCAGTCAAGCTGTTCAAAAGAATCAATCTCTGTTCCTAGAGAAACAGATACCAATCATTGTGTGAACACAGAAAATAAGATTTGGTTTATTTTAATGATGACATTAAATATTTTTTTTTTTTTTTTTTTTTCTTCTTTTCATTTTTCTAGAATGATACATTCTATGAGATGAGATCTTACTTAACAACAGATATCCATTTTATGCAACAGAATAGGAAAGAAAGCCAAGATAAAACATGACAATGGCTTTAATATATATAGATTACTCTGTTAATTTCAGTTTTACATTTAATAACTTATTTACTAAATAAGTAGGGCAAGGTAGCTAAGTGGTTAGGGTGTTGGGCTATCAATTTGAAGGTTGGGGGTTCAAATCCTAGGTCCATTGAAGTTACCAATCTGGGTCCTTAAGCAAGAACCTTAACCCTCATTGCTCCAGGGATGTTGTGATTAACCCTGTGATCACCTTGTAAGTTGCTTTGGATAAAAGTGTCTGCTAAATGACCAAATGTAAATGTAATGTACTTAAACTTATTAAAATTTGCTTAAAATGTTATGGTTGGATGAGATGTAATTTTACAAATGATTAATTAATAACACAACTTCAATATAAACATTAAAAAAATCTAATTAGATTTATACATATATAACATTGACAATGTTTCTATCAGTGTTTTACCATACAGTGGAAAAACATTTTGTAAATAAAAAAAAATAAATTAAAGAAAGTAAATCCCTTATTTATTTTATTGGACAGTATGCTGGCTAGGCACGATGGCCTCTCAGCGCTAGGGATTCCCGGTTTGAATCCCCATCTGGGTGGAGTTTCCATGTTCTCCACGTGTCCGCGTGGGTTTCCTCCGGGTTCTCCGGTTTCCTCCCACAGTCCAAGAACATGGATCAAGTCAATTGAGTTCTCCAAATTGCCCCATGTAGAGTGTGTGTGAGTGTGTGCCCAGCGATAGATTGGCGCCCTGTCCTGGGTGTGTCTGCCCAGTGCCCGAAACATTCTCCCCTGGATGGGCATGGGGAACCCCCCCGCGACCCCAATATAGGATAAAGCAGAAGATAATGAATGTATGAAATATGCTGGCTAGGCACGGTGGCTTAGTGGTTAGCACGTTCGCCTCTCAGCACTAGGGATTCCCGGTTCAAATCCCTATCTGGGTGGAGTTTCCATGTTCTCCCCGTGTCCGCATGGGTTTCCTCCGGGTTCTCCGGTTTCCTCCCACAGTACAAAAACATGGATCAAGTCAATTGAGTTCTCCAAATTGCCCCATGTAGAGTGTGTATGTGTGCGTGTCTGTGTGCGATAGATTGGCGCCCTGTCCTGGGTGTATCTGCCCAGCGCCCGAAACGTTCTCCCCTGGATGGGCATGGGGAACCCCACCGAGACCCTAATATAGGATAAAGCGGAAGATAATGAATGAATGAATGTTGAATGAATGAATGAATGAAGTATGCTTGCTAATCATGCATAATGTTGCAGTTGTTGATTTTCAGTCCAATAAGTCATATTAGTTATTATTGCCAATAAAATGTTAAGTGCAAGAGATTGAATATAATAATCCAAATACTGTAAGACAATCTATATAGAGTATTTACAGTTTTATGGCCCTAGTTAAAAAAAAAAAAGCAGGTTATATACGTTTTGCGTAATAAATTATATTCCTTATGAAGTTACCTATATAGGTGGTTTGTTTACTGAAGCAGAGTGCACTGAGAAATAAAGGTTAACAGTCTTACTTGATTCTTGGACAATCACATGACCTGCATCTGGCTTCATGGTCCATCAAACACTGATGGAAGTTCCTGAAGGCTGTACAATGCTATAATAAGTCAATAAGCAGAGGGTAAAAGGTGACGGCAGTGGTAGTACCATCTGTTTTTAGAATGCTGTAAATGTTATAAATGTTTGTGTCATCTTCAATTGCCAACCTTGTCATTGCATCTTACAATTGTATTCTTATAATCCTTTGTGGGTAATTAAATTTAATAAAGCAGATAAATATTCCATTTTTTCAGGATATAGAGACACTTAGGAATTTATCAGCTCTTAAAAGCACAATAAATTTTACATTTGAATGGTTCAGGTATCTGTTCAATAGGGCATCTGGGATATCATACATGACATTAGCCTGGGTTATGGAAAAACTGTTTATTGATCCAGGAGGTTTTGCAATTTAATTTCATCCTCTATTACAGTGGCTTTTACGATATAAGACTCATAAAATGAGAAAATTATAGATCTGATTTTATGAAGATGTCATCACACAAAGTAATACAAATCCATTCTGTATGCAAATGAAATTCATCTAAACATGTCATATGACGCGTCTTCATTACTTGCATATTCTTCATTCTTAATTTAGTATACAAACAATAAATGTACATTTTCTTTTCACCTTTTCTGTTATTAGATATAAAATGAAATTTAATTTTGAATGTTAGAAGTGGTCACACAACAACATTTCACAGCTAGTAATCCACGGTATCCAGTTGAGGAAAAAAAAGTTGGTACAGTTGGTTTATATGATGTTCGACAATACATTTTTTTGCTACAGTAAAATATTTTGATACTGTAATACATATGTATATATTTGGTAACTTGTGTTTAATAATACTTTTATACACTGCTGTCGTCGCTGATTACATGGTCCACAAGATGGCGCCAAAAATTTCTGTTCCGTGTGTGTTCGGTTAATAATAATAATAAATCTAATCTGATTTAAATATCTTTAGCTTAATACTATACTGTGGACTAGTTTCGCGGGTGGTTCCACACGCCCATTCAGAGAAAGAGAGAGTTTTAAGCACTGGCCACATACACCCAGGACAGGGAACCAATCCGTCGCTGGTCATGCACTCACTCAGACATACACATTGTATGGGCAATTTAGAGTAGCCAATTTACCTTGAATCTTGAACCTGGAAAAAACCCATAGCACAGGGAGAACATGGAAATCCAGTTTTGGATTAAACATGGATCCCCAGGTTATTATCAATTTTTGTATATAAGCAGGATCTTAGCAGGATAATGCACTCTCTCCTGTCACAAACCAAAAATTTCAGGAATGGTTTGAGGACCATAAACCATAAAACATGTTTGAGGGTGTTGACTTGGTGCTCAGATGTCCATGTGAATGTGTTGCACAAACAATTTTGATCCAGGAGTTAATAGATCTATAACTAACATTGTGGTACCAGATACCACAGCACACCTTAAGGGGTCTGGTGCTTTGAAAGCTTTTGCTTCCAGGCTATTTTGGCAGCAAAAGGCAGAGCAACAAAATATTAGTTAGCAGAGCATCAAAATATGAATTATTATTAAATTAACATACCAATACTAAGAAACGTGTAATGTATTGCGCAGGAAACACTGCTCACTTAGTTCTCCATGCTCTTACCACAGATGTTCCAAATAATTCAATAAACTAATTTTACAGCTTAATAATTTGTTAAAGAGGATGATTTAAATCAGGAAAAACATTAATAGGTGCAGGGCAGGGAGGTTTTAGGACCAGAATTTTTTTTAAAGGTGGCCTTTTTTTTTTTTTTTTTTTTGCAAAATATATATATATTTTTAATGAAAGTAAAGTTTTTCTTATTTCCCCTTTACCAGTTAAACTTTATGCCAAAAAACAATTAAATTATAAATAAATTGTGCAAATGCTTGATGGATTATATTTATTTCCACATTATATTTCTAAACTGTATTTTAGAGATGAACTTGGGAAACGTTACAATATATAACCATAGTAGCACAGTGGGTGGTGCTATCACCTTACAACAAAAATGGTCTTTTTTTAATTCTAGGGCGAGAGGACTACTTTTTTTCTGTGTGGACTTTTGTCTTTGTCTTGGTAGACTCTTTGGTCTTTGTTTGAGTGGATTTCCACATGCAACTTTTCTCCCAAATTAAAATGATAATATGTAGATATTTGTTCTCCCTCGAGTTGTATATGTGGTAATGTACAGTATTTGACTGTGTGTTGCATATAATGGTGTAGATAAAGCAATCAATAACACCAGCAAGTTGTGATAAACCAAGGTTTTATCAACAGTAAACTGATGCATATACAGACTATATTAAAATTGTGCCAGTATAAGCTTTACATTTAAGAGGTTAATAAGGTCTATGAGTTTAATATTTAGATATACTTTAATTTATATGGTCCACTGTTCTAAGATTCGAACAGTACAGAACAATATAGAATATAGGGTAAGCGCAGCAGAATTATACATGCACACAAAAATGTATATTCATTGCTTTAAAAAATTTCAAATAAGATTAAATTATGTAGTTTATGTAGTTTGCTTGTAGTTTATACTTACTTGTTATTTTCATGCAAGGTCTATAAATAGGTTAAGGTCATATCTCTCTTTTAAAGGCCTCATTTGTAGTAAATATGTGTTACTCTTTCTCATTATAATTCCAAGAGTTCCCCGTTTTGTTCACAGATGGGAAAACATCTGGGTGTAGATGCTGCAGAATGATGCAAGGCAGTTCTTAAATTTCCCCTGTCCATTCTTAACATTCCATCCTGCAACCATTTTAAAGCTACTTTGCTAACAAAATTAAACCCTAACAATGTTAGTTAAAAATGCACCTGCTTGAATTCCATATATTAATTTTACCCATCTGTTGCTTCAAATTTGTTATTCATATGTGTAATCTAGCTGAAAGATGTAGTAAATCACCTATGCCATTTGTTAATTGCCATCTGTAATGTCCAAATGTCTACTTCCCTATATAAAACATATTTCAAAGTAAATCCATCTTAGTCTATTATCCTCAGTTTTCAAAGTATTTAGCACACCTTGTACCTGCATTCAGCAGCACTTAAATCAAGTTCACTCTCAATACAGGTGCTCTCATAAATATACTGACAACAGTCCACCTGTTCTATATAGTATGCATAGTGATGGAAATTCTTTTTCACTAAGCCAGATGATTATATGTAGCAAAAAGTTCACAAGCATAGTGCACAATCGTAGTGCACAAGCATTGTTTTAGTAAAAATTATTTTAGTTTTGTTTTTTTACAATTAAGCCAGGTTAAGCAATGGTTAATCATATGATTATGTGTGCATATAAAAAGTATATGCATTATTATTTAATTAAATTACACTCAAACATGTCATTTTAAGAACACCATTATTTTACAGTAGTTGGTATGAAACTGTATGAATTTATAAATACCACAATTACAAAAGTGTAGTGAATGTAAGTTAACATTTAGTTGCAAACACTAAACAGGGTGCATCTCACCTTAAATGTACGTTCTAATGTAAATGCTACTGGGGTTATCCTTTTTAAATAAAATAAAATAATTAGATTAATAACATAAACTAAATTCTATATATTTTTTTGTATCTTTTCACTCATAATTGGTATGTATGTGGCTTACCAGCTTGGTGAAAAGATAATCCTATTACTGTTTATTAATAAATAAATAAAGCAAATTCTGATCAAAACTAGCAATCAGTTTACAAACCTGAGCACACATTGTAATACTGTGGTTTGGAGCCCTGCATGGCCTGGTGGGGTGCCATATATGGACAGTGCGAACCATAGGGTGTGGTTATGTGACACTTATTTGTATGTTGCATGTTGTAGCAAATTACAGGCACATCTGCACTATTGTCGAGTCACATCACTGAACGCGAACTGCATGGCTAGAGGTATAAAAAAAAAAAAAAAAGTTACAGACATGTTGTAATTGATATGTTTGGTGCTGTGTGTGTGTGTGGTCAGGTAATAGAGTACACAATAGGTAATACACTTGGTGTGAGTGCGTGGGAGTGCCATAAGGAAGAAGGGACGGTGATAAAATGGTTGGGTGAGCAGAGGTGCTGCAAGGGCAAGCTACATTGGCTGGTGCAACACTGGAGGTGAGACTACAAGGGTTAGCAGAGGTGTATCATTGCACGTAAAAAGAAGAGTTCTAAGGACCTCAAAAGAAGGATTATTGATGCTCATCTGGCTGGAAAAGGTTACAAGACCATCAGGAATCCTGTGTTCAATTGGTGGACATTCAGGACCTTTATTATGAATTATAGAGCCAAAAAGTAATTTAATGTAAAATTTAAAATACAGTTATAAGAGCCAAACAGATTCCACTTTCTTTTGTGCCCATGTCTGAATATCAGAAACAATTCTGAGAGTCAGTCATCCATGTCCTAAAAAAGTGAGGCATGAAAATGTTGCACTCACACTCAGCTAGGAGGTCATAATGATGTATGTTTTTTCACCCCTCAGGTCTCTTTTGAAATAAACTCAGCTTAGCTAAAGAAAATATGTGCACGTTTGTTAAATGTCCTTTTTTCATTATAATTTTTATTTTTATGCAAACAGTGCAAATTAGAAATTATTTAGTAATAATTTGTTTTGGGGGCGGCACGGTGGCTTAGTGGTTAGCACGTTCGCCTCTCAGCGCTAGGGATTCCCGGTTCGAATCCCCATCTGGGTGGAGTTTCCATGTTCTCCCCGTGTCCGCGTGGGTTTCCTCCGGGTTCTCTGGTTTCCTCCCACAGTCCAAAAACATGGATCATGTTAATTGAGTTCTCTAAATTGCCCCATATAGAGTGTGTTTGAGTGTGTGAGTGTGTACCCAGCGATGGATTGGCGCCCTGTCCTGGGTGTATCTGCCCAGCGCCCGAGACGTTCTCCCCTGGATGGGCATGGGGAACCCCACCGCGACCCTAATAGAGGATAAAGCGGGAGATAATGAATGAATTTGTTTTGGGGATTTTTTTCAATACCTTTCCATGTTGACCATGCTTAAACCCATCCATCCATTATCTTCTGCATTATCATCTATTAGGGTTATGGGGGGGTTCCTAATGCCCATCCAGGGGAAAACATCTTGGGCGCTGGGCAGATACATCCAGGACAGCGTGCCAATCTATCACTCGGCACACTCACTCACTCACACAGACACACACACATACACACTTTATATGTGGTAATTTGAAGAACTCAATTGACCTTGATCCATGTTTTTGGACTGTGGGAGGAAACCGGAGAACCCAGAGGAAACCCACACAGACACAGGGAGAACATGGAAACTCCACCCAGATTGGGATTTGAACCTGGAATCCCTAGCGCTAAGAGGCGAACGAGCTAAACATTAAGCCAACGTGCTGCTCACATGTTTAAACATATACAGTAAATTGTGCACTGTTTATTGATTATATATATATATATATACACACACACACCCACACATTACTTGGCCAATAGTTTTTACACAAAATTTTACACAAATTTTAAACTGACTAATACAGGTTTTAGAATTATGATTTAAAAAAAAAAAAAAAAACGTGCTGAAACAATAGTAACATTTACCGAAGGAAAGTCGGTGGGCTGAAAACAAAAAGCACTAAACACTTAAGGGTTAATGTAATTTTTTAACAGGTACCTTGGGACATCATCCTGAAGGTAAAGGGCAATATGAATGCATTAATGAGGAGCTCGCCTATTTTACACCCTTAAAATCTCTCTTAGGACTGGGCAAATTTTTTACCCTGAACTGAAATTGACCAAAAACTCCTTTCCGCCCAAAATCATAGGTTTCACACATTATCAATTATGCCTCATTTTGCCTTCTGGGCTTTAGAAGTATCTAATGCATCAGTTGACAAGTGGTTTAAGTGGAGTGAAGATATTTGGTTACAAGATTACTTGCATCCAGGGCTTATTGTCACATCTGCATTATTTGAGGGTCACCACTTTGATCTCAAGAGTGGATTGTGGCTTCATTTGGCCTCTGTCATCTACTCTTCACTACAGCTTCTCCTACAAAATTCTTGCAGTTACTGTCAGTCAGTAACCTCGCATCTACCTGCATCTGCTCAGCTTTTACCTTTCTCTCAAATCAGCCATCCACTTTACACAGGTGCTGCCTGCCATACTGTGTGTATTCCTAATAAACAGATGGTCAAATCAAACTATACCAATATCTCAAAGCACTATATGTAAAATGAGATATCCTTTGAAAAAAATCACATTGTGATAATAGAAAAAGTAATATTTACTCAAAAATTACACTGTCTAAAAGTTTGACTTTAGATGACATAAAAATCTTCTTGATTTGGAATTATGCAAGTACCATTGGTCACATTTGGTATAAACCATAACTGTGGTCAGTACTGACATATGTTCTCTGCTAAGAACATTTAGAATAATTGTTAGATGTAAAAATGGGTTTGTTTTAATTGTTCTTTTCTAACATTTTTAAAAAATCAACTAGCATTTTACAAACATTGCTTCTTAAAAATATTAACTTATATATATATATACTTTTTTATATACTGTAAAAAAATTATAGTGGCTTACAGTACAGTGGTGCTTACAATTTTTTTCCTAATTAACAAAGTAACTGAGTATTTTTTTTAAACTTCAGCTATAATTTGCAACAGATTCAAAGCATAACTACAATTTGCTTTTAAATATATTTATAGGCATATTAATAGAAAAACACTTCTTAAAATACATCTTTAATAATAGTTAAAGAATTGTGTGATATCACTGTGCCCATGATTTCTCTTTTTTGATTGATTTAATACTTTATCATATTTGCTTTAACCAACTCAGCATACACTGAAACAGCAAGATTTGTGACTTGTCCATGAGTATAACTATATGATGTATGACATGAGAGGTTTGAAATGTGTCGTTCTTATCAATGTTAAAGTGGTTTGAAAAGGATTACTACTCTAGCTTTAAAATAGCCTGGACCCATCCACATAATTACTTTTGAACTGTTTGAGAGGTAGATGTGATGGCTCACTTACAATACGCTGTCTTTCCTTTCACCTCCTCTATGGTATCATCCTGATAGACGGCACTGTGGGACTTCGCTGCAGAAGCAACTGAGATGTTGCTGTTATCACTGGCCTCCTCACACACACTGTGACAGGCAGATAATAACCTGTATCATAAAAAAAAGCTTCAATACCTCCCAAAGCCATCCTTCAGTTTAAGAGCTCTAAAGCCCACCACAAAACAAATGAGGTTGAAAGAAAAGGAGAAACTCCTCATTATGAAATGGCCAGACAGAGGGCCATTTTGGGATGGCAAAGGATTAGTGGGGGTGTGATCATGATAGACTGG
Source organism: Corydoras sp. C115 (assembly GCA_019802505.1). Taxonomy (NCBI): domain Eukaryota; kingdom Metazoa; phylum Chordata; class Actinopteri; order Siluriformes; family Callichthyidae; genus Corydoras; species Corydoras sp. C115. Next base: position 8,495,035 of record JAFMOC010000006.1, on the reverse strand, counting down.
ACTTTATAAATAGAGCAATCCTCTTGTGCTGACTGGGTGCTTATTGTCTCAGTGCACAGCTGGGTTCTTCCGGTGGGGCTTCATTTGCAGACATTATGCTGCCACATTGCTTCCATCCAGCCATGGGCTGTTTGTGCAATAAAGATGTTTCCACCAGATATTTAGCTTATTGAAGTGTGACGTACGGGTCTTCATCATGAGAATTCATATTATCTTATAACTGTAGGAGGGTTTACAATATAATGTAGGAAGAGCAAAATGGCAAACCATTCTGCCGCTGTCATCATTTCATGATCAGTTTTCATTTTCCTCCGCACTGACACAAATTATATTGTAAGCCATCATAAGGGAAATCTTAAAATCAATGGCATATGAACTTATTAAGTCATGTGTTTCGGAAGTTAAGAAGGAAATAAAGAGAAAATAGTGTATGCACATATAGATTCTCTGTGGCAGGCTGCAGGCAGCAGGCTGATTCTATAGAACCGTAATTTGATTGTAGCTTTTTGCGGTTCTAGCCATGGTGATTAGATTAGGAAAAGGACAGGTAAACTTTTCAAAACCCAATGACTTCAATCATCCATATGGAAAGTTATTGCAGCTCAGGTGCATGGGTATTCAGTCAAACATAATATGATGGACTTCCATGTCAGTCCGTGCTGTGATGCATTCTATCGTAATAGAGTGCACCATTTTCCTTATCTGGCATTGGTCGTTGTGTATACAGTTGTGTTGATTGTATACATTGGCTTAAAATCAAAACAATTACTGTTCCGCATCGTTAATAGGCTAAATCGTTAATAGGCTATATAGAAAATATATACAAAGTTGTTACTAAAGTAAATATTTACTGCCATAAACTAATATGACATGTGTATATCATGACACAAACAGCCAGAACTGGTGTACTTTTATCCCACTATTCCTCCAATTGTATTTCATCCTTTGTCTTTCTTCAAATCTGCTTATTAATGCCAAATCACCATTTGCTAAGCCAGTGCCTGCCTGACTGCCAAGTGAGGATGATTGGGAAAAAGACAAAAGGTTAATTGAAAGGCAGCAAAGTAATGATACAATGTCTAACAGCGAGAATAAAAAAGGACTCCCCATAGAGATGTTCTAATATGTGACATTAAAAATAATTATGAAAGACACATGCAGCCCTCTAAATGAATGGATTGTTAGCTTGCCATTTATTCTACACTGTCCTGCAGGTCTCATTTATGATCATTAAAAAAACACTGAACAGAATGAATCCTAACTATGTGGAAATGAATGGATGTAATGAAGGCACAATAAACTGCCATCATGGCTTATATAATATTACAAATTTAACTTCTAATTGTAATAACAATAATTAAATTGACAGTATTTACAAGAACAGTGAATAAAAACACAATGAAAATACTAACCACACAATGTACATTTGTAAAAGCAAGCCTCAAATAACAATACTTGGACAATAATATGTGTACAGTAAATAGCATCTAATGCACAAAGTGGCATGCATTTAAATGTAAGACAAATCCTGACTTCCTCACAGATTACAGTGCAGCAGGTGGTTTTGTTTTGTGTGTGTGTGTGTGTGTGTGTGTGTGTGTGTGTGTGTGTGTGTGTGTGTGTGTGTGTGTGTATGCATGTGTTTGTGTTTCTCTAGGTACTACTTTACTACAATTTCCAGCCATATTTACAAAAAAATAAAATAAATCAACTGACTTTTAGATAGAAAAGTGATGCTTTGTGATGTAAAATGTATTTAAGCATGGTGCTGTTAGAAAAATTTGGTTTTTAAAATCATGAAAGCAGGTAATACAAATCTAATAAAATGCACGAAGAACAACTGCAATTTCCAGTTCAATCCAGAAATAGCTACAATTTTTCAAATCTCTTTTTTTCCATCTCCGCTACATGGCACTAATAACTGAATGGACAAAATGAAGCATAAGAAATTAAGTCCTAATATTAATTTAAAGAGCAAGACCGGAGCAGGAACATGAAAACAATCTAGATAAGATTGACCTTGACTGTGAGATCACTCCCAGAATTCATTACTGAGTTTACAATGATGAACAGATTCTGCTAACTGTGCATGGAAATGGCAGCAGTCAGATGAGCTGGTCATGCAGGAAGCTTTGCACGAGAAGTAAAGAAAAAAAAAAGCCAAATAAAAATGTTAAAAAAGATCAAGTCATTTATTAATTTTCTTTAATCTTAAAATGTGTTTTAATGTTGCTCTCTATTTATAGATGACATATTTTGAAGAAAAGCTATAAATCCAACTCCCTTTATTTAATAATGTAAATCTCAGCTGCATTATTGTGTCATGAAAAGGTGGCAAAAACAGTGAATATGTAATCTAAGATAAAAGTGGATGTCAATGAATAAACAGATGCAGGACTACTAGAAACAGCAGCATAATAGTATTTATTAATAGCAAAAATAAAACAAACCAAGATTAAATACTAAAACTACAACAAATAAATCAAACCAGGATATCAAAGTAAAAATAAAACAAAATTTACAATGATGATACTGGGTCTTCAACAAAATAAAAAAAGAAGTTGAAAATTCTTTTTGATGCATTTTTTAAAGTCCCATGTAGTTATGTCAATCACAATACCATAAAAGTTTCTCAAACAATACCACCTGAGTGCTCATTTTTTTGTTTATATTTTGCAACAATTTCCATCCTTGGACTTTACATCTTGATAATTGCCCTGATTTCCTGCATGCTTTGATATTATGAATTGTAAATTGTAATTGTACATACAATTAAAAAAAAAACAATTTTCTTATGAAGTAAGTTGCAAAATGTTGCATCTTGATCCATCTTTCCTTGTAAAGACTATGCTTTTATACACAATCTAGATTACTTCATCTTTTACATGTAAAATTGCTGGATTCATTTAGCATCAAAGAAGCATAGGCTCATTACTAAGTCATCAGCTTAATTATTTAAATTATTAATTATTTAAAACCTTTCTTTTATGGTTTAGAACTGTAAAGGTTTCTATTGTAAAAGAAAATCCTAATTAATATGAAACATTTATTATCAGTCTTTTTGTTACCATTGGTATTTGCAAGATTTATTCACAGGAATGAATGTCAGTTTATTTATATTGTATTCATGGAATTTGTTTTAGGTGATCATCCGTACCTCAATAAAATGGATGGAGTTTGTTGTAAATTAACATAGATGCTATTAAAGTGTAATTAGTGTATTAAAGTGACACCCATGGAACAATGCTGTTTAAAAAACCTTTGGGGTGTTCAAAATCCATTCAGAACTGTACATCCCATAAACCCATCGAAAGCCAATTTTAGTCCTTTTTTGTTCTTTTATTGACTTCAGTCTACATGGATCCACAGTTTCATAGTTTTAATATTTTTTATTTTATAAATAGTGCTCAACTGTGGTTGACCCAACCCCCATAGTCCCGTAAGAGCATTATTAATATACACAAATCAATAACAATTTATTTACACTGTACAGCACAACAGCTCTTTTCAACAGCAGACAGAGCTGAAGATAAGAAATGGCAAATATATTTTTCTAGTAGGCTGTAGTTTTAATACAGAATTAGCTACTGTATTGTTAAAAGAGACTGCATTTTAGGAAGGCCTCTTTTTGGTCATCACCTTCCCCAGGAAGGTGAATGCTGGGTAACTAGAGATTTCCACCCTCGACCTCTGAGGAACATGATACCACAGAATGCAGTAACATAATTAAATTGTAGATTGTAAATCAGTATGTAACCAGTGATCAAACAAGCTTGTTTTTTTCCTGTAGTCATCCCTGAGCAGCAATAAATCTGCAAATGAAATGGACTCTGACCACAACAAAGCCCAAGCAATTGGATATGATAGGAAGGAGTAATATGACCAGTAAAGTAAATACAAAGGTGTTTAAACCATTAACTACTATAAACGTCCAGATCTTACAGACATGTACTTGAATTCAATATAACATTTAACAAAAAAAGAAAAGTGCCATAACTCTGGTGCCAAGTGCTTTACAATACCTCATAACAAATAGAAGATAAAAATATTGTGAGTCTTTCATGATTCCTTCCTTCATGCTGCCCTGACATAAGACTGACAGGACTAATAAGGCAAGCATTGTACAATCAATAGTGCATATGGGACTAATATCCTATAGTTTAAAGACAGAAGCTGTTGTGCTTTCAGGGAATGATTGTACAGAAAATGCAATGATGTAACCAATAGGGAATTTATTGACGTTTTAGGAAAGTCTAACTTTATAAAAAAAAATGCCAAGCATTTGAAATCAGTATTGATCTGCTTGGAAAATACTGAATTAAGAATGAATGTAAAGGGAGAGAAATCTCTATATTAGGATCTATATCGAAAAAATATGTTAGTACTATGTAATTTCATTTGAAGAACTATACCAGCCACTTCTTTATACACTATATTCTGTGCATAACATCTTTTAAAGCAACCTATAATTTGGAAATAATTAACTTTAGAATCTTCAGTACTCAGAAATTCCTGAGATTCTTTGATGCAACAGTGAGGCCAGAAGGTAAGACATTTTTAACATTAATAGAATTTCTTTATTATATACATATGGGTTTAAAAAAGTGTACATTTCTAGTGTCAGTTTATTTTGATTGTCTGCAAAAATGTCTAAATTCAAAATAATCTGTAGGTCCATTTACAATAACCAATAGGTGTGTACTCATTGATGAAGGTATATATTTATATATTACAGTATATTATAAACAATATTACCTCAGAAATAATGACCAACCAGCTGTAAGTACTTAATAGTTTTCACTTTTAGTTTTTCTATGTGTGTCTTTCCATACATACAAGTTCAAGATAAAAGTCAAAAACTAAAGTGATTTTCATATCTGTAGCTTCTCTGAATAAACAATTTTGATGAGACAACCTTAAAAACACATGAATAAGACAAGAGTGGCAATGTGGTAAGATCAATAAAAAAAACAATGTTTGAAAGAACAATATCTTAAGAGACAAATGTGGTACAAGATAACGTAATATAAAGATTGAGGGCTTTACAAATTAAACAAAAAGTATATACTGCTCACAGCACCACCATTATTAATGGTAACAAGACAAAATTCGGAAAATAAGGTGAGGGCTAAAGTTGCCAATTTAAATTACCTGAGCTTGTGTTTTTGAGTAAACATGTGCGCTGAGAGACAAAGGCTAAGAGATTTTATAGGCTGTGTTTTTCTAGACGAGGCCGCCATTCTAAACAATAATGACTTTTTAATGTGAAGCTGTGATTACATTGTCATGGTGAAATACGGAGGACCCTTGGACTGCTTGAAGACAAGGGGCCACATGTGAAATACTACAACAGCATAGATTACGCCACAGACCTGGGTAAACCAATCTTCATAAATTCAGATCTAATCTTTGTGAACTCTGCTACGTCAAATGGTGTGAGTGCTCCATGATGTACTGAGAGTTGGGTGTTTTTGTGTTTGTGGCAGTACTTGGGTTTAATGGTCAAATTTAGACATTACTGCTGACCAAGAAAATGTGCAGCACTGTTTACTTACATGGTGATAAAGTGGTTGTCACTTGGCATTCTACATAGCATTTGCATACTAATTAAAACAAAATTTCTACATATATATGAACAAAAATTTAAAGTCACCATAATATTTTAGACAATTAACAGTCATTAAAACATCTTTATGGATGTGTTCATAAATAATTCTGATTTATTCAGTAAAATGTAATTCTACAAATGACAAAAGGTAACAATAATAAAACAAACATCTGAAAACATTATGAATTAAAAACAAGTACCTGTGTGAGGAATTTGGAGACCATTTAACATAATAATAATAATAATAATAATAATAATAATAATAATAATAATAATAATAATAATAATAATAATAATTATAATCATAAGCTGACAAAAAATAATTCTACCCTCTGTGATGTAGATACCAAGCTAAAGTCACATATCAACATGTTTGTGTGGATATCACTGACTCTGGCAGTGTGTCACTGACCTCTATCACATGGTTGAACAGAAATAATCTCTTTTTGATGTGCAAGAACTCCTCAGAACCCCAGGCATTTTTTCTGATTCATGTGACATGGCTCTTGGTCAGCTTTTGTGCCTCATAAGCTCTACTAAAAGAAAAAAAATCCATGAAGATTAAACCAATATGGAAAAAGATTTTCACAGCTGTACTACTCATTTCACAAATGTGTTACAGTAACATTTAATTTTCCAGTTGGGGAGAGCACAAATTGTTCCACTAGAGCTTAATGATGAGTTATGGTGTGTGAATGTGGCGGTTAGATGCCACAGAGGAATATTGGCTCTTTCTTCTCCAAAAAAAAAAAATACAGATAACATAGTAACCTTTTCTATACAAAGGCGTCACACATTTTCCACTAAGCAGTGAGATGAATCAAACCAGACAGAAGATTTTGATGATAGCAAAAAGGCTTAAAACATTATATTCAGGTTTAAAATTACAGCCAGTGAAATACTAGCAGTTACATAATTTAAATCATCTATTACTTCTTTTTTTCCAAAACTACTTTAAGTAGCAGAGTTAATATAGTATGAATTCTGTAAATTACAATAGATAATATTTTTGTTTCATGTTTTTTTTGTAAAGTAATCCAAGTATATAATTGCTCCTTGTGCTAAAAACACAAAACATTGATATAGGTAGGAAAGGGTGGACCCTAACCCTAAAAAGTCAACTTGTTTATTTCTATAGTTTTTCCTCCCATAGATATTTTAATTATTTTTCATCATTGCACTTTAGAAAAGTTCTCTTACATCGCTTATTTTATACTTAGGTTTGCTTTCAATTAAGGTCCACCTATTTTTTGAAACCATGAAGCCAAACCCAGAGTGTATGCAAATATTAAAAAAAAAAAAAAAAAAACACACACAAAAACTAGATTTCCATTAGCAGACAACCATCATTTTGAGCATGCAAAATGGTGGTGTGTCATGTATGGAAAAGAATAATTATTTAAATTCTGGCATGAGCCGATAGAGAAAATATAGATACCACTCTCTTCCTCATGTCAAATTGATACAAAACATGGCAACATGGCATGCCTCTGAAGAACTGAAAGTTAGTGACACCTGTAAATAAAGCAGTTTGGGCTTTGTGTTAATAATGACATCAGGAATAGTGTCTTACCCTTGCATAATCAAATCCAAGAAAAAAAGAATTACATTAAACACTCTTTTGTAAGTAACATATCCTAATAGTGTTGTCTACCTCTGCACAGAATTCACAAACAGACAAGCACCTTCTCCCACTTATTTACAATCTAGGATTTTGTTTTACCATATCCAGTTTATGGACTACCCACTGCACCCCTAAAATAAATATAGATTAATCAAGTTTGCATTTAATTTTCAGCATTCTTAGATTCCTAGCAATTCTTACTTTCCAGCTTGTCCTGAACCAAGATGCTTGCTGGTTTGGATAAATTCTTACAGTGTACCTAATGTCATTTGTAAAATTACTTTTAATATGTTAAGAAATACACAAATAATGCACTTATGTTTATAACCTCAAATTTTTTTCTGGATTTAAGTTGTATCCATTTAAAATTATAACTATTAATATAATTTTGCAGATATGTTTAATTTTAAAAATAACTTAACCTATACCCCCACCAACACCACCAAAGTGATTCATGGATGCTAAATGACTTTTGGAGCTGGTAAAACTGGTCCTCTCATTAAAAAATCATGTTAGCTACACTGGTTCTAATTAAATAACAAATCACCTCTGAGGCAGTTTGGCAGAATCACAATGTGCAGGCAGGTTATGAAAAAACATTGAGTGCTAGTCTGCAATCCACATTGCTATTACCCATGGTGATCTCACCAAAGATGCTCAATCCTGCAGATATACAAAGAGTCCAAAAGGTACAACAAAACATAATGAATGAAATAAAAGTAAATAGGGGAATAAAAAGCAAATAAAATATTATTATTATTACCTCCTTGAACAGCATGATTTTATTATAGAAAAGTCCTGCAGACTTAATTGAACTGCTCTCCTACATCTTTTTAGGAATATTAGTTACTTAATAAAAGGTTATTGTTAAACCGCTGTGATGAATTGACTTGTTAATTTTTGCTAGCTTTAAATCTGTCAATTAACAGAAGCAAAGGTAATCTTAAATGAACACAAGCCATATGTTACAATGTGACAAGGTTTATTATAGTTAAACGAATTATAAAAGAGGTGTCAGCTATGAAAAAAATAAAAAAGAATGTAATCCTGTCACTGTCACTCTTCAATAATAGCAAAATATTTTATTATTATTTTATTATTATTATTATTATTATTATTATCTTTTTTTTACTAATTCTAACCAATATATTTAATTGTAGATTATTTATAATATTTAAAAATACAGTATTGCAGAGAAGCAGGTGAGTTAATAGATTTAATCAGTGGAGAGTCTATAGTATCTACAGGGATGAGAGTTAATGGGTGATTAAAATGCCATGTTCATGACTGCAGTTCCATACGCCAGCCTATAATGCTAAACTTCAGAAATAAAATTGTTATTTGGTTCTGGCACATTCTGTCTTCAATACTGTGACCAGGCAAATGTAAAACTTAAAAGTTATATACAGTGGGTTGCAAAAGTATTCATACCCCTTGAACTTTTCCATATTTTGTCACATTACAACCACAAACATAAATATATTTCACTGGAATTTAATGTGAAAGACCAACACAAAGTGGTATACAATTGTGAAGTGGAAGGAAAATTATACATGAATCAACATTTTTTTTACAAATAAAAAACTGAAAAGTGCGACGTGCAAAAGTATTCAGCCCCCCTGAGTCAATACTTTGTGGAGCCACCTTTTGCTGCAATTACAGCTGCAAGTCTTTTAGGGTATGTCTCCACCAGCTTTGCACATCTAGTGACTGAAATTCTTGCCCATTCCTCCTTGCAAAACAGCTCAAGCTCAGTCAGATTGGATGGAGAGCGTTTGTGAACAGCAGTTTTGAGATCTTGCCACAAATTCTCAATTGGGTTTAGGTTTGGACTTTGACTGGGCCATTCTAACACATGAATATTCTTTTTTTTAAACCACTCCATTGTAGCTCTGGCTTTATGTTTAGGGTCGTTGGCCTGCTGGAAGGTGAACCTCCGCCCCAGTCTCAAATCTTTTGCTGACTCCAACAGGTTTTCTTCCAAGATTGCCCTGTATTTGGCTCCATCCATCTTCCCATTAACTTTGACCAACTTCCCGGTCCCTGATGAAGAGAAGCACCCCCAGAGCATGATGCTGCCACCACCATATTTGACAGTGGGGATGGTGTTTTCAGAGTGATGTGCAGTGTTATTTCTCCGCCACACATAGCGTTTTGCATTGTGGCCAAAAAGTTCAATTTTGGTCTCGTCTGACCAAAGCACCTTCTTCCACATGTTTGCTGTGTCCTCAACATGGCTTCTGGCAAACTGCAAACGGGACTTCTTATGGTTTTCTTTTAACAATGGCTTTCTCCTTGCCACTCTTCCATAAAGACCACATTTGTGTAGTGCACGACTAATTGTTGTCCTGTGGACAGTTTCCCCCACCTGAGCTGTGGCTCTCTGCATTTCATCCAGAGTCACCATGGGCCTCTTGGCTGCCTCTCTGATCAGTGATCTCCTTGTTCGGCCTGTAAGTTTAGGTGGACGGCCTTGTCTTGGCAGGTTTACTGTGCTGCCATACTCTTTCCATTTCCGGATGATGGATTGAACAGTGCTCCGTGAGATGTTCAAAGCTTTGGAAATCTTTTTATAACCTAAGTCTGCTTTAAACTTCTCCAAAACCATATTCCTAACCTGTCTGGTGTGTTCTTTGGACTTCATGATGCTGTTTGCTCCCCAATATTCTCTTAACCAACATCTGAGGCCATCACGGAGCAGCTGTATTTGTACTGAGATTGGATTACACACAGGAGGACCCTTTTGAGTCATTAGCACTCATCAGGCAACTTCTGAATGCAATTGGTTGCACTCAGGGAAAAGGGGGCTGAATACTTTTGCACGTCTCACTTTTCAGTTTTTTATTTGTAAAAAAAATGTTGATTCATGTATAATTTTTCTTCCACTTCACAATTGTATACCACTTTGTGTTGGTCTTTCACATTAAATTCCAGTGAAATATATTTATGTTTGTGGTTGTAATGTGACAAAATATGGAAAATTTCAAGGGGTATAAATACTTTTGCAACCCACTGTATATAAAAGCTATATATATATATATATATATATATATATATATATATATATATATATATATATATATATATATATATATAATAGTCAACAAATATAAACAGCAGAAAAACTTACTGAGCAAAGTATAAAGACAAATAATGCAATCGTGCTTTTAATCTGATTTTAAAATGTGTACCAATTAGGAATGATCATGTTATTAGTATTTTGATTTCATGTATTTGCTGCTTTATTGAGTGTTCTCACTCACTGTCACTTACTTAATAAAATAAGGACAGTAATATTTTACCAATGATTGGTGTAATGGTCTGGTGTAATTCCAGTTCTGTAAAGGTTAACGATTTATTTTTTATACTGTATTTTAATATGTTTTTAAAAATTTAAAATGTTTTTTTTTTCTAGAGTAAACCCATGCAAGCTGTATTTGGGTTTGCTGGGGCAGCAGGTCATTGTTGGATTTATATCCACACTTACACAAATACAGCTAGAGGAAATGTCAATCAGCCAATCGACCAAATGCAACACATTTCAGGAGGTGGCAAAAGCCCGTGCAGAGTACAATGAGGAAACTCACTAGGGTGAGAGGAGAATGTACAAACATCAGACATGCATTAGAACAGTATAGATGGTTCACAGTTGCCGTAAAAACTTGTTATACTGTGTAAAATTGTGTCGGCATAACTGAGTCAATCACAAATTGATGAGCTAAATTTTCAGTAATTACAAGAAATACATAACACAATTATGATCATTAACAGTAATAAAAATATGACCTCAGGAGCATTTCTTCTTCTTACTGTACATGGCAAACAAGACTAAACCAGACTAGACCATCCCTTAGGTACACAAGGGATTCTTAATAGCTCACTGGCCTGAATTAGTAAGTGCTGCCCTGTCAACTTTGATCTTCACACAAACATCTGATGAATGTTCTTTGAAAGGGTGGAGAGCTAAGGGAATGTGTTAAGGGGGACTACATGAAGTTATTGTTTTAGGAAGTGAGGCATCACAAATTTGGAGTGGGGGTTTAGTGGATGTATACTAGACACAGATGGTAAATTAATTATAGGGTGCATTGACAAAGTATTGTAAAGGAGAGGTTTGATGTCTAAAATATTTTGTTGATAAAAAAAAATACAGTGCATGGTACACTTTGTGTCAGACAAGAAACAAAACATAATCTTTATCATAATTAGTTTTAAATGCTGTTATTGTTTGCTAAACATGCACCACCTGTTTGTCAAAATGATTGTCATCCTTTATTGACTCCCTTTGTCAACCGCTGGTTTACATCAACAGTATCTCTTTTGACTGGATTTTTTGGCCATTTCTTTCATGGTATACGCTAAACACTATTGCTGTTGTTTTAAAACCTACCTGGTTTAAAATATTAGCTCTATGCAACCTAGCACAAATTACTATCTCTCTTTAAAGTCTACTTTTAAATTTTGATTTTAAAGTTGATTTTCTCATGCTAATGTTGAGGTATACTAAAACTGATACACACAAAAAAAAACTGCTGTCTTTATCTTATGTGGCATTCCTGGGTCACATGTGTAATTGTCAAATAGGAAAGCTATCATCATTAAAGAACAGGCGTCATTAATAAAGTAACAATAATTTAATAATAATAATAAATTTTATATTAAACACCGAACAAAATGTCATATTAGACAAACTATTTGGAATGTAGCACACATCCATGCATAACAGCTTCCCATAAAAGTAAAAAAAACATACGTTTTTGAAAGTGACAATGACAAGTAATGGCAACATAAATTATCCACCAGTACTTTATGATACAGCTGTGCCAGTCCTTTGAGACATGACTCAATAACACTGTTACCTACAACAACATGATAAAGACAGGAAATTGTTCCTGACCATCCATTATAATACAATATCCTATTGCCTTATGGGCTGTGAAGGTGTAAGCAATTCCTTGTTGTGCAATAAAGAGACAAGGACAGAGTGACCGGAAAAGTGCCTTACCATTCCTGTTTGCCGCTGATAAAGAACAGACCTCATTAGGACTAGTCATTTATCTAAGGTGGCATATTCTATATCTGATATTATGAACAGTTTTCTTGCTTATTTTGTCCCATTTTATCCTTCATTTTAGATAACATTGTGTTGAATATTCGCTAATTTAGATTTTTCTGGGGAATATTTATACCTGAGGGTGAAAAGAAAGTCAACTGAGATAAAATGATGGCACTATAATTATAAAATGATGTTTATAATTAAAGTAATATTCCTGTTAATCTTTTTGAGGGGCATAAAAGATTGGTAGTAATTCTGTAGATCTCAACTCAGAATACAAAAACAATCTCTCAAAACATGTACTCAAAATCCCCTGCTTGTTTGAGCTGGAAGCCTTTTCTGTTCAATTATTCTGTACTACCTTGGCCTTTGCTTCTGACATCTATAATGATTTTATATATGAAATGCAGTGAACTGAAGAGATGGCTAAATCTATTAAATCTTTAATAGAACACTAATTAAATATTGTCTATTTTACATGATGAATTCTAAAAATGAATTCTGTCCACATAGTCTTCCAAACTGAATCGAGTATATGGAATAAAAAAACAAGCTCTGAATGCAAAACATATATTGGGGATTACATCACATCATTTAGCAGACATTTTTATTACGGGTACAGGGTCAGCTCTGATTCATCACCCTTAAAGAAATATGGGATAATGGCCTTGCTCAAGAGCCCACATTGGTAACTGTGGTGGATTTGGGATTTGAACCCCCAACTTTCAGCTTAGTAGCCCAACACCCTAACCACTAACGTACCACTCCCTTGGGAATCAGGGATGTCTGTAAGTAGCCTGGAGCAGCCATGGACTACCATGTAAAGCATCTAACTGCGATGGAATTGTTCTGTATTTAGAATAGATCCAGATGATAACTGGATCTGATAAGCGTGCAAATATTAACCACATTTGGAAGTCATTTGGAAGTCAGACACTACATGGTCAATGACTAAAGGTACACAGCACTTTTCACCATGTCTTCACTTATCACATTCACTAATCAAAAGAGATCAAAATAGTTCAAAATTGATTCACAGATCAAAATAGTTTAATTGTTTGGTTGCATTATTTGTATATGTATATAAAATGTGTGTATAGAATACCATACATATAATACAACTATATTATACAAATCTAGCAGAGTATGTTATATAACAATTTTACCCTCAAACAACATGAGAATGGCACAATTATCATTATAATTCTGTATCATTTTTTTGGTTTCAGCACTCTCACTTAAGGTCACTTAAGTTGAATTTTCTAAAAATGTGTTTATGTAACATTATGGCATTACATTACTCAACAACCATAATAGGTTAATAAGACAGTAGCTTAGTATTCTAGTAATGATATGGCAAGAGACAAGATTTATCAATTATACAAAAGAGCTTCATGAACAGATTGTATTTAAACAGCATTTCATGCAACTGTTGTCTGATGTTGACACCACACGTTGACAACACATGCTGACACCACAATTCCGTAGCTGCTGCAATCACTCTTCTCTCTGCATGAAAAAGGATGTACATTGATTATCTGCATAACCTCCTGCAGGTACGTTAATCGTCCTTAATTAAGGTCCATTGCCATCGGGTTTGCCTCCCGCACCTGGTGTTACTGCACTCCTGCCACAGAATCATTCTTCTCCAAAAAAAAAAAAAAAAAAAAACAACTTGCTACTGTATGTAGTAGTTATAAAATAAAAATTGCAAGTCCAATTAAAATTATTCTTCAGGAATTACTGCTTACCTTAGACACCTTAGCTAAGGTTCTGTGTACAATGTTTTTATTACTTGTCATTATTTCCTGCTTGCTATTCTTCTCATGCCCTGCCAAGAACAGGAATCTAGACGTGGTTCACAAGTGTCAGGTACGTTCTCACAAGCATAAAAAAAGAAAGGAAACACTCTCCAGACTCCTTGAAATGAGATGCACTGAGAGACCATGTCAGAATTACAAAGGACTGTCTGCACTGAATATCATGCTTTCCTTTCTTAAGGGCAAAACATCTTAAATACTGATTGTGCCACAAACTTTGTCAAATAAATTTATGAATATAAGCTTTTATGGTTCTTGTGATAATACATTAATACATTACTTACATAATATGTTTTTACTTATATGATAGTAAAAGAATACCCCAGAAAAAGAATACACCACAGGTATGCTATGGGTCACGTGCCATAAAAGACATCATTTGATGCTATGCTTACTACATAGGATTTTCATGTGCCCTGATGTATTTTATGTTGCTTTAATTAATTTTATCCCATGGGTGGCATAGTGGTTAGCATGTTTCTCAGTGCTGGGTATCCAGGTATGAGTCCCGATCTGGGCAGGGTGTCCATGTTCACATTGTGTTTCGCGTGGGTTTCCTTCCAGGTTACCTCCCACAGTCCAAAAACATGGATTCAAGTTTAATTGAATGCTCTATAATGCCATATAGTGTGTGTTTGTGTGTCTGTGTGAGGGAGTGTGGGAGTGAGACTGCCCAGCGCCCTAAATGTTCGCCCCAGAATGGGCATTAGAACCCCCCACAAGCCTAGCAACCCTGATTTATTGATGCTCACATTTACCAGCATGCCGTGCCCATGGCCTAAAAAAAACGGACCCTCTTAAGAGGCACTGGTGCTACAATGGGTTATAATAATAATTATTATTATAATAGCTGTAATATTGTAGCTTTCGTCCATCAGATAAGAGCTTTCTGATAAAATCACAAATATTTTGTACATTTAACTAAAATATTTTCTGTACAAATATGTTAATAGCATAACTATATATATATATTTCACATTCACCCATTTTACTACAGTATTCATGGGAACCCAAAGGTGCAGTAACTGCCTCTTCATAGAGGCTGAGAAATAGAGGACAGCGGGCAGCTGGAGGAGGAAAGTAAGCACCAGTGAACTGTGTAATAGTCAGTGTTACCTCAGAGTTGGGGTGGATGTTCCCATTTAAAAGTCTCTACAACACAAATGCATGCATTATGGAAAGTATAAAGCTAATGGAGCAAATGTATACAGAATACACATTATAGTGTAACAGTATAACATTTAACAGAATGCATACATGTGTAATACTTTTCCACTTGTTTTTTACTTTTCCTATTAAGGGAAAACATGGTACCATGGGTTTTGTACTTCTAGGTATGTCTAGTTGTAGCTATCATTTGTACTTCAAAACCTACCAGTATAAATATTAGGGTGTGTGCTTAATGTGTGCATAGATTAATGTATGTATTATCTTTCTTTTAAAAGTAATATGTTGTTGCTCATTAAAAGTCTTTTTTATTAAAGTATAACTATAACTTTGGCCAGCTGTCAGCAAATTCTACAGCACTCAAAGCCATATGTTACTTTAGCAGATGGTGAAAATACATCACAGCAGTTTTACACTCAGCTAAGAAATGTCAGATTGTACAGGAACAATATTATGTAAAATGTATTATGTAAAATTTAAGCAAACATCTTGGTTCAAGGCTTAGTTAACAGTTATTAGTGGACCACCTGCGGAATAGGCATAGTCTACAATATACTGGCAGATGTATAGTTGTGCATTATTTGATATTAACTGTAAATATCCATGTTGCAATTAGAGTTTTTTTAGTATCTTCTGTGGAAAAAAAGGAAGAACATGTAATATAGAATGCAGTAAGATTTAGATCAGTTTGCTTTTAGCTACTAAGACACACACACACGCACACAGAGAAAGAGACAAAGGATCGTGAGTAAGAGTTCTTTTCCTTGCCCTGGGTTAAAAGACATTCAACCGTGAAATTCAATATGAGGCCACAGTCAGATACAGCCACCATATACAACCTGGCATTTGAGCTACTTGCTTTATCACATGTAGTAAAACATTTAAAATCCTACAGTATTTCAACAGGATAACTAATAATGATAATAAACAACACCTTAAATTTAACTGTTTCAAAGAGCATCAGTAAATAACTATAAGCATCAGTAAATAAGATAAAAGGTTGTTAATTTAAATTGTGTTAAAAATGTAGAATGCATGTAGCAAACATTCAATTTTTAAAAGAAAGTGCATGTATTAACAAAGATTAGTTTAACGCTAAGCAGTTGTGTTCTTGGCCCTTTATTTATTTTAAGAGTTTAATATTTTTTACCTTATGGCAGTACTGACCTGAATGCAATGTGCAATAAAAAAAATCTAATCTCTATAGGGTAGTGGTCCCCTAGTACTCTTGTTATCCTGCAGTAGAAGGTAAAATAAAATAATGAATTATTAAATGGAGTCCTCAAGGCTGAAGGTCAGGGATGGATTTTTAAAAAATCCTCGTTATTAAAAATGTATGTTAGCTGAATTGTCTGGTTAGAAAAAGAAGGGGAAAAAAAAAACATTCACTCACAAACATACACACATATTCTTTGTTTATTCCTTTAATTTTTCAGTCAACAATTACTTAAATATGTTGAACTGTCTTCTAATGTCTTGTCATATTCATCGCTATTCACGTTTGGTAAAGTGAGGTCAATATGCAAATATTTATGGACATTTATCCTGTCCTTGATTTCAATGCATTGTTTAATGTTTAGTTGGCTTGTGTTCAACAATACATATCTTAGGTACAGCTCTGTCAGTGTTGTTGCCAGTTATACATTTGATAAGATTATTCTTCCCTCTGACTAGGTCTCTTGGGTTTCTAGGCTAATCAGTTTTTACGATTGGGTTTACATCTCATCAGTGTACAGTCCTGTAGTTTGACCACATTCACTTCTCTACATCATTTAGTTCTCTCCATAGACAAAGTTATGGACTTTATTTCTGGCCAGTAGTTTTTCTAGATGACTGTAGGACAACTACTTGCACACAGTGTGGGTCCAAGCTCCGTACCTCTTTAACTTTAACTTAAGGTTGGTTAATAGTTTTTCAGTTACTTTAAATTAAATACGGTTTTCAATTCTATAAACTGTTAACAAGCTTATTTGTAAAACATCCATTACACAAAACATTTGAAAATTATAATATAAAGTCCTGCACACATTAATAATGCACTTTAAAAGCATTATATAAGACATTAACCCATTATTTAAAAATTTGCATATGCATATTTTTACTGGGAACATCAGTTTGATGCATAATCAATATAATCAAAGATCATAAGCAATAATATACTTTTTATTTACCAGAACTATATGCAAACGAAAACTGCATTTTTTGGGTGTAGTTTCAGATTGACAGCGCATACTGATCAACACTTGTTCCAGCCACTAGCACTTCATCAAACTCTCACTAGCACTAGTTCCATCAGCCATTACACAGAAATGGCATTACACAGAAAGGCATTACACAGAAATTGTCATGAACCCCCTCAAATGCTGAACGCCCATAATTTCATTTGCTTTTTCAACAAACAGCACCAAGTTGCTACACTGATTGTGTATAGTAAACCAACCTGACCCTGCCAGCTTGTCCATAAAATAAATGAATAAAGGAATAAATTTAGCTTAGAAATGGCATTAAGGGACCAATGATTTACACAATCCCTCTGTCTAAACCCTATATCTAATCAATATAAACAAAAGAGTATAAGCAATAATATTATTTTTATTTACCTTTGCCACCTGTAATAATATTATGTAAAATTATAGTCTAGAAAATCATAAAAACCACAGCTGAGTGTCCATGAGTGCACATGGCTCTAGAGTTTCCAGTGTTTGCTGTATTAAGTTGTTGGGTTGTATTACAACTCTGTCAGTCTTGTTCTTAAGAGGAGAACTGGGAGTGTGCCACTATGTATTAACTGTGATCAAAGCTATTATGACTTTGATGAATGTTGTTCATTAGGCACAGAAGAGTGGCTCTATATGTGCCAGCTATGTGTTTGAGAGAACGGGAATACAAGAATGAAAAAAGAAAAATTAAGGTATGAGAAAATAAAGACAATAACCACTTGGAGTAGAGTTTGCTGCAATACCATACCTGCCTCGTGTTTAAATAACTGTGAGAACTACACTGCACATTAATTGAATAATTTTAGAGTATTATAATCGTTTTACACTTAAAACCGAAAATTAACGTTGCTTATTTTGTTATATATATATAGCCACAAGGGGGAGACCGTCACCTTAGATAAACACAACCCATCTACAAATTATTAAAAATAAATGAATAAATAAAAAAAGTTAATATATAAATTACAAAAACATGACAGGTGGCGCTTCCTGATTACTAATGAAACATTTTATTATGTCAAAGCAAAAAGGTTACTTTCTGTTAATTTAATGCATGAACATTCAGGGTAATGGTCAAAAAAAAATGTTCCAACTCATTTTTTGCTAAATAAATTGGTGTGGTTCAAGCAGGTCCAGTGTATTATTTATTTATCACACACACACACACACACACACACACACACACACACACACACACACACACACACACACACACACACACACACACACACACACACACACACTGATCTCTGGTTCCAGCCACTTTAGCACTTCAACAAACTCTCACTATAGCACTAGTTCCATCAGCCATTTGTTGCAGAACCTAAATGACAGAGAAATTGTCATGAACCTCCTCAAATGCTAAACACCATAATGGGTTTTGCTTCTTAAACAAGCAGCACCATAAGTTGCTACACTTATTGAGTATAGTAAACCAACATGACCCTGCCAGCTTGTCCAGAGTGTCATCGATACATAGCAGAAGGAATAAATTTAGCTTAGCAATGGCGTTAAGGTGTCAATGATTTACACAAACCATCTATTCATAGCTTTTCCTCAAAACCAGTACCACCCAAACGTTCATGGGCTGCTGGAAGGTTTAATTACTCCTCCCACTGTAATCTGCTATCTCACTCAGGGAAGACAACATTGCTATATCTGAATTGATACATGATGCACTTTCTATTCAGTTCCAGACATGGTATTATCATCTCGAATTCTTGCTTCTCATATCAATTTAGCCATGAATTCATTCAGATGGCAGGACAATTGTTAATGTTTGCAGTTTTATGAAAACTAATTTTTAAAGCAGTGAAAATTGCTGAAAATAAATCATCTTTTTGATTGTGAATTTCCACAATTGACAATGCACATGCACAAGAAAATGGGTGGTATCAAACCTAGATAGTCAAAATAAGGTCCAATAAAATAAATAAATTCTCCACAGTTAATGTACAACACCATAACAGTCCATACATGCCCTCTGAACCAAATTATATTAATGCATTCAATTCTCTCTTTCAATCCTTTTTCGTATTTTTATTAGTAACTTCATGTTGCTGGTCATTGTCCACCTACTATTCTTATAATCCAATCTATTTTTGTTTGCTGAACTGCTGATTACTGAATATATAAATATAATTTTTAATATTCTGAGTGTATTGTACAAAGTGTTGTGTGAAAAAAATCAGGACATATGCAGTTAAATAAACACTAACAATAAATGTATACATTATGATACACATTTGTAAAATACTTAAATAATTTGCTCAGCATTTCCATACAATGTAAAAACAATATAGTCACAAGATTACAATTATTTTCCTGACTAAAGATGTAAACCTGATGACTTGAGAGTGGGAATTGATCTTAAATTATTCCATAGCTTTTCAAGTTATTTGAAATATGGGTACAATATGTCAAAATGTCTGAATAGTATTTTTAAATTATAATAAAAATAAACAACTACAATAATCATTCATTCATTCATTATCTCCCGCTTTATCCTCTAGGGTCATGGTGGGGTTCTCCATGCCCATCCAGGGGAGAACGTTTCAGGCGCTGGGCAGATAGACCCAGGACAGGGCGCCAATCCATCACTGGGCACACACTCACTCACTCACATACACACTCTATATGGGGCAATTTGGAGAATTCAATTGACTTGATCCATGTTTTTGGACTGTGGAAGGAAACCCATACGGACACGGGGAGAACATGGAAACTCCACCCAGATGGGGATTCGAACCGAGAATCCCTAGTGCTGAGAGGCGAACGTGCTAAGCACTAAGCCACCGTGCCGCCTCTACAATAATCAATAATGTATAAATACTATGTCTGTTTTTAGACTTAGAGGAATCTAATAAAATAAAAAACCCACTTTTTTTTTTACTTTTATTTGTAACATAAATGTTTATATTAACTATTAAAATGTCTTTCAAAAAACAGATATTTGTCATAATATTCATGTTTTCTATACTCTATTATATTAAGATTGCAAATGTAAGCCTGGTGGTTAATTAATTAAAACCTTGCAAAAATCATTTGCACATTTTTCTAAAGCAAACTTGTATTAACTCAGAATTTGATTTAATGAGCACTGCAAAGTACACAGAATGGTGTATGAGAGTGCTGTGTATAAAAGTGAATGTGCAAGTGTGTTCATAGATTGATTCATTCATTAGGTGGATGATAGATGAAAATGTGAATTGTTCAGACAGCAACATTACACACCATGGATGGGTGGATTGGAAGTAAGGCAATGATCAATTGCTTAATTAATCTATAAAATCCGAAACCATACCCATCAATCTTGGCAGAATAACATGTTTGCATTCAAAGACCTGAGTGAGGTTAATTGATTTATTCGTAGTGTAGTTATTTCGGCAAAGCAACGTGGATTCAGAGCATTTGCCATGACCCTTTTTTTTCGAACAATATGATGGCCATTGTATCCAAGGCACCGCGTTACAGCTTTCTGAGCTGCTTCAATAAATAGCAGGCTTCATTCAGGAAAGAGTAATCCCATAACAAAGAACGGACCAATAATCCAGCCCCTGAGTTGCTTCTTCATTTCTTAGCAAAGTCAATACGGAGGATGTTAACTACCTGCTCTATACGGCAGCATGTGGACAAAGAAAGATGAGGAAATTGGATTGTGTTGGTTCAGTGTCTGATATTTAAAAAAAAAATCTAGAGTAGACTTTAACTCACAGGAGTGGTTAACAATGTGAAATTGCACTCATTTTTGTCGAGCTACAAAGATACAAAAATCACTGTTTATCTGAACATGCTTAGACACTGCATGTGGTGGACAAAGTGACTGGCTGGGTATGCATCACTCATTTTTCATCCTGCTGGAGGGGAAAGGAGGCTGCTCCGTGTTGGAGGAATTCCCCTACCCCCGCTTATAGGTAATTTGTCTCCTTGCTAAGGATACATTAGGAGTCATTTTTAGGCTCCATCAGTGCAGTCTGGATGTACTTGCATGAATATTATCACTGGAATGTGGCCAAAGACAACCAAGAGACACATATACATACTGCTGTTGAATCAACATGCTTTGCATTAAAGAGACAAAGGAGCCTTTCCGCTGTTCATTGCCACTGATTAAATAAAAATATACTGATAATATGGTATGATGATAAACAGATGCATAGATGGATGATTAAATCAGCACAAGTTCTACCATATAATATATTGTGCAGGAATTACAAAATTAGCATATATTAAATACATAAAAAACATTATCCTCAGATTTATGGTTTAAAGTTTACATTCTCTAAAATCACATATAAAATGTGATTTGGCATACCAAACTAAAACCCCAAACTAAAAAATAATGTAACCAAAAAAATGTAACCAGTACAATAATCTAAGTTTGTATGATATATTATTTGTTTGAGATAAATTGGTCTAATTTATTTTTAGCTTAAATTTCTACTTTAAAATTGCAGGCTTGTGTCATTACCTTAACCACTTACCCTATATTCGAGTTTCCAGCCGATTTTGGGTGCTGTGGCAGATACATCTATGACAGCGTGCCAATCCCTGGGTACACACTCACTCACTTAGACACACTAGATAGGGGCAATTTAGATATGGACAATTTATAGTAGCCAATTTACCTTGAATCCATGTTTTTACACTGTGGGAAAACCAAAGAACTTTGAAAAACCTACACAGGAACAAGGAAAACATGGACTCCTATGTTGGGATTTGAACATGGATCCCCAGCACTGAGGCAGCACTGAGGCAAATATGCTAACTGCTAAGCTACTGTGCAGCCCGAAATGATTCATTGTGGAAAATAACTTTCCCGACATTAATGAGATGAGATTCTTTATTACAGATTCAGCAAAACTATTATTTTTGATACCACAAAGGTGTAGATTGCACCCACAAAGTAGTCTTAGCTATTTGCAACATTTCTGCAACACCAATTCAAAATTCTTGCTTGGTGAAAAATAGTGAAATTAAATTTATACCATGTTCAAAATTCCGGTTCGAATCCCCATCTGGGTGGAGTTCGCCTTCCATGTTCCCGTTCGAATCCCCATCTGGGTGGAGTTTCCATGTTCTCCCCGTGTCCGTGTGGGTTTCCTCCGGGTTCTCTGGTTTCCTCCCACAGTCCAAAAACATGGATCAAGTCATTTGAGTTCTCCAAATTGCCCCATATAGAGTGTGTTTGTGTGCGTGTTTGTGTGGGTGAGTGTGTGCCCAGCGATGGATTGGCGCCCTGTCCTGGGTGTGTCTGCCCGGCGCCCGAGGCATTCTCCCCTGGATGGGCATGGGGAACCCCACCGCGACCCTAATATAGGATAAAGCGGAAGATATTGAATGAATGAATGAATTAATATTTTTCTCAGTTTTTTCTAGGATTGGTCTATGCAAATGACAGTTAGTATAATACAAGACATCGACCATTGGAGTATAAATATAATATAATATATATAATATATTCTTCAAAATCAAAAAACTCAAAATGCACTGTTTCCAAATTGTTATGCACAACAGAGCAACAAAGCTAATGTTCTGATCTGAACTGCCTCTAACCCTCATAATTATTTTTTAAGGATACTTCAGAGGTTCTCTATAGGATTGAGGTCAGGGGAAGATGATGGCCACAACGTGGAGTTTCTCTCCTTTTATGCCCACAGCTGCCAATGACACAGAGGTATTCTTTGCAGCATGAGATGATGCATTGTCATGCATAAAGATGATTTTTTTTCCCCCCCGGAAGGCAGGGTTCTTCTTTTTCTACCATGGAAGAAAGTGGTCTGTATATCCATCAGTACTTTGCTGAGTTACCATCCCTTGCCCCATGATTCCAGACTAAATCATGACTCCGCCAGCTCCTTGCTGATGTCACAGCCATTTGGAAAGTAGGTGGCCATCCACAACTCCATCTATCTGGAGCATCCAGGTTTGCATGACACTCAGCAGTAAAGAAAAGTGTCTTCATAAATATCTGCAACCATTTTTGCTTGTGAGCACTGGTTAGGGGTGGCCAAGTAGTTGGCAGCAGAAATATCCTTTTTCTTTCCCATATTGCTTGAAGCCTATGGCCTCCTTAATAATGTGGAACGTCCTTTTTAAGTGGTCTTCTTTTAATTGGGCTCACTATTACAGTGAAACTATTACAGGTGTCTGAGATTGATTTTAGTGATCCAAAGAGCCCCGAGACACAATAACATCCATGAGTTTGAGAAATAAAAAAAATCAAATCTTAATGACACTTAAATCCAATGCAGTTTACATATGAAATACTTTTACAAACAATATTTTTTTTATTCCTGTATCAGTATTTGAATTAGGCTGTCAGATTATGTCAGTGATGTGTCAAATGCTCTGGGAATGATCCTCTACCCACACTTAATCCGCTAAGTAAAGGCTCTGTAGCATACCCAATACCGCAGACAGTTATTGTAGATGGAGTTTGCTGCAATAAAACTGCCATTTCATGTGGCCTTAAGATATGAGTAATAATCTGGCAACTAAATTAATTTTATTGTACAAAATCTAATACATATTCTATATTACTGCAAATGCTATAAAACACTCTGACCCTTATATAATAAAATATGACAAAAATAAACTCAATGAACTTTCTCTAAAATGCCCACTTGAAACCTGTGAGATTGTCCAGGTATTTGTGGTGTATTTTGTAAGTACTTGCATATATGTCACTGTAATAGACTCTGAGCTGCAATGCCTTCATGGTCTTTTGCTACTTTATCTTTCTCTGCCAGCCTCATGCATCAGCACACAACTTCTAATCCTCTTATGTTTTTGTCTAGCATTACAGTATTATTGAACCAATGTCAGAGATTTGCATTATTTTTAACTAGAATGCATGAGTGCCTCCATGATGGGACATACAAATTTTGCTTTGCTTTTCAAATCAGCCAGCCATTTATGGCTATAAGTGAGGGATGAGTTATGAGTGGTGCATTATGCATTCATCTAAAAAATCTATTCCATTTGAAACTTACTTATGCTTTGGTGTACTTGGCATGGGATAAAATATACACATTGGAAGATATTTGAAATTGCCTTATTAAAAGCATGTCCTTAAGGGGTACATGACTGTTCTGACACCACTGTTTTATCATGTGTAATAGTTCTCTGATCTGTTGGGTGACACCCCTCTTTTATAATTTCTTCATTGTCTTTTGTCGTTTCCAAACCCACTGTTTCATTTTTTTTCCTTGTAAACATTTGTTATTTTTGCAGCCTCTAATAATCTAAATTTCTAATATTTTCTCTGCTGTAACAAAACTTTGATAAAATAGGATTCTACTTGCTTTTGTCCTTTTACTGAGAACAGGCCCTATTATTATTTGAGAGAATATCTTTTCATTTTTCAAGTACACATTCATATTTGAAATACAATATTTTCATTATTTGCAGCTACATACAATAGTAGCAGAACATCAATACCAAACATTACCAAGCAGGTGTTCAAATCACTTTTCAGTGATTATGTAAATTCTTAATGAATTACCTGAGTAAATAAAATGTTTTCACAAATAAAACCATTTATTAATTTATAATAAATTTAACTTAATACCACAATAAAAGAAAATATACATTTTTATTAAAACAATTGAAATTTCTGGGTAATTTCAAACTTTAAATATCAATATAATTACGATCATGGCTCATTTGACACACAGGGAGATATAATGTTAGGTGGTTTAGGTCAGAGTTGTCTGTCTGGCCTTTTTAAAGTGTGCATCACTGAGCAGCTAACAGCTTTTACCTTGATAAAAGTCCACTGACCTCACCTCTGAGAATGCTGCCTGGAGTCACAGTTTGTCTTTACTGTTGCTCTGTGCCACCTGCTGCCACTGCCGCTTCATCCAAGGTGCCAGCTGTTCCTCCTGACCTATGCAAGAACAGTTGCTCTGGAAGGACTGAATCCAGTGATTAGGGATGAAGCCACTAGGATTTTGGCCAATGCTGGATATGATAATTTTCACTTTGATCACTTTTCCACAGCAAAAAAAAAAAAAAAACAAATAAATCTTACCTTTTTCTTGAATGAGTTGATATCACTTTTTTTCTTCAAAATAAATGCTCATAATTTCAACAAAATATGTATTTTGAAATCATTCATCCACTAAAAAAACTTTTGTCCATGTGTGCTGTTGCGAAAACTAGATGACAGCATTGTACTTTGGGGAGTAGAGGCGTTCTTCTATGCCATACACACTGTTTTTCAGTGTTGTCCTGATGGTGGATTCATTAACACTGGCCAATTTTTAGTTGCTTTGATGATCTCAGGTTATGTTGTGACCTTGCTGACAATTACAGGATTTTGGCATAAACTTTGTTAATCCAACATTCTTTTGGAGGGTAATGATGGTCTAACTGTGTATTGGTGAAGACTATTGAAGATATTTCAGCATGATCAGCATCAACAATTCTTTTTCTGAAGTCCTCCTTCGTTCATGACATTATACACTTCTATTTCCATGTGTTGTTAGAATCAGATTTTGAGGAGTCCTGTACTGACACTTCAGCATGACCGTGGTCCAAAACACAGAGCCAATGAAATGCTTAAGCGGTTCCAAAAAATATAAAATAAAAGTTGCTAGAACAGCCCTGTCCATCACTCAACGCGAATCCAATTGAAAACCTATGAGGGAAAAATAAACTTCAAGATTTTTAAAACAGTTGAGAAATAATAAACAAAATCCAACCTAAGCAATATGACAAGTTTCACCAAAAATTTACATTACCAACAAGTATTAAATACATATTAGTAAACATGTTTTATACTTATCCCCCATTTTATTTTATGCTATTACATAAAATGTTTACCATTTTTTTGTGTGTGGATTCCTTTGGTTATTAGCAAAAACTGTAAAAAGAAAAAAAAAGACCAAATCAAAAGTATATTTACTGACAAATTTGTTGATGCGATCAGTACTTATTTTCCCCGCTGTATGTCATCAGTGCAGATCCAAAGCAGCTGACAAGATGCTAATCTCTTAAAGTGTTAGTGCGTGTATGTGTGAACATGTGTGTTTGTGGCAGCAGGGTGTCACAGAGGGTGAGCACATTTTTATATTCAACAAATTCAGCCAGGTGAAAGGCCAGAACTGCATGACTGCATGAATAAACATCGTGTCTTGTCCTGGCACAATTATTCCCGGCAAGCAAATGGTGTGAGTGATTCAGTCCCTGGGTGCACGATGAGCCACTGGAGCACACAGGAAATTGTGTTTCCACTTGGTCAGAACTATCATGGTGGCAGAACAGAGTGGCAGAGCATCAGCTTTTTGGGGGGTCATGTCACAGTGAACTCTTAAGTGACATTTTACTGTGTCAAATAGGTTTTACATTAAACAATAAACTGGTGATGCTGAATCGCATATCTAATAGTTTAAGTCAGAAGGATACAATTGTACATGCTGGAAATTGTTTGTAATATTGACATACAAAACAGGACAACAGTTAGTTCAATCATTTTCATTACACAGAATAAAGAATAAAGTGAGGATAAATTCTTTGATGATGAAATGATGAATTCTGATAACCCAAATTACTTGTTTGATAAATTCATGACTTGCCTCCTTTGTTTACCCTTCGATTAAAATGTGTGTGCACAACATGATCAGCTGTCAAGTAATTTCATGGTTGCTCTACTGCAGACTATACAAAAAGCAACACAAAAAATTTGAAATTCTTAGCAGAACCATGTCTGACATATTTGCAAAAGGAAAACAGATGTGCACCAACTAACATAGTGCATACTAATGTCTTATCACGCAGGGCTTTGCTGAGCAGCCAAGAACTACATCTGCGATGCCTGACTAAGATTACTTAAAACAGATCTGATCAATTTTTATTCATTGTAAATTTGCTTTTCAGGTCACTACTAAGAAAGTGCCCAAATACATGCACACACACACACACACACACACACGCACACTTTATGCTTGCAAACCTCCCCCCCCCCCACACACACACACACTTCTGTTTTCAGTTCTTTACAGCCCAACCAAATGGCAAACAGAGACTCTGTTCTATAAAAGGGCAAAGCAGGTCTGAGTTTGCTCTTCATTATGTGATTTGTAATGCTGAGGGGAAAAATGGCTATTAGCAATTGTGCCACATAGGTGACCATGATCTAAACCCCAAAACACAAAATGTGAATTTTGTGTTTTATAATGAATGAATTATAATAATGAATAATGAATTATAATGAATTTTGTGTGTGTATAATTATATATCATAAGAATATATACACATAAATGGCAAGCAAAAAAAAGTAAAAATAAGTGTTAATAACATGTGACAGAATTATCTGTTAATAAATTATTAGAATGATAGCAAAGGTAAACATGGATGAATTACAGATTCCACCCATGTGTAATGTTAGACTGTAAGAATAATTAAAAACTTTAAAAGATTTAGTTTTGCAGGTGAACTAGGAGCCTGTGGGTGCATCAGTGTACTAGTGTATCAGTGTGTGCAATAAATAAGTCCAGTTTACAGTTCGCTATTATCTCTGTCAGGTGCATTTTTCCCTCCACGTTCCAATAGTTCTCTGCACACACATTCAAACAAGCTCATAGTGGGCAATGTGGAAAACTAAAGTATTTTTTGAAAATCACAAAAAGAAGGACACAAGTGCAAACACTGCTCTTAATAAACACTACTGTAGAGCTGAAAGATGCTGAAGATATTTTGTAAAAAGATTTAATAAAAGCAGAAACATTAGCATTTTTGTTAGCAGAAATGAAACAGTTTGTACAGCACCAGAATATCCATTTAAGTATAAAACATAGTGAAGTAGACAACTTGTTTTATTGGGGGTTTTGTTGTTGTAGGACTTGTATGCATGTTGCATACATACACACAAACACACATACTGTATATACACACACACACACACACACACACACACACATATATATATAGATCTCTAACTCTCACCAAGTACGCACTGGTGTGCCTCAGGGCTCTGTACTTGGTCCTCTCCTCTTCTCTCTTTACATGACATCACTGAGCACAGTCATCCAGGCGCATGGTTTCTCTTACCACTGCTATGCTGCTATGACACTCAACTTCATCTGTCTTTTGCCCCTGATGACACCACCATCTCAAATCGGGTATCTGCATGCCTCTCCGACATATCTGTCTGGATGAAGGCCCGTCATCTCAAATTAAACTTAGAAAAAACAGAGCTTCTCATTATCCCTGCTAAACCCTCAATCCATCACAACCTGACCTTCCAAATTGATGGCTCCACAATCTCCCCAACTGATTCGGTCCGGAACCTTGGGTTCACAATAGACTCCCACCTTAAACTCTCTGATCATGTGATCAAAACCGCCCGTTCTTGTAGATTCCTTCTTTATAACATAAGGAAGATCAGACCCTTTCTGACTGAACATGCTACCCAACTGCTTGTTCAAGCCCTAGTCTTATCCCGGCTTGATTATTGTAATGCACTTCTTGCCGGTATCCCAACTTCCACCATCAGACCTCTTCAACTAATTCAAAACTCTGCAGCCCGACTCGTGTTTAACCAGCCCAAGCGAACTCATGTCACTCCATTACTCACTTCCCTCCATTGGCTTCCTGTAGCTGCTCGCATTCAGTACAAGTCGCTGACTCTGGCATACAGAACCATTTCTGGATCTTCCCCCTCTTACCTTCACTCTATCTTTTCAAAATACACTCCGACTCGTTCACTTCGCTCCAGTGAGGATTGTCGCCTGGCGATTCCACCTCACCGAGGAGCTAATTCTCATTCTGTGGCGTTCACCACTGCAAAATGGTGGAACGATCTTCCCAACTCTGTCCGTAAGGCAGAATCTCTAAACAGTTTTAAGAAACTACTTAAGACGCATCTATTTAACAAATACCTGTTATAAAAAAAAAAATAAAAAAAAAAAAAAGGGGGGGGGGGCGCAGCTTCGAATAACAATCAGGTTTGATGAACTTACAGTATAATTGGTTTTCTCCATGGCTTCTGACTTGTGGTGTTCTCATTTGTAAGTCGCTTTGGATAAAAGCGTCTGCTAAATGACTAAATGTAAATATATATATATATATATATATATATATATATATACATATATATACATATATATATATATATATATATATATATATATATATATATATATATATATATATATATATATATATATATACATATACACACA
Organism: Corydoras sp. C115; assembly: GCA_019802505.1. Lineage (NCBI taxonomy): Eukaryota > Metazoa > Chordata > Actinopteri > Siluriformes > Callichthyidae > Corydoras > Corydoras sp. C115. The sequence continues at coordinate 8,465,353 of JAFMOC010000006.1, read as the reverse complement.
CATTATATATATATATATATATATACATATACATATATATATATATATATATTACACACACATACCAACGTATGTATGCGTGTGTGCATGTATATATATATATATATATATATATATATATATATATATATATATATATATATATATATATATATATATATATATATATATATATATATAAAGAAGCCATTGCTTCCAATGCAATTCATTTTATCTTACTTCTCTGCTTATTACTATTAGACTGTAAAACTAGGCACATGGAGGACTAAAAGTCAGTGTGTGCATAGTAGCAACCATTGAAATATAGTCAGCTACATCTAAAGTTTATAGCAACTGGAACTTAATTGCCAAGGTATTCCAGATAACCTCTATGAAAACTGAAATTGTCTAAAACACACTGGACCACAAGAGCAAAGATCAATCATGAAGTCAATTTATTATTATCAGGAGAGCATCATGTCCTGTTTAGACACCTTTGAACATTCCCAGTGAGTTCAAAATGACCAAAAAATCAAAACAGAAATTAAGTGTTTTCAGAACTGTCTGAGTCAATGATGGTTTATGTTAAGTTAAATGCTTTACATATATATGGCATTGCCTCTAAACCACATTTGAACCACTAAATAATTGCTTTTGAAATATATTTAGGTCTTATAACTCAAAAAGAAAATTAAGAACATTAAACCACAGTATTCTGTGCCAAATCATGGAGTTTTCCCAGCAGATTCTCTCTTACTCATGTAAAGATTACTGCTGTTTCAGTGACAGATTGGATGTTCAGAGATGATCAGAGCATGATTCATGATCAGAGCATCTTTACTTCACTCTTCTAGTTACATGTTGTTAGGTGTACCTCCCAAAGCTCCCTTTTCTGCCATACATTAGTTATTTTGTCTTCACACATTGTGACAGCTGCTAACTAGGGATTTTCTGCACCCCATCATTGAAGATTTAAGCGTCACCAAGATTTATTTGAGAACATTGCACCTGTTTTTTTTTTTTTTAACACAACAGAAATCACAAAGATGAGAGTCAGACAAATGCATGTTCTGCTGTGATGTCTGCTTAACTTGAAAAAAACTTATTAAATTATTTGAAATGTATGTGCAAAAATAATAATACAGATTTCACAATGTAAAAATCTTCAATTACCATTTAATGCCCAATCAAATTAAAAATGCTGATCTTTTAAAATGAATTTCTGTTTAAAAAAGATAGGGGTGATGAATGTTTGGCAGGCCAAGACTGATTTGTTTAATGCCTATAAAAGCTTTTCATTCAGGGACTTCAAGGAGCAATCAAGTGGTTTGAGAACAACAAAATGGCAGATTTCTTTGCAAGAAACAACAACTTCATTTTGTAATTGTTATAGAAATGAGATTAAAAATATCCCCAAAAAATCCATTCATTATCTTTCACTTAATCCTATACTAGGGTCGCAAGTCGCAAGGGATTCCCCATGGCCATCCGGGGTTGGGGGGGGGGTTGTTTGAGCGCTGGGCAGATGCATCTGGGACAAGGCACCAATCTATTGCTGGGCACACACTCACACACAATATATAGGAACAATTTAGAACAGCCGATTTACCTTTAACCCATGTACTGTGTGGAAACTGGAGAACCTGGAGGAAACCCACGTGGACACAGGAAGTATATTGAAACTTTGCAATTCAAACCAGGATCCCCAGTGCTGAGAGACAAACGTGCTAACCATTAAGCCAAATTAGATTTTATTTTCATCTTCACTGTTTGCAGAAGCTTTATTAAGAGGTTTATTTACTATTTACTAATGAATAAATTTAGGAGCACCCAATCAGGGGTAATCTAATGTGAAAATGATATATTGATGTGTTTTTGCTATTTACAGGAGGGAAAAAATAATATTATGCCACACAAGTTATTAAATTTATATTTATATTTAACATTAAAACCATTAATCTTTGATAAATATGCTGAGTATGTAAGGATTATTATTTTCAACATTATTGCTTATTTAGCTAATTATTGCAAGGTTTACTCCTGCAGATCAGATACACTAGCCTAGAATAATTTTGCTAACCCTTAATAGCACAAAAAAAAAAAAAAAAAATCACACTTGTCCTACCATCTGGACATCTCTGGTTTGTATACTGATGCCACATATATTGCTGTCAATTTTTCTTCAAGTTATAGGGCTACTACGCAATTATGAGCTTATGAATGCAGAATGGAGGGGGCATTTACCTATGAGTTTTATCACCACCCAGGATATTGCATGAACAGAAGGTTGGAAAGATGAGGCGCAGGGCATCACTTGTCAGAAAAAAACTTGCTTTTACATGAAAATGGTGGCGCTAGTCAGTAAGGGCACTGCATGCAATAAAATAGTTTTGTAAAACACACACACACACACACACACACACACCCATAAAGGCTCGCTTGCTTCTCAGCACTGGGGATCCAGGTTCGAATCTCAGTCTTGGTGGAGTTTCCATGTTCTTCGTGAGTCTGCGTGGGTTTCCTCTAGATTCTCAGGTTTCCTTCCACAGTCCAAAAACATGGATTCAAGGTAAACTGAAGGCTCTAATTTGCCCTATATTGGGTGTGTTGTGTTTAGTCATTCAGCAGACGCTTTTATCCAAAGCAACTTACAAATGAGAACATCACAAGTCAGTAGTTAAGAAGAAAACCAACTATACTGTAAAATCATCAAACCTGATTGTTAATTGATGCTGCGCCCCCCCCCCCCCCCCACTTATTTTTATTTATTTTTTTTACAACAGGTGTTTGTTAAAAAGATGCGTCTTTAGTAGTTCTATATATCTATATATAGTACATCTACAAGGATATACAGTCTACACTCTTTCTATTTATCTACAGTCTATGTATATCTATCTATAGTCTTTCTATAAATCTACAGTCTTTCTATCTATATATGTCAAGAATTTATACAATTATTGAAATAAGATTCTGACATTGATGCAGTTTTAGATGAAATGCATATAGCCTACCGAATATACTAGATATTTCCAAATAAATACATATAAATTTCTCAAACTGCCAAAAAAACTTGCATGTGAAAATCTGTAATTTTAGGTGAAGCTATTGTGATTGTTGCATAGGACTATCTTATTTAAACAGTAGCAGAAGAGCGCTGTTAGCAACACTGGCAGAAAAATATTACAGCTCATTTGAAATTCATATTTCTCCAGCAGGGAATAATCAGTTTGTGATACTCCTCTGAGGAACTCTAAACCACAGATAAACCACCAGCTTCTTTATGTCTAGTCCTACATCAAACCTGCTTTCAGTTTCACTGAATATTGTTATGTAGGATGATTTACAGGCCCAGACTGCAGAATAAAGTGAGTGCACTGCAAAATGACTATGAACCATCAGCTCCTGAGTAAGTGCTCACTGTCTGGTGCAAATGACATGATAAAATAGATTTGTTCTTCCCATATGGGGGAAGGTAACTAATTACCCTGCTAATGTTATCGTTATTGCTTGGCTTTGTTTCAGTGTAATATATATTGCCAGCTCCCATGGTGAGGCATCTTTCGTTATCATGTTACTACAATGTGTTAAGTCTCAACAGGAAACCTTACTGGATTAGGCATGATGAGAAAATCCAGGATTAATTATCAGAATGCAATATGATGGTTAAGAAAGGTGTTCAAGTAATTCAGGTTCTTTAGAAATGGGGCAAAAGGTGTCTGAGGCAAAAAAAAAAAAAAAAAACAACACTGAAATGTGGCATTACCTTTGTTTACCCAAGATTAAACCATTCATTCAAACACACCAGAACATGCCAAAAGTAAATCCCTTCAATCATCAAAGTACTGATTGATTATCACTCTTCCACACATAAGACCACAAAGAATACATTTTGTCTGACTCCTTATGCTGCTTGGCTGCAGTAAATAAATCTTTAGAGATTTTTGGAGTATTTGGAGTTTCTTTTTCTGAGACCTGGCAGCATTTTTAGCATGTTTACACAAAACTTTGTATAGATCTAAGTAAACATGTTGCAATTGAAATTAAACCCCTTAGACTCCTGAAGCTTTGGTAGCGTCTTTCTCTCAATTATACAATGCTTTATCATTACAGGATTTCTCCCAGCTACAGCTGGATGACAAGGGTGTGAAAGTAACTTGCTTTTACATGAACATGGCGGCGCTAGTCAGTAAGTGCACAGCATGCAATACAATATTTGCATTGTTGGCAAACTTGTCATGAAAAGGCTTTTTTTTACTCTAGAAATTTTTCTATAGTTAGATTTGATGTCGGGCAGAGGTTAGCATATCTGCCTTTCAGTGCTGGGAAGATTCAAATTCAAATCTGGGTGAAGTTTCTATCTGTTCTACCTGTTCTATCTGTGTCAGCGTAGGTTTTCTCAGGGTTCTCCTGTTTCCTCCCATAGTCAAAAACATGGATACAAGGTAAATTGGCTGTCCTAAATTGACCTATGTGTGTGTGTGTGTGTGTGTGTGTGTGTGAGTAAGTGTACCCATATAGATCTAGTCTTCTATAGTATACCAGAGGTACTGTTTCAGAAGCCAGTGACACAACACAGAGACTTATTCATGCTATACACTATGGATGTGGGGGCAATCTGTCTATAGGATAGTTTCTTTTAACTTGTTACTTTTAAATACAGCTAGACTAAAATTGCATTCATTATAGCCATTCTTGGTGAAAACGCATTGTAAGATACATTCTGTCTGAAAAAAAAAAAAAAAAAAAAAAAAAAAAAAAAAAAAAAAAGCTTTCTGAATACAAACTAATTTCTAAAAGATTCTGAATACAAATTAATTTCTAAAAACTTGAACACTATAAAAATAAAATTTAGGTAAATTAAAAAATATATATATTTATATAGTATAGAAATATTTTAGAGGTTTTAATGACAAACCAAAATTATAAATATATATAAAAATATATTATTTTCCTTAAAAGCTCAAACAAGCTGTGATTTAGGCAAATAAAAACAGTCCTGGATTGCTTCTATGGAGTACTGGGACTTTTCCCAGGACCTGGTTTTTAAGTAATCATGGATAGCTAGGCTAGATGATGCCACAATGCACAATAGTAAACACTAGCAAAAGTGCAACACATTATTTTTAATTTCCAAACTATTATATATATTTTTGGCCTTTGGTCTGTTGAATGGAAATTCGGGTGAATTACTAAAATACAAACTTTAGGGTTTTTTTTTTGTTTTTGTTTTTTTGACCAAAATAGAAATAAAATTCATAGATGTGAATAATAATTTTTAGTATCTGCTGACTGGCAGTTTAGAATTTCTAATTAACCTGATTTATAGTAGACAATATTTATAGTAGACACATGAAAATGCAAACTACAGATAGAAAAAGACCTTGTACACATGGTTATGTGATTAAATCCAGGACCTTGCTGTAAGGGGGCTGTGGTTTCTAAGGACCCATCATGCCATCCCAATAATACAATTAGAAAATTTTAAAAAAGCAAATGAATTAAAATGTATAGCAAACCGAAATATTTAAGCTTTTTATTCAAAACTATTTTAATACAAGAATTATTCTAATATATTTATTTTATATAGCAGTAGCAGTTGCTTTGCTGTACTGTACCTTACCTCATTCCACCTTTCCAGCACCTGTCTGGTCTTCCTGGAAAAAAAGAGGAGATCAGAAGAATTGGTCACACAAGGTTTAGAGAAATGGAGCTTTGATTCTCCACTCCTAACCCAGGGCTGTGTTCTTTTTGTGCACAAAAGTATTACCATAATTGATCTGGCTCCTTTTTTAAGGGGGTTCTCCTCCCACCATGCATCAGGTTTCTGAGGGGAGCTCATGCCTTTGAAGTACAAGTGTGCACCACATTCTGTTGCATCTCCCCACAATACATCTGGGCAATGTAATATTGGCTTTCTATTGTGGTTTATATAAAAATTTATTAGAGACAAGAGGTTGTTTTCTTGTAGTCTTTATGCATAAATACAAGCAATACATGGACTTACATGGGACGTTAATGTGATGTAAACATGATCATGTAAATATTAACATGTTCTTTGATTAAAATATATGCTATGTAAACAAGCAAAAATCCTGCTTTTCTATTCCATGGTAAAGAGCCACTTTAGCTACAATTCATTTCAGCAAGGTGTTTTCAGACTTTAGTCAAGGTGCAAACTGTTTACATGCCGTGTAAGATGCAATGTCCTATAAAAAAAAGTTAATACTATATAAAATGTTATACATCTTACTGCTTAAATTATTTTGCTTGAAGGAAGGTGTAAACAGTCTCAGGACTCAGGACTACCCCAATAATCTGAGTATAAAGGCCACTCTTTTGTTGAGTGGCCAAAGGCAGCTTGTTGAGATGCAGGTGAAACAATGTCTCTTTTCCCTAGCTCATCTGTTCAAGAAGCAACAGCAGCACAGATTCTTCCATCTCTCTCCTGAGTGAATGAGCCTGCTAGAACTCTGATACTCCTGCTAACAGGCCGAACAGGGTACATAAATACCCTGCACATGCATTATTGATGGCAGCAAGAAACTATAAGCTCAAAGGGGCTCAGGGCTTTACACTTCCCACACTGTGCCAATTAAAAACAGCCCGATTCATGGTCTCATAAAGCCCCGAGTTGCTGAGAGGAAAGACTGCTACGTAAATAAAAAACAGAAGGTGGAAAACACATGCTCTCAAAACAATAAAGGATCCAAATTTGATGTGGACTGTAGGCACACCTATATTCGATGGTAGAGGATATTCTTATTAGACTTCTGTTGCTCCTGACATGCTGCACTGACATCTCTGGTTTGTCCTCTGACCTCAGAGGATATTAATGAGGGAATGGGTGTAAGTTATGGGTATAGGCCAGTGACAGACATATCAGCAGGAGTCCAGGACAACGGATGCAGCAGGGATGAAGTGGTTGGCTGCTCTCCTAGGTGGCTGTTATTGGTATAAAAAAAACTGCATAAATCAAGTAGCATCAGGGATGCATGGTGGTCGTTATGGAAATTTGCTCAGAGACATGCCTTAGGGCGGATTAGGCAAAGGGAGGTGTCAGGGTCTCCATCGGGTGAGAAATGGGGAGTCTCAGCGCTAGACCAATCCTCTAAGTAAATTTCTACAGTTCCAGCACACAGAGTGCTGATTATGTACAGATGCTCTAGTTGTAGCTTAGTTGGTACAAAACCACATAGTGAGAAAAGGTAATAATGATACGGTCCCCCTGGAGGGTACAAGGTTAGCCACTGGTCCAAGGCAGTGATTTTAAATAGTTTAAATTTTTGATGAAGGTAAACTGTATATTATTCATGATTGTCAAATGGGTGATTAAAAAGAAAAAAATAGCACAAGGAAGAGGTAAAGCAGTTTCAAAACCATATCCACATAATCAGTGATTATAATCAGTCATGCCATGTTCACATTTAGATTTTTTTTCTATAATACATTATCCAAGCTATAATTACACTACTTCAGATTTTTTGTGAGTATAAAATGAATACATTTACAAATCTAGTTGTGTGAGTGGGAAAGTGCAGAACTCTAATAACACAAGTTGGTGTGCACAGACACTCACATGTTCCAACTGGGTGTAATCAGTTACTGCTAATCCTTCACAATTGTTCATCAGTTGTATTTTTTTGTACTTCAGGGGAGGCATCTGTTTCCTGTTTAACCAGCATACACATGTCATATATGTATATATATATATATATATATATATATATATATATATATATATATATATATATATATATATATATATATATATATATACATGTCATATATATATATATATATATATATATATATATATATATATATATATATATATACATATATATATATATATATATATATATATATATATATATATATATATATATATATATATATATATATACACACACACATGTCATATACTATATATATATATATATATATATATATATATATATATATATATATATATATATATATATATATATATATATATATATATATATACATACATACACACACACATGTCATATACTATATATATATATATATATATATATATATATATATATATATATATATATATATATATATATATATATATATATATATAAATAAAATCACATGACATGCACCCTCCAGGTGCTTCAGAAAAGACAGGTCTTAACAGAGATTAAGCATTTAAAACCACATATTTTCAACTTGTATTTAGTTTGATTATATCTTTAAGCGAATCAAGGTTTAATGTTTAAAATAAACTAAGAATTCAGAAAATGGCCACTGACAATTTTTACTTTTGATATTTTGTCATTTAAAGGACAGTAATGGGATTAGAATATCCTCTGTGCTGACCATAATGATTAGCATACAAATATACTCTACAATATACTGACCTAACTTTATGGTTCTAATTACAAATTTGAAATACCCTTCATCTTATGTTGAAATTTGTATGCATTTTTAAGGAGTGGGTTAAAGGTGTAAAATTTACTTTTACACACTCGTGCAGGGGGTAATCACTCATCCTGAGTGGCAGGTATGCTTATACAGTGGCCGTGCCCTTTCCTCTCGCTCTCTTTCTGTTGTGGCAATTGTATAGTGCATGCTGCTTCTTTATGAAGATAAATGTTTACATCATTGTCCATGTCAATGCATACACCCGCAACTGCTATACTTGTACACATTCCAGCAAGCAGTACATCAATGACAATATTGATGCTTAATATTACTGGATAAATCAGAATTTTCTTAAACGTACATCACACAAAAGGAATGAAGAAAATAAACTGGCCATAAACTGAGAAAAGAGTCTATTCAGCTAATTGAATATTAGCCAGTATTGAAGTTCATTATGACAGTGATTACACAAGAATCATATTATATGAAGTAGGGTAATAGACTTATCCACCCTGGTTGAAAGCTTTTTATTAGGCAGTTTTCAACTCGCTGGTCCATATAGTTTGCAGGCCACATGACCAGTGGCTAAAAAGTTTATCTGTATATTGAATTATGATAACTATTAACATGCCATGAAGTGTGTGGAAAAAAAACAACAAAAAAAGACAAAAAACAACTATTGATTTGATATTGTATCCTATCTGAAAATTTTCAATAAAAGGTCATTGGTTATGGGACTGTAGTTTATAAAACTGACATGGGTATATACATGTTTAATTCAAATAGGGTACAAACACGAAATACATAAGTTAGGCATATGTGTTTGCTAGATAGCTGCATTTTCACATGTACTATATCTTACAGGCAATAAATAGACTGCAAAAATGCATGCATGTCAGACATGTTTTTTTGCCAGATCATGTATGAAATGCAAGTTGCTACTCCATGACAGTACTGCAGTGCATCCCACAAACAGCCTGAGAATAATGACAGACAAGAGACAAGCAATAACTGGAAAAATATGCAAATATGATGTATGGCACCAGGAAAAAACAGCTCCCAGAAATGTAAGATAATTTAGCAATACCCGACATCTTTAGGTCACAGTAGTTAGACACAAGCGCATAGTAACATACAGTGCCATGTGTCATTAAAAGAAAATCATATGAAAAGCTAGGTCATGTAATTAATAGCTCGGTGTTGAAATTCAATACAAAACTAAATCACAGGCAAAAGAAGTGACCGTGAAGGACAGTTAGGGCAGTGAATTTCCACATGATGGGACTAATAAAGGTAAATCTGATCAGATCTTATCTTATTATTGAGACAAGTGACAGAGGAAATACAGTGTGAGCTCAAAGCTAAAGTTACATAAAGAATTCTTACTGCCATTATCACTTAACTTCACCCAGTATCCTCCACACCAGGAAGAAAAACAGAAAAAAGTAAGAATTATAAATCTAAAACAGTATTACAATGAAATAAGTCTACAAAACTCTGGATCAAACAGTTCCAACTAATGGTGCAAAGACAAAAACAGCTCATAAAGGTATGTAGTCACCAGCAAGTATTTTTTTACAACAATTTCTAGTTTTTGTCTCCAGAAAGTTTTTGGTCCAAAAAAGCCCAACAACAAAGAATGTTGAGGTGGGAGTTTGACCTTTGCACTTTTGCAAAGGGTGAACATTTTACAGCTTAGGTTAGTCACTGTCAGCATGTAGATTTACAAAGGACATTTGTGTGATGGTGCCTACATCTATCCCCCACCATTATCAAAACCTGACCACATTATTGTAAAGCAATCTTTAAAGCATTTAAAATTAAAGGGAAAAAACTGCTTGGATATTAAAAGGTCTTTTGAATATTTATAGCTTTCATTTCTGAATTTAATTCCATACCAAACATGAGAATATGTTAATATGCATGAATTTTTTTTTATCCCTTGCAACATCATATTTTCTGCCTAAGCGTTGGTAAGCTCTACATCCATTTTCAATTTGAGACTTGTGAAACGGTCAGTTTAAGATCTATATAATGTGATGCCAACTATCAGCTCTGCTCAAGACACCCATATGTCTAATGACTGCATGTAAAAGATTGGAGAAAACATGTCTTTCAGCAGATACTGCCAAACTTACTGGTGTTAAATCTATGGTTTTTATATACACCTGAAATATATTTTACTCACATTTTCATGACCTTGTTTCCATTTCAGGGTCAGGGAGTTCAGAGTGAATTTGTCTTTTTAGGCACATACATGCACGTACACACACAAATTGCATACACTTGCATTTAATAGCTTAAGCTTGTAAATTCCTATTAAATTGTAGGATGTGTTCCGAATGAAAAAAAAAAAAAAATCAGCTGACTGTGTAAATAATAATCCACCGTGATGAAGCTACATTCTTGTAAACATGTCAGTGCATCCCTCATCTCCTTATAACAATCTGTTACCTTATGTCAAAAGCATGCATACCATTCTCTTCTGAATAGTAACTATACCTAACCACTAAATACACAAGTCTTTTTTTTCTGTTAGATGATCATTTATTTGTCTCTTTCTTGCATGTCTTCAGAAAATAACTTTTGTTTTCTCTCATATAGTGTATGCTTCTTTCTCATGCTTTCAGACACCCATCCCCCTATGATCTAAAAACATCTCTCTCACACCCAGTGAGTGGTTTACAGGTTTCAGTAAATCAGAGTGGAAAAGACAGTTTTTCTCCCCCCGTTTCAAGTGCCAGTCTTTCAGTCAACAGCAAGGTGGAGAAGCTAGTTTAGATGCTTGTAATAGGTGTGAAGATGAGAGCATTGCAAGCTCTTGTTAAATACTTTAAAAATTTTAAAGGAATATCTTCGGATCAACAGCAGTCTAAAACAAATAAAAACATGTACAAAATCTTCATCTAAAAAAAAGATTTTCTATACAAGATAAATAATCATTTTTGTTATGTTATTAATCCTGTTGTCACCTGTTTAAAAAGATGCAACATATACCAGCAGGTTCCCACAGACATAATGTGCCAACATTGTTAGAAATTAGAACAATGCAAACATGCTCACTAGGTCAGGGTCACAGTCCTGACCACAGTTTAATTGTGCTATGCGAAATATTAATTGTAATGCCACACAGAGTAAGCATATGTGTGTATGTGTGTGAGAGAGAGCGCGAGAGAAAGACAGAAAGAGAGAGACTCCATTTCCTCCATTGTGTTTGGAAATGGCGGCTTGGCCTCCAGCTGTGTGTAATTTAGAGAGTCCCCGATTATCTTCTGGTTGTGTGCTTCTCATGATGACCCATTCCTGCAGCTTTCATTCACTTTAAAATATTCACACACCTGGGGAGCTTTTACACCTCTTATGACCTCTGGAGGTCACAAGTTGCATTCAAGGTTATTGTATTTCATGTAAGAGCATTTACTTTGCATTTTCTGGTGAACCTGTGGTGGATGGGTTTTTTTTTTTGTTCCATTTTCTCTTCCCTGCCAGTTTTCAGTGCAAACCTTTCTGCCTGAATAAACTCATCCAAAACCTGTAAATTGACTGAGAAAGACCATTGCAGAAGTGTCAGACTTTAATCCACGAGCTGGAATTTTTCCTGATCTGGAAGATTTTTGGATGATAAAGCTTTTCAGCAGCTTAAAATACCATTTTGTTTATAAATTAAATCACTCCTTAAGATTTTTTTTTGTTCAACCCAAAAATATATGCTGTAAATAACTATATTTTAAAACAATGTAGTTCCAAATAGCTTATTCCGTTTAGGATGTGTGGGGGGTGAAAATATAATCACAGGGCAGAGACACTATGCCCCAGAGTAATTTTCTATGGTTTCTATGGTATGGTTTTGAATTGAGTGGGATCAATAGTAATCACTATATAAGCATTAGACCACTGCTAGGTCATGGCTTGTTCTCCCACATTATAAACCTGAAACTAGACACAGTTCCTCTATGCAAGTTGCATGCAGCACTGGATTGGCTACGTGCTGATAAACACAGAGCAGTAGTGTCTGTAGTGTGCACATGTGGGGTGCTGTCCACCAGCATCATATTCGGTAAGACACAACACAAAGTGTAGGTGGGGCTCCCTTCACAAGAAAAGTGCATTTATTGTGAGTAACTAGAAGGTAGAGTTCCCTTTAGTGCTTGCCATGGTTGGCAAATAACACATTAAACACAAAAGGTATTGTTATAAGAAAATCAGGGCAGACTGTATGGTTCAACAAATCATAAAATTAAAGGGTACATATGAAGTTTTGTTTTTATATTATATAAATCAATATAATATAATCAATTGTCTAGAAGTAACCAAAAGGTCTACATGATATTAATACACATAGAGTAAGTTCTTGTTACAGACAAAAAAAAAATCACTTAAGTTCAAAACCAAAGTTTAACCTTTAAATTTACTTGCACATACTGTATTTTATGCTAAACTTGGTCAGAAAAAGAAATAATCCATTATATTACATTATCTCTAGTGCAGCCAGCACAGTGATCCAAAGAGTTGTCTCTAGGCCAGTAATAGACATGAATAAGTGGGTTGCATTAATATAGAAATGATATGAGAACCCATGGGCCCCAGTCCAATAAATAAATAAATGACTGAGTCCAATAGGTATGTACAGTATTAAAAATATAAAATGAAGGAGCCATGTACAGGGCCCTGAGGCACTCCAGTGTTTCTATATGACATTTGGACACACCAACGTTCAATGACACCTTAAATGATCTTCCTGTAAGGTAACATCAAAACCACTTAAACATAATTTCAGAGATTATCAATTTAGCTCAAGTGGACATTAGGGGGTTAAAATGGTGAATGAATAGGTTCAGCAGAATGATAAAACATAATTGGGTTGCTTTGGTAGATTTTAGGATATTCACCACATAGCTATATCTGTGAAATGACTGCATTTAAAGCCATACTAGTTAACTTCTTTTTTGTGTGCAGGGAATGTTGACACCTGGATAAATAACACACGTTTGGGCATCTTGGAAATGGAAATAATGTCAGGCTTTAAGCAACAATGTAACGAGCCTGTTTAAAAGATTTTGGAAGTAAACCAGTGGTAAGTAAGGAGTTGATAAGGTGTGCTGGTGTGATTGAGATTAACAATGATTAAAGAAGGAGAGAAAATAAAATCTTGGAGAGTGACTATTAATTTATTTGGGTAACAGAGTAAGAGGAAAATAAGTGTTTAAAACGTTTATTTAACTTTCTCTGTGACGACGGCTGCAAAGTCATCTGACAAGAATGTGTTGGTAGACTGTAGACAAGAGTAAGGTTACTTGAACTAAAAAGGTTTCAGAGGTGGGAAATATTACTCAAGAAAATAACAAGGAGTCAGCTAACGTTTTACATCTGAAGACAAAATTAATGCCATTTCTTTCAGTGAAATCAAAGACTAGTGCACTTTCTTAAACCTCTGTAAACCAGGTAGTGGGTGTAAGATGTATGTACGTCTAGAAGGGTGACAAGGGTGGGGCAGCAGGTGATAGTTGTATGGTTGGTGTAAAAATTAGAGAAGTTGCTGATGCGAGGGAGGGCATCAAATCATAAAAGATGGCTTTGACATATCTAGGTGATTATGGAGAGGTTTGTGTTTTCACGCAAGATGTGTTGATGTGGTTTCCTGGGTCACATGTATAATTTGAGGGCAGTGTTTCTGGTAAGCAGATGTACAGGCAAGTCCTGTGGTGAGAATTTTTTTTTTATTCCTGGCATATGGGTCATGGCAGCTGCTAACAATAATTACTACTTTCTTCTGTCAAAGTGGCAGAAGGTAACTTTTCTTCTCTTTTGTTTGCTTTCTCCTTCAATGTCTACCTGTTTCAGTGCTACAAATCAAAGGAAAAAAATGTCTGAGCAAGCAGAAATACATGTCTAAACTTTAGCTTAGTCTGCCAGACTGTAACACAGGTACCATGTGTTTTCAATACAAATTCATGTTGTAAATGTATTGTGTATTTTAAATACAAAAAATATTTTTAAATACAGTATGTCTATAAGTAAATGGACATAATTATAATTAAACCAGTCTGGTGCCAAAAAACGGTGGATTAGTGGTTAGCACGTTCGCCTCTCAGCACTAGGGATTCCCAGTTCGAATCCCAATCTGGGTGGAGTTTCCATGTTCTCCCCGTGTACGCGTGGGTTTCCTCCGGGTTCTCCGGTTTCATGGAACAAGTGTATAGAATTCTCCAAATTGCCCCATATAGAGTGTGTCTGTGTGAGTGAGTGTGTCTGCCCAGCGATGGATTGGCGCCCTGTCCTGGGTATATCTGCCCAGCGCCCGAAACGTTCTCCCCTGGATGGGCATGGGGAACCCCACCGCGACCCTACTAGAGGATAAAGCGGGAGATAATGAATGAATGAATGAATGGTGCCAAAAAAAAGCAACGTTAGATTAACACACAGTGTCCCTGCTGAGTATGATTATCTCAAAATCTAAAATCAAAAGTCAACTTTGATTTTTATATTAAGTTCTGATGAAATAAAAATATAAATTAAATTTCTTTAATTTATATTTTTATTTCATCAGAACTTAAAATCTAAAATCAAATTAAGATTTTAAAATCTAATATTACTGTTGCATAGCAAAGAAGCTGTATTTTCAAACATATTAATTAGATGATTATCTAATAAACGATCATCAATAGACACTTTTTTTTAAAAGCCATTGCAGTTTTTTGTAGTAATAATAAGATATGCTGATAAGGGAGTGTGCTGCACTGATTTGTAACTAACGTAAATGTCACATATAATCATTGCACTGCATCCTAAGTGAAAGGGCTTCATGGATTATTTGGAATCTTCCACCACTATGAAAATGTCAACTGTGCATAAACACTTTCCAATTATCATTGTCAAGAGGCATCTACATCAGAAGTCAATGGTCTTTTGCAGGGGGTAGGGGGTCAAGTCATGCTCTGCCATCTCAGGAGATTTCCTGGGACTGGTAAAGTAGATGGTTTCACCTACGGACAACAATTTTCATGAGTTAAATATTAAACCTTAAGCCATAAGTTATGTAGTGTATCATTCAAAACTAATTGGCAAATAGATGGCCCTATTTTTAACAGCTTTATTATAGTCCTTTATGGTAGGTACCTCAGTTTCTTAAATAAATCACTGGCTTAATATATTCAACATCAAAGTCATTTAACATCTTAAGACCATATTTATGCTTTTCATGTTTATAATTTTAACAATATTATTGATAGTAAATTGTATAGTTAATAATGATGTATTACATTAGACAGTTACTTTATATTATTAGTTATTGATAAAGGACTGTGTATACACCTTCAGAACAAATTTTAAATGTTTAATTTATTGATTGATATGATATTATATTAAAGATCACGAGAATGTGAACCACTTTCTTTGAGAGTTGTAGTGTGCATTGTAGTGTGAGTTTTAATTATGCTTTATATCTTAAATCCTTTCTGGTATACGTATTTAAAATGTTCTTACCAAAAATCAATAATAATTAAAAAGTGTTAATAAGTCCTGCACATTCTTTAAGCTCATAGTCAAAAGGTTGTGTTTCAAATCCCATAGAGCTGTTTATTTACATTGCAATTAAATAAAATACAATCTTGCTCTAAAAAAGAATGTGCTTTGGGTTTTTAACATTTCAAAATTTAACACACTAAGACCCACAGTCTGCATTAATATCAGCCATGAATTTAATCTCACACAACTGCACAGAACGATGTGATTTAAAACGTTCCTTTAAAGATAATAATCAGAACTGAAGATGAAAGAAAATGGAGAGCAATTACCATCCACGACAACAATCTGTAAAAATTCACTTTTCTGCTTTCTGCAGTAGTTACACAGAGACACACCATAGCTGGTGTTCTAAATTGCTGCCCTTGCACACAATTTAGTGTGTCTGCCGTTTAGTTGCTTTTCTATTCTCAACTATAAAACTGGTTCATTATACACATTTTGACCACTTTACTGTCTTCACTACTTCACTGCCTATTTTATTAGTTCTAACTGTTGCTTTGTATACTTATATATATATATTCTTTTAGTCCTCTAGTCTCAGGACTCCTACCAGAGCAAGTATTTTTGAGGTTACTGTTCTCAACACTGTAGTGACATTTAGCGACAGTTCTCCCCTGGATGGACATGGGGAACCCCCACCCCCCGCGACCCTAATAGAGGATAAAGCAGAAGATAATGGATGGATGGGCTGTACATTTTGAATGGGAGATTATTATCAGTGATGCCGAGGTGTTTAAAAACTCCAGCCGCACTGCTGTCTGATTAAATCAAATCACCAATATAATACAGTTAATCCAGAACTCATACATTCTTTCACATGTGCTCTCTGACTCATTCATCTACAGTATCTATCTACCAACATATTAATTTATCTATATATACACACACACACACACACACACTGGTTTAGCCAGTTAAACAAAATAGACTAATCATTTTGTTTACATATTAGTTATATTTGCCTTTGCTTTTTGAGTTTATATTTGTGTGAAAGAGTTAAAAAGAGAAACTAATCTAAACACAGATTTTATCATTTTTAATTGGCTTTTGAAGGGTTTCTTCCTAGAACTGCACTACATTACCCCCCTAAGAAGCTATGATACTATAAATATCTCAAAAATAAATACTGCCTGCTGTTCTCAGTCATGTGTCAAAAATGGTAAAGAAGGTGAATATACAGAAAGTTTGATCCTAATGTTTTCAAATGCATTGTCTTTAATTTCTTACTTGTGTATTCTTTGTGTCGTTTTTGTTGTTTGCGTTCTGAGCCTAATTGCTGTAACCATTAGCATAAACACCAACCCAATGCCCAGTACAGGGGATGATTGCGTCCCAGCCCAATTATTGTCATAGGCTGGAGCAGGGACAAAATGAAGAATTGGAGCTTACCAGTGGTAAAACCAGCTCCACCAAAATAAAAGGAATTTTTAACAGACTGAGCCATACACAAAATATTCAAACATCTTTATAATTGTCAGCTTGGTCAAATCATTCAAAAATAAATAAATAAATAAAATAAAAAAAAAAAATAAAATATATATATATATATATATATATATATATATATATATATATATATATATATATTCTTCTTCATCACGCTTCTTGCTTTCAAGAATATTTAAGCACAAAGATTTTTTAAAAGATTCCTTTAACGTGTCTCTGTCCACTTCAAAAGCATTAATTACATATTGTGCCAATAAAGATGATTGTGGTCACAAACTATGATTTTTTTTATGATTACTATTATGATCATGATTATGATTTCTTCAAGGAAAAAATAAATATTGCATTAGAATAGCATGTAGGCAAAGAACAAATTGGTCTTAATGAAATTTTAACGAAGCTAAATAGCTTTGTATATGTAATTACCTCTGACATTGCCATGAATCTCATATACATGAAGTTGTATGGTGTTACAAAATCAATTTGTACATGGATGTTCGAACAGCACCTAGGGAAGAGGAGGCAGAGTTGAGTATGTGAGGAATGTTCAATGACACATATGCAAAAGATTTCACTTATGTTTGTATGCAAGTGAGATGCAAAAAAGAGGCAAGATGCAGAATGAAGAAGAATTAAACAATGGTAACAGGAATGTAGCAGTGGCACAAAAATAAGATGGTAACAGACAGAAAAAGGGCAAGTCGATTTCAGTGCTTATAATCTAATAATTCAATCTGTAAATAAAGCTTGTAAATAAGGTTCCTGTGTCTGATGAATCCTGTCTTCAGACTTGTGTCCCAACATGTGACATTTTAAGGTCAAAACCAAGTCAAAGTGTGATAGACCTGCAGGTTTCAAGGCAGTTTTCAGTGGGGATGCATGTCTTCAGCTTAACCTCCTAGCGTGAAAAAGAAACAGAAGGTAAAGTAGGTCGGGTCATGTAGTACCCCATATTCACTTCACACCCCATATTTTGCCACACTGAACACCACGTGCCACTTCTACATTCTACTTCTACGCGCCAAAAAAAGTGCCACATCCAAGATTGGTACGATCCAGTCCCGCTCACCCAATATCATTTGACCTCACAAATGCTTTTCTAGATGAATGGGAACACTGATCCTGACGGCTCCTTTATCGCTTTGGCACGGCTACTGGAGCTTCACTGGTGCCTTTGCAGGGGCATGTAGCTGGAGATCGTATTTGCCAGACCCCAGATTATTATTTTATTTACAAAGTTTAACATGAGCTGGCTGTTGGAATTGCAGATGTAGAAATAATTTCATAGCACAACATTAGTGTTTTTCTCATGGTAATACTGTGGTTCTGGCTTGCATTCTCTCTTGATTGTTTAAGGTTTCTGTTTTCTAAATTAGTTTTTTTGCATATTTGCCTCTTAATGTTATTCTGAAACGGATCCTACTATAAGTGTAGAGATCAGGTTTCTTTAGGGGCATGTCAACTAGTGCAGCACAATTATTTCATATTTCTTTAGAAACACAGTTCTCTATCTCTATATTATAACTTTCTAAAGCTTTTTGCCAATAAATTAACCTTTTTGACATGACCTTTGGAACGTGACCTTGCTGACTGTACTCTATGTAAACAAGTACAAGTACACGAGTTCAGAGCTATTTACATGTCTTCCAGTTACACATATATGATTAAAAAGCAAGTTCCAGCTCCCTCCAAACCTCTCACTAAAATATCTGCACAGGTCTGCTGTCAGTGACAAGGTTACAGCAAGGGTGAGAGGCTCGTGTGGGATAGTTTACATTAAAATCATAAAGCCGTCAGTCACACAGGCTCTTGAAAGGCTTGCATTTAAACATTTTAGCTTATGATTGTGCACGAGTAATGGTGCCTTGTCATATCCACTATAAACCTGGGAAAAATAAAATGGAAAGCAATAATAAACACTTTATTCTGGCCTGACAGAATGACCCTTAAAGGCAAGTAAAGAAATAAAATCCTGAAGCCCTGTTGATTTTTTCCCCCTATATTGGCTGAATTTGTTTTAGCTTTCAAGCATCCAGCCAAATCAGATGATTATATTTAAATCCCTGTCCAAAATATGCTTTCATTTAGTCATGCAGGCTCTTTCAAAGAGAAAAAAATAATAAAATGTGGTTGATAATGTCATGATTAAATGAATATTTTTTACAACAATAAAGTGATTTATAATGTCTTAGTAATGTACAAGATATATTTTTGAGGGTCATAGACACCTGGGCCATACAAATGTATGCAGACAGTAATGGTTCCTAACTTTTAACTTCAAATATTACTGCTGTAAAAGTGCTCCAAATGTCTGTTTGGAAATCAGAGAACCTGACAACCATCTACGCAGGACTTAATTAGATCTTGTTGGCAGATTGGCAAAATGAAATTCTTTGTTAATTAACAGGCATTTTAAAGCACACTTGAGGTTTGGAGAACAGATTAAATGAAAGAAAGGATATTTATATGCAGGATATTCTAGTCTGATAGAATCAATGCTTTTTTGGGGGAAAGAAAAAATAATAATAAAACTACTCATCACAGAAAATAAATAATAAATTAAATACTAAAGAAAAACAGTAAACAGTTCACCAGCAAAATACAGTAGAATAAATTCCTGGGTATAGAGTGACAAATTAGAGGAGGTTGTGCTCCCTGTCACGGTAGTCTACCTCGGGAATAAAGCGGTTGCGCATAGGAAGCGCAGAGCCGCCGCGTCTACACGCGCTGAAGGGAGCCAGGCACGCAGGTAGCAGAGAACGGGTTTATTTAAAGGTGCAGTGCACCAAAAAACATGAGGTAAAAACGACTAGTGACATTAAACACACGACCAGCACCGAGAACGAGAAACAATGGACATAAATACAAAAAGACACCCGACCACGTGCACAAGACAAACCAATCACAAGACGACGTTAATTAACTAACTAATAACCACTGAACGTTAATTAACGGAACAGAACAAGACTAAACACAAAACAGGTGACAGGTGCCCTAGGCACCTGTTACACTCCCCTTCAGACAAAAAAAAAGTTTTAATTTTAATGTTAATAAAAACATTTTAATATTAACAAGTCATTTTCAGTAAGTAATTTACCACAGTGTAAAGTAGGTCTTGTTACCTTTTTTGTTATAATGTGAAAAGTTTGCCACCATGATAATCTTAATTATTATGCCATATTGATGATTAATTGGGGTATGCCACCCTTCGATTAAGAGGGTCGCCCCAAACACCTTAGTTTATTTTGTCCACCCAGTTGGAATTCTTCATCATGAAAGAAGGTGCTGCGTGGCTGGTTACCAAAACACCCTTGCCCACTGCCATTGTGTGTTTAGTTTTCATGATGTTCAGTTTCACCAGCCATGTTGATGACCAATGCTTTACAAAAAACAAGTAAGCTCTTGCTTCAGTTCCAGTATCCTCAAGCTTATGCAGATGCACGTCTTGAGTGCCGTTAGAAAGCTTAGCCCTGTGTAAACCTTTTTGTACTCTATGCTTTTTCACTTTTACAGGCTGCATCATCTCAAACACCACCATCTTACCAATCACAGAGAAAAACTTTAACATCTCTGTTGTATCCCATGCTGCAATGTCTTTTAGAAGCCCTGGTTTTACAATAGAAATATTGTAGCCTGTGTCCAACAAAGTCATCATATGCACACCATCAAAATTTACTGGAACCTAGAGCTTGTGTTTTAGTTTAACTTGGTCAATAATTTGTGTAGTGACCTCTATTTTGCTCATATGTATCATTAATCATTAAATAAATGGCTGGTCACTGCTTAATGACTGAGATTTGTTGTTTGACCGTAGTTAAGTCACATCAGACGGCGTGCTGAGGGCGTTTAATGAAAGCCTCAATGGCCAATTCTACTTGGTCCGTTTTATTATTATTTTTGCATAAGTTGCAATCTTACAGGTCCAGAGCTTGTTCCAACTTGAGAGGTATTGCCATACATTTCTGACACCTCTGTAGCTATGATGTTTAAATTAATAATAAAATAAAACGGCATTTTTTGCAGAAAGATGAGTTTCTGAAAACATAAGGGGCCAATATAATTGGAGTTTTCATGTATTTACAGTACCTTAAATTGCATTTATATCTAAGAAGTGGTAAATTGTGCGTTAATCTTCTGATTAACAGCCAATAGCTTTTGCCATGAGTGTTTCGCTTATAACCTGTGAATAGTTATCAACTAATGTATAAAACAATAGCTGATGTACAACGTGAAGGTTTCTTCCTTAAAATAAAAAGTCGCAAGAGTTTTCTTGCCACTGTCGCTTCAGCTTGCTCTTTGAGGGTTTAAAGGCTTTTAACACTGTAAAGCTTCTTTGTGACAATGTACTGTTGTAAAGCGCTCTATAAATAAATTACTAATGTAAAAAACAACTTTACAATAAAATAAAAAGTTTAAAACAACAAACTTCAGATTATTGACCAAAATATTGTAAGAGTCACTGAAGAATTAAACTAGATTTCAACTTGAGCATCTTCAAATGCCCTTTCATTACTCACAAGCTTCTGTAGTGAAAAGTCAAATGAATTTGACATGGTGAGGGAACAAAGGCAGATTTGTGTGTCCTGCAAAAATTTATTATAATTTGTATTTAAAAGGAGTCATCTCTAATTATCTGCAAAATGAATAGTATTTTTTTTTTTAATCATGACAGCTATATTATAGAACAAGACAGTTCTATCGTTCAATCAATATGTTTTGCAAAATTACAACATAGAAATATTGCTTGAACTTAATGTTGTACTGGCAAGAGTTATGCAATTATAGTAATATAAATCAATGCTAAGTGTATCTATGTGTTTTGAGACTAGTGTGTCATCACATTTGCAATTATGTGGACAAAGCCTCTTAGTGTTGCTTTTTTTCACATTCTTATTCCACTCACAACTATCCAGTGCAATTTGCCCATTCTCTCATCGCCGGGAATTTGCATAAAATGCATTACAGACAAAGTACTTATTGCAAAGTGCTTTACCGAAATCAAAAGCATTAAAACATGATACTTTCACTGAAAAAGGAATGTAATGCATACAGTGAAGAATGACTGTGTAAAATAGCTATGTTTAAAAAGGTAAGAAGAAAAGCCTTAACAAATAATCTTAACAAATCTAGCAAAGAACAAAATAAGAACAGTGTAAAAAATAACTTAAATCCATTAACGTTCTGCAGCTTATTGTTTGACACATTTGCGAGTTGCATAATTCATCATGACTTTAAGTTGGTGTCTTTGGATGGGATGGACACAAAACAGTCCTGGTACATAAAACAGAAGAGGCAGTTCTTGTAAAAACATGTCTTCTTGTCCTTTAGGACCACCTAGGTAGAAACTCTACCCAGGTTTCACTTTGTCTCTGTGTGTATGTGTGTGTGTGTGTGTGTGTGTGTTGAAAAAGAACGAGAGAGAGCAGTCAGCCATCTCCTCTGATAAAGGTCAGGCCTGGCCATGATGGATGGCTGCTGCTGCTGCTTTAATTTGAAATAAAGAGCAATAAAAAGTAAGACTGTGCTGACGGCGAGCAGCCTATGATGAAGGAGCCATTAGTTAAGCAAAGGTTGTCGGCTCCTCCTTCAAATCCAACTGTCAGATGCAGCATGATCTGGCAACATAGCTCTATGGTAAATGAGAGAATAAATGGAGTATAAACTGAGAGAGATAATCTAAAGGATTATGAAAGAGATTTATATTGAAAGCAAGGTGAGGGGAAAATATGGGGTACTGAACAATATCAGAGCAGTTATTTTATGGATAAATAAGGACTATTGGCCAAGAAAATGAAAATGGGCACAGTAGAAAAAAAATAGCTTAACAAAGAAATATCATTCTTTCTCTCCTTAAATAGGATGGTGAAATTATGATCGGACATAATACAGCACACAGATATTTGATTAAAAAAAAGGAAAAATAAAAAAAAATAACGGAGCACTGTTCAACCATCATCCGGAAATGGAAAGAGTATGGCACCACAGTAAACCTGCCAAGACAAGGCCCGTCCAAATACAACTCTGGATGAAATGCAGAGAGCCACAGCTCAGGTGGGGGAAACTGTCCACAGGACAACAATTAGTCGTGCACTACACAAATGAGCAGGACCAACAAGGATGCGTAACCTATACTAGAACTCAAAAATCGAAAAGCAGGGAAACACCCTGTGCAGCTCATGTTGCTAGTTCATCAATTAGTAAATTTTATTAAGTAATTAAAAGACTAAACAAAGCTAAATAAATATAAGGCCTAAACAAAACTTACTCACACTTATTTGCCCTTCTTGTTTAACAGTAACCAGTGACTTTTTTTCCCCTTTAACCATTTTACACATTACTATTCACTTTTTTTAATAATAAAGGGGAACTTTTGCTTTCTGTATCACTAACACTTTACATGCTAATATTTTAATTAAACTGAACAGTATGACTAATCTGACAGTAAAGCACCTAGAAGGTACTTAAATACAAAAAAGTCCAATTGTAAACATTTTTAAAGTGGTTTGGCTCACTGCTAGGAGACATGATGACCAATTTGGTCCACTGAACCTAATAGCCGTCATGGCATAATGCTTTCAGAAATGGTTGGTAGAGGCAAATTTGTTTGCTGCCATCACCTCTAATGTAACACATGTCAGAAACAACGCCAGCCAAAAGTCCTTTATTAAAAATGTAAATCATATTCATCAAATGATATGAACCAAATAAATCTGTTTACAGTTACACATGGAAAGTAATTGCAAAAAAAAAAAACAAGACGGGGCTTGATGAATAGGGCAGGTATGCTCATTTAAGCATTATGCACAATGGGAATACAACTTTAAGTGATGATGTTTATGAAACCTGAAAATGAAGTAAGTAACTCAAGTAGCCTCAAATTGGTAATTGGCATCAATGAGGCACATCAGTCAATATACACATCCCATTGAACTGGCTGCTTCATGCATCACACATTCACTAAAGAAATCAATATGTACAGTTTGAACTAAAGGCTTTTGTTTGTACTACTTTATCTATAACACTTTTATGGATAACAATTGTGACAACCTATATTCACGACCTATGTATATGCAAGGGCACATTTCAACAAGAAGGTTGCCTTTTAATTTGTGTGGGTTTGATACTAATGTCAGGAGTTTTATGCATGTCTAGATAAAGATCATTTCACAGGGAACACATTTACATCAATTTAAATGAAATGTCCTGAGTAAAGAGATAGAGGAAACAGCCAGTTGTTTATTACACAGACCAGTCAGCTCACTACATCTGTTTCATTTGTCTACAGGAGATTAAATCTTATTGCTCAGTCAGCTGACAAACATGAAAAATTTCTATTTAGTGTGTCATGGAGCTCTAGTTTTCTGTATATTAACTGTACATGCTGTATATGAGTGTGAATACCTACTGTATTGAAAAAGACAGAAATATCAACTAGTGATTTGTAAAATCATATGAGCATTTACGTTTATGTGAACCAAAAAAAATAAATAAATAAAATACTGAGAGACATTTTTTATTGCTTTACCTAGATCTCCTGCAATTGTATAGATAACATCTTTGTAAAGTCAACTTGGGTAATGTGTGAATTTTTCCTTAACTTAATGCATGTGTGTTGACATAATTACCTATTACTAAATTAAAATGAAACACTTAATAGATGAGTGAAAGTTCAGTCTTAAAACAATAACAATTATAATACAAAAATACATTGCTGAGTCAAGTGTCCATAAAATCTTAGGTAAAACCTTTGAACTCCAGCCCAATAAGTGAAGCTAAACAGACTAGTATGTGTACATATGATTACCGTTTGATTTAAAACATGTTTAGCTCTCGATAAGAAAGCACAGCCTATTGTGCTGCTGAGAAGCCCAGATGTTTATATTGTTTTGCTTACTCTTTCATTAGTTCTGCATTCTAATCTTTAACAGTCCTTAAAGCAATAAAATGTCTTTTTTTTCACCAACACATGCCCAAGTGAAGGAACATTTGACGTGTGAATTTAACAAATGCTAAACAATTCAAATTGAATCACAAAATAATCCATTGCTTGGTTTAAAATGTAATCAATATTAGGTTAAAATCTTAAAAATACTTTCCATGAAGAGAGTTATGTTTAATTGCTAAATATTCTTTGCTGTGTTAGTGTGTTCGAGATATTAACACAAAATAAATTACATGCTTTTATTATGGGTTGAAAGCCAAGGTTAATTCGAGGCCAAGTCCTACAGAGAACCTCAAAATGAAACAGCAACAAAATGCAAATGTGTGCAAGGTCTGTGCTGCCCTACATGAACGTCAAATGATATTCTTACATGTGCTCCTGAGCTCACTTTATAGAAAAATCACTACATCTAATCTGATTAAATCTTTTTTTCTATTTACAGTAATGACTTCTTTCCATTATTCATTGTTTTACCATGGTGCTGGTTTGCTTCAATTTAAACTGGATAATTACCAGCCAAAAGGTCTGATAAGAAAATAGCAGTACATTTACACAATCATTGTCTGTCTCACACTTTATCTCATAGGTTTTATCACTCGCTGCTCCTGCACATCGTTACACTCTTGTTGTCATTAGCTTACTGTTAATTTACATATGTAATAATGGGGCCATGCTACAAAGAAATCCTTTAGTGAAAAGATTTATGCAAATCGTACTTAACAGTAATTAAAATTTTGAAAGTAATGGATTTGAATATCCATTTATAAGACATTAATTGATTTTAATGGCTTGATTAAAAACATTTTCTGAAGTTAAATTGAAATGATATGAAAGAAGCACTTACCAACCACAAAAATAGATTAAACAGTAAAGTTTTTCTTAAAAACAAAAAATCCTGAAGTTGAACAATAATTTTCATGAATTTTGAATTTGGGTCGATTCTTTACACAAACTTTTATTTAAAAAGCACAATTGCTTTAAATCATATTTTTTAGAAATGGTGCTGATCCAGAGATTACTGGTTTTAAAATGTGATTATTTTACATAATGCATGTAAAATGGCAACCTCACTGGTGTCTGTATAATTATGAACAGTATATATTAATTACAAACTACTTAAACTAGAATTGTAAGAAACTGATTTTGGTAATAAATGATAAACATTTACATATGTATTTACATACAATATACACAAAACAGTAATGGAATAAAAAAAATGGAGTAGATGTAGGTGCAATCCGAAAAAGTAAATCATAGAGACAGGCAAAAAATAAAAAATAAAATAAAAAAAGCACGATTGTAATAGAGCGATTTGGGAACTCCAACTGAGATGACCCAAGACCACCATTGTCATACAGTGGTGCCTAAGAAATGTGAACATATCTTTCCAGTGTTACATTTTCCTCCAAAAGATTTTTGTTAAAGCTCATTACACCCCCTAAAACAGCATAGAAGTTTGTTATACACATGATTCAGTAGTACTGTGTTGTTTATGTATATGTCAGGAAGTCAGGAACATCTGATTGAAATCAGTGAGTTTTTGGTGTTCTCGTATCTCAAGAGTGCTCATATCAGTATGCACAAGTACTCACACTTACCCTGACATGAAATCAGTGCATCCACACAAACTATGATAACAGTGTTTCACAGGTGGGATGAGGTTTTCATTGATAAATGTAGCCCTCCCCAATGTAAAAGCTACTCCTTAAAAAAAAAAAATCTACCAGTCCATGACCAAAACCATTTGGTTTGTTTATCTGATCTTTAACAAACAGATGAAATGTGCTTTTAGGAGAGCAGCAACTTTCTCCTTACAGTCCTGCCATGCACACTAAAGTTTTTTAGCATCATTTTGCTGGTGAACTCTAACATTAGCCAAAATGAAAAAGTAATTGTTTAGAAGTTATATGCGAAGTACGTTTTCTACTTTATAAAAGTATTTTTTAAGTTTATTATAAAATCAACAGTTAAAAAAAAATTCATAAATACATTTTTAATAAACGTACTCACAGTTCAAAAGGTTTAAAATAACGAATGAATTTTGTTTGCATCATATTAACTTAGAGCAGGTATAAAAGCTTCCCTGCAGAGTACTTTAAAGGATAATATTATCATGAAGGTCAAATCACAAAGAACATATGAAGAACTTATAAAAGGGAACATTTTCATCAAGCCTATTTTTCCCCTTGGCATCTGAAGCATGGATAGCACCCATAAGATTTTATTTAAAAAAAAAAAAAAAGAAATGCTAGAGTTGAACTAATAGGATTAGATTTATTTCTTGCTCATTTTTTTCTGTGGTGTGAAAAACACAAATACTGCAATCATTCCTCATTTTATAAGTGTTGATCGGGGTATTCTTTGCTAATGAGTGTTTGTGTCTTCTGTTATTAAAGTGAACTGTATTAGACCTGCTCATAAACCATCAAACCACATTAGGGAGCTAAAATTGGGATATTATTATACACAGAAATGCATCCTTATTATACAATACAGCTCATTTTTCATTACTAGTAATACATCTAAATAATTGTGTCAAGCTCCTGTAGGGACTCTGGCACTGCAGACCATTCTTCGAAATCGGTTGACTTAGTCAAGTAGTGTTACCCAACAAGGCTGATAAAAATTGGACAAACATTTCATAACAATATATGCCAATCTTAAATTGCACACTAGGTTCAGTTTATACTACTATCTAGGTTTAGAATAGTTGGTAATTCCCCTAACATATTGTTTGTGTTACATGAGAATACAGATCTCTTGAGAAAATATCCAGCTTGGATATTAAAATGTATTGTATATATTTATTTTTATACAATTCATTTAACAGCAGCTGCATTTACGGTGACATGTGCATCTTTTATGGATATGTTACCTCTTGTTCCTAATAACTTTACTTAAGGGAATTGTAGTTTTAACCTTAGCCTGACAAGGAAGATAGTAGTGGTAATATTATGGGTATTAGTGGGGTAACAAATCTCAAAGATGATGTAGCAGTTAAGCCACACCAAATGCCACATAACTGACAGCAGGGTGAGTGAGTGTTAACCATAGAGCTGAGCACCACTCTTGCAGGATCTACATGACAAACAGGTTTTTTTCCCAGTGCTCTGATTATTATAGATTCTTAGTTTTGACAGTAGGAGTATCTAACCCCACTGAGAACCCATGTCACTGTTGTTGGTTTGCAGTTGTTGCAGATGCTCTGACCCAGTCATTTAGTCAACCGACAGGCAAGATGAAGAAAAGACCACCAGTGTTTAATTCACCCATCAGTGATCGTAATGTCATGCCAGGTCAGTGTATTTTGTACAGAGTAACATTTTATTAATATAAATATGAATTGATCCTTACATTGTCATGCTGTGCAAGAATAGGATCCGCTGAAACAACATTGTGGTTACCCATTTGCAGGGCATATTCATAAGTCTACTTCCGGTATTTGTAATATTTCTTCAGCTTTTTTTTTAATATATAAAATATAACATAGCTAAAAATATTTCCTTTAAGATTTTTTAAATGGGCTTTGTATAAGATAAGAAGCCTTTATTGGCATTGCAAAGTGTACAACAAAATTGAGCAGCAATTCTTAAGGAGCTTTATACGTACAATACATCCATCCATCCATTATCTTACGCTTTATCCTCTACTAGGGTCGTGGGGGGGGGGGTCCCCATGCCAATCCAGGGGAGAATGTTTCGGGCGCTGGGTAGATACACCCAGGACAGGGCGCCAATCTATCGGTAACTGAGGTAATCTAATTTGAGGTAGCAATAGATCAATACCCAACACCTCATCATTGCAGTTCAGACACTCTTTCCATTTTTTTAATAAATGAGAGTGCTTCATTAGTAATAAACACATTAAAGCATGTCGAATTTAAACAAATAATTCTTGTAATCTGCTCTTTGTGGTAGTGTGCATGCATGGAATTGGTTCTTTTTAAATAGAAATACAGTATATCAAAAAGTCTGTATCCACATCCTGTATTTTTATTGTCAGATGAGACTGAAAACTGATTAAAAGACATAAAATGAGCAGTGGTGATATTTTCACATTGCTGTATGACCCCTGGTTTGCAATTTCCACAAAGCTTAACATACTTTTAATCTTTTCTGCCATAGCCCCTGAATGAAATTATTGATGGCTATATCAGTGTTACTGAATGCTGCTTCAGTGGCGTGTTTATGGATATTAAGAGGGGTGATAATAGCTATCACAGATCAGCACAGTCCTCAACCCTCATGCTGCATAAAAATTTAATCTCCCTTATTTATACTTCACAAGAGGACTAGGAAATAAAACATGGGGAGTAAGGCATATAAATCACAATACAGAAGATTACATTGTAATGTTTAAAAAAAATGGAGAAATGAATGATTGAAATGTTTTTCTTGCTTACCGCTTAAAACTTAGATGCAGATTTAATATTTAGTTGATCCTTTTAGAAGACTCTGCCACAACCTCTAATGCCAGTCATGATTAGTTTATCTTGGTTGTGGCTGGACTAATGTGTGAAATGTGTAATATATATATATAATAAAAATATACGCTCACCGGCCACTTTATGAGGTACACCATTCTAGTAACGGGTTGGACCCCCTTTTGCCTTCAGAACTGCCTCAATTCTTCGTGGCATAGATTCAACAAGGTGCTGGAAGCATTCCTCAGAGAGTTTGGTCCATATTGACATGATGGCATCACACAGTTGCCGCAGATTTGTCGGCTGCACATCCATGATGCGAATCCCCCGTTCCATCACATCCCAAAGATGCTCTATTGGATTGAGATCTGGTGACTGTGGAGGCCATTTGAGTACAGTGAACTCATTGTCATGTTCAAGAAACCAGTCTGAGATGATTCCAGCTTTATGACATGGCGCATTATCCTGCTGAAAGTAGCCATCAGATGTTGGGTACATTGTGGTCATAAAGGGATGGACATGGTCAGCAACAATACTCAGGTAGGCTGTGGCGTTGCAACGATGCTCAATTGGTACCAAGGGGCCCAAAGAGTGCCAAGAAAATATTCCCCACACCATGACACCACCACCACCAGCCTGAACCGTTGATACAAGGCAGGATGGATCCATGCTTTCATGTTGTTGACGCCAAATTCTGACCCTACCATCCGAATGTCGCAGCAGAAATCGAGACTCATCAGACCAGGTAACGTTTTTCCAATCTTCTATTGTCCAATTTCGATGAACTTGTGCAAATTGTAGCCTCAGTTTCCTGTTCTTAGCTGAAAGGAGTGGCACCCGGTGTGGTCTTCTGCTGCTGTAGCCCATCTGCCTCAAAGTTCGACGTACTGTGCATTTAGAGATGCTCTTCTGCCTACCTTGGTTGTAACGGGTGGCTATTTGAGTCACTGTTGCCTTTCTATCAGCTCGAACCAGTCTGGCCATTCTCCTCTGACCTCTGGCATCAACAAGGCATTTCCGCCCACAGAACTGCCGCTCACTGGATGTTTTTTCTTTTTCGGACCATTCTCTGTAAACCCTAGAGATGGTTGTGCGTGAAAATCCCAGTAGATCAGCAGTTTCTGAAATACTCAGACCAGCCCTTCTGGCACCAACAACCATGCCACGTTCAAAGGCACTCAAATCACCTTTCTTCCCCATACTGATGCTCGGTTTGAACTGCAGGAGATTGTCTTGACCATGTCTACATGCCTAAATGCACTGAGTTGCCGCCATGTGATTGGCTGATTAGAAATTAAGTGTTAATGAGCAGTTGGACAGGTGTACCTAATAAAGTGGCCGGTGAGTGTATATATATATATATATATATATATATATATATATATATATATATATATATATATATATATATATATATATATATATATATATGGCGGCACGTTGGCTTAGTGGTTAGCACGTTCGCCTCTCGGCGCTAGGGATTCCCAGTTTGAATCCCCATCTGGGTGGAGTTTCCATGTTCTCCCCGTGTCTGCGTGGGTTTCCTCCGGGTTCTCCGGTTTCCTCCCACAGTCCGAAAACATGGATCAAATCAATTGAATTCTCCAAATTGCCCCATATAGAGTGTGTCTGTGTGAGTGAGTGTGTGCCTAGCGATGGATTGGCACCCTGTCCTGGGTCTATCTGCCCAGCGCCTGAGTCGTTCTCCCCTGGATGGGCATGGGGAATCCCACCGCGACCCTAATAGAGGATAAAAGCGGGAGATAATAAATGAAATATATATATATATATATATATATATCCTTGCTCTTTGTTACACATACCTATGCATGTGAGTTCGCTTAGATTTATGGAGTTCGCTTAGATTTATAGTAGTTGTCTTGCAATTCATATGGCAATTTAACCCAAATCAGTTTGGAAAGTATGGAGCTTTATTTTATATTACATTTAAATATGTAGTTTACAATGATATTTTCAAATGAAAGTGTGCTTCTTCATAGCAGTTTGTATAATAAGATATATTCTGTATTTAGTATTTAAACAGTTATCTAACACTATATTCTTTCCAAACCTACAGCTTTTAAGTGACTTTATGTTTTAAAGAAACATTGTGAATAGAAATTTCAAACATCCTTTACATCTCAAAGCACATATTAGGTTTTACCTAAAAATTTATCTTATGTATTCGAGAGCTTAGAAACCAAAGTCTGTGTACATTTTTCTTTGGCCTATGAACTGAAAGGAAATTAATACTGATACCAGGATTTCACATCTGGATACCATCCTGCATTTTTTATAAGGCCAGCAAGAAGGGGGAAAATAATACTTGATGCACAGAGGTCAAGGTTCAGAGGTTCTGTAAACTACACTTGCATGTGACTAGATCGGTGCTGCCATATATTTGAACATTCTGCCTGTGATTGCTTATCTCTGCAAAGCAAACACCAGCCAATGACTGTTAATAAGATTTGAAGCAGAAAGGAGATCACAGGGGAAAATGCACAAAAAGGCTGATACTAAAAGAAACAAAGACCCTGACTCAAACAAAGATTTTTTTAAAAAGTCTGAATAAGAGATTTAGAGGGCTGAACATAATAAACTCAAGGGCAAGCTCTGAATTATGTATTAGTTGATAATTACAAAGCTAATAACTCACACTTACATGATTTCACAACACAGATCAAGGTCATATTATAAGCACTCAAAATAGTCAAGGATGTAGCTAGCAGTTTTTTAAACATTCAACTCAACAGTATTTAATTTATTGCCACATCCGTTTATAATGGGTAGTAAGGTACTGCATGTGCCTCAATGCTTTAACCCCTTGTTACCAGACATAAATTACCACTAGAGCTTATTTATTCTTATACAAAGTACTGATGAGGAAACGAATCAAAGCTTATACATTAAACATGATAAAGGAATTTTAAATTAAAGTCACTGACTTTTTTTGACCAGTTTTCAAATATTTAATTATTTCAACAAAAGTTTCCCCTTATTGATAATTGAAAATGGCCCAACGTGGTATTTAAAGGGTTGCATATATGGTGAACTATAAAGAAATTCAGTTCAAAATAAGGACTTATAATTTACTGCCTATTTTATAATTTATTTTTGTACAAAATGCCCTATAGACATTAAATTTAAGTCTTTTAATACTTATGCTTTAAATTCTAAAATATAATTCACATTGCTTGTACAGAACTGAAACTTTTCACCTGATAAAAATTATTTATTTATTTATTTTTTGGACTAGTTTCAGTTTTATACTGGACATGCAAAATACTGAAATCATTAATATTGTCCTGTTTGTGTATTAAAAACTTTTATTTGCAATTGACACCACCCACTTCCCTATATTTGGATTCCTGTTACAGTAAACAGTGAACTCCTATTTGACTGTTATTTATTTATTTTTTATTTTATTTATTTTCATCTAGTGTCCAATGTTTACATTCTCAATTCAAGAATATAAACTGCTCAAGAGTCTGGTAAAAACAAGGTCTGTGTGTGGTGCATGAATAAGACTGAGCCTTAAGTTAGTGGTTGAAAATTATTTCATTTGCCTGAGGTGTGCTGAACTTTGATTTATAGACGCATGATCCCCAAGCTACTTAAGCAGAGAATATCACTCAGTATAGGAATTCTGCGAAATATATCTTTTTCCCCATAAAGAAATTAGAATAAGGTGTTAAGACTTTGTTTTTGATTTACTGCACAGCATCAGAATTTTTAACGTAAGTGAGGCAAAGTAAATATACAGAGGTGACTGTTTTTGATACAATATATAAAAGAGTAATGTAAATAAACAGACTCAACTGTGATGGGGCACACAAGACAAAACTGAGAAGATGACAAACTTATTTATAAAGAAGGAATTATTTAAATGAAAAAAAAATTACCAAAACTATTTATATATATATATATATATATATATATATATATATATATATATATATATATATATATATATATATATATATATATATATATATATGCGCACTGAAATAGATTTGTGCAGAAGTAGTACACAATTAGCATTATAAAAAATGCATTCTCTGACATCCTCCCTTTAAAACTAGTTTTAAAGGGAGGATACACAAAAAATAAAAAAATACACAAAAAAACTGACCTAGTCAATCAAGAGAATAATAATGGTCTATATTAGCAAAAATACCAACTGATTTGATTCAATAAATAATTTAAGAATAAGAAAATTACCAAACAATATAGGAACAGCATAAGAACCGCAGAGTATATAAAAATCAGTTAAACAATACATGTTTAGTGATAAATAGAATTCTTGATTTTTAGATTGTGTGACTACAGTGAGAACAATGCCAAGTAAGCATTTCAAAGGAAATATACTACAAACAAAATACAAAAATCAATTTTCTGTTCGAATGAACAACATTAATACTTCTTGCCTTAATGCATATTACAAGTCAAGGATTGGATTTATTTTATTCATTCAGCAGACAGAGCAGCAATATACATTTTTTGTCAGTTTACTGTTCATAGTCAAATGTAAAAACAGAAGCAAGAATTATAACAATCATGCTATAGAGATAAATGCTATTACAGGTCAATAGCTCTGCCATATGAAAAAAAATTTTATTTACTTTTTTTTTTTTTATTGTTTCCATGTTTGGCCGGGCCATTTGTGATTTAGGTGAAATTTATAAATTTGTATAAAATAATTAGAAACACCTAAACATTACACATGGTGGAGCTTTTATGACATCCAATTAAAAGTTGCCCAACCCTCTTCCCGTTAACATTAACATAACGGTTTTGAATTTAACCCTTTTTAACTGGTTTGAAATATTTTGCCTCTTCACCCATTACATATTTGAAGGTCAGACACTTGCATTAAACAAGAGGCTCTGGCTTTCAATCTTAATCTTAATTTCATTCCTTAGGTCATTGAAGTCACACCGAATTCAGCCAGTCAAAACCTTGCCTTCTGCACTAAAGTACAGGTATGCTGAGACAAAAAGCACCATACTTAGCCCTGTCACAATTGTACCAATAAAACTTTGTCAGTGATTAAAAGGGACTTTTTTTTTTGTCCATATAACGTGTTTTATTACTAAGGCATACCATTACACAGACTTAAATATTTTTGCAAATTGTTTTATATTTGAAACCTGATGGGAATGTTTTAATTTTGATTAAATAAAGGCTTAAGTAATTAAAGGTTTTTCAAAAAACCTTTTTATTCAAAAAAAGGTTCATATTGTACCCCAATGCTTGACAAATTCCCAATTCACTGTATTGCATTGAATTGGCTAGTAACCATGATATCCCCATTAGCGTTTTCTACATGAGCACATACCTGCTCAGCTTTGCAGTTCACTGGTCAACTTTGAAAGACAAAGCTAAACGCAATACAGCAGAAGCATCGAGCTGTGTACACAGACATATCTTTGCACTCACAAAGCAAGCTAGAGCTAATCCTCCATATTTAATGTGCATTCACCTAATCCACCTAAAGCAGAAGAGGTACAGAACACAAAGTAAGAGGAGCAAAGAGCTAATCCAAGTGTTACTGCTCCAGACTCAGGCCCTGGTGAGGTGTGGCTATAATGATAAACTGAAACTAGGGGATTAAAATCTCCTAAATGCTTAGGCTGGGTAATTAAATCTTTAATGGGAAAAAGCCTCTTCCCTGGAGAAGTCTGTTAAGGGAAATAGATTTTTGTACTACAGAGTCAGGAACCCAGGGGCTTTTCAGTACGTCACCATGTTAGCAAGAAAAAGCCTATTCTCTGAAAGCATGATAAACTAGTCTTTCTAACATCAATAAAGTGTTGTGAGCTGTAAGTAAATATATAATATACTTATATAATAAGTCATTACAGTACAGAAATTTGATACAATGTTTGTGATTGTATCTAAAGAACAGATCTCCTTCTAGAGCAGACCTGTTTGGGGTTCTATTTGATCAATAATTAATCTGAATATTTGAAAACATTCTCTTTGTTTGACAGACCAATAGGTGCAGACTTCTTGTTAAGGGTAAGATGGAGGTTTCTAGGTGTGTGTGTGTGGGGGGGCATCCTCTGAACACACCCAAGTTATCTATAGCAGTAACACTAAATAAGTGCTGTGAGATGCCTTTAAAAATATTCCACTTGAAATGCTGGAATAAGTAATTAATAAAATAAGCCACACAAATAAGAATCATTACTCCTTGTTTAGCTGAATTACATACTCGGGTACCTTAATACATTAAGCAAACTAAGGAGCAAGTTTTTAATTTAATTAGTATTTTACAGCAGTTCATTCTCAATTACTAAAAAAGTAAGCGAAAGTCTGATGTCTTTTGGGAAATCAATGATCTGCTAACTGGATTGCAATGCTCAGTAGTAAGGGATCGGAAAAATCATACAAAAATGATAAAAATGAACCCTGTTAATCTAAAAGTAAAGGTAATAACACACCAATATTTATTGGTTTAGAATAGGCTCAACCCTCCCCCCTCTAACTTAATTTGGAGTTTTAATTATTATTTACTCTGTAAATTTTAATTAGTCAGAAAGAAAACAAATTCCCTTTGTTAATCAGATTAGATATGCTTAGTTGGTTTGTGATTAGCAGGTTATGTTAAATTCTTAGCTTGTGGAATGTGACCCCATCCAAAGCATGTAGTCGGCATACTAATTGTTAAGAGATCTGACTGCTAATCTGCTTTCATAAAATACAAATTAATGTGTGGGGTCAGCTCAAAGGTGATGTGCCACAAATAGTTTGTACTGTGTAATGCCTGCAATTTGCGGGCCATTAAGTCATTTTATTTGTAAGGTAATGTTTCCCAGAACTGAAGAGGAATTAAAATAAGTGGCAGTTCAAATAAGTTTATATTCACTTGATCTTGGATTTTATTTAGACACTTAATAATCTGTTAATGATTTTGGCTTATGCAATAATCTTTTATTTATGCTACAGCCTACAGAATTTCTTCTAATTACTATTATTACACCTTGCTCGTTTTTACATAATTAAGGTGGATTAGATGTACCATATAATAAACCATTTTATTGTTTTCAGACCTTTATGTCAAATGTCCAACAAGAAAAAGGGTGGGAAAAAAACACAATATAATAAAGATTTCCTACTTGGACATGCAGGTGGTTGGGGAGGATGCTCCTGAAATTAAGAGATGGAGAATAATTATCCACTGTGGTGACCCCTAAACAGAATAGCTGGAAGAAGAATAAGAGTATTATTTTCCACTTAATTAGCCGGTTCTTAAACCAATGACAAATTCAAGAAAGGAAAAAAAGGTAGATGCACTCATTGTCATCAGCAACAAAAAAAAATACACAGTACAAGATAACTTAAAATAAATTAAAATTGTCAAAATCTGCAATAAAGCAAAGTAAATATCTTGTGTAACAGTGTTTCAATTAACATTAAAAGAATAATATGACATTACACTGATACGATACATTAGAAATTATGTTATAGCTGTAATTTCTATTTTTTTTTATGTTTCTTTTAAAACTTGGCTAAAAGATTCAGCTGCATTACTGTCGTCATCTGCATTCTAATGGAATCCACCCACACAATTTTAGACAAGAGTGCATGTCTCAGTACCAGAAATTTTTAAAACTAATGGAAATGACACTTAAAACCCTGAGCATAAAATTGTTTTGTTTCTTATCCACACAGGATATTTTTATTGTGGGGTCATTATAATGTAATGAATGTAACTTATGCTTTTATATCTTCAGAGAAAACTTTGATCGAAGTAGAATAGCTGTAATCAAACTAGCACCTTTTAGCACTAACCTTTTTTTTTTTTTTTTTAAATGTTACCTTAGTGTTAAAGACAAATTTAGCTGTGTTGTACATTATGCAAACAACGGCAGAATGTTTATTTAAACACATGCTAATAAGTGAATTAAAGACTCTACATGGTTCTGGATGTGAACATATTAATGAACGTGTTTGCATGTTTGCTTTGTGATAGACTGGCAACTTGTCAAGGTTTTGAGCTCTGGCATTGTCTCCTGAAATATGCTAATGCTATGGGAAAATAAAAATAAAACCATTCCAACAATATAACTCAAGCAATATTCAAGCATATTTCGCCACTCAGCTCAGTTCATTTATTTGCCAACATGTATTTTAATGATCTGACAAACTAAAGCAACTCGAAATCTTTTTTTTTTTTTCAAAACTTCAGCATGCGTAGTTTACGCTGAATTATTCAAAAACTTCAGCATGCGTAGTTTACCAATTACCAATTTTTCAAAACTTCAGCATGTGTAGTTTACCAATTACCAATAGTAATTTTATGATTAACCAACTATAAGTTCCCTTTTGAACCATATTCAGGAAGTGTTGATGAAAATCTGGTTATTTATGTTAACATGTAGATCCAAAACAAGATATAAGAAATAAGATCAACCTCATGGCATGACATTAGCAGTGTTGTAAATGAAAAATAAAGTTTCATAACATTTACAGCTTTAATTGGACCAAAAAAATGACATCGTGATCAACTACCACTGTCTCCACAACAAATTGATTTATTACAGGGACTATGAACATTATTTTTTAATAACTTATTATTTATTTAAAAATTATTTAATAAGATTTTACTCATACAAATATTACTGTGCAAGTTTTAAGGTTAAAGAGAATACTACAATTTATTTAGGAGTTAATTCTGCCTATATCGTAGTCATTTCCAAATGAGGATCAAACTGTTAGCATTTACTAACAGTGTAATTAATTAGATGTAATTACAGGTGGTTAAAAAAAGTAATTGCAAAAGTCTGAGCCCCATTTCAAACCTCATAGAAAATGTTCCTTAGTAAGCTTTAGAGAAAAACCTAAATCTGTATTATACATTAAGATTTATTCGGATATATTAATCATGCACACGTACTTGCACAGGCGCACACACAGGTCTCAATTGAGGTTATATCAATTA
Organism: Corydoras sp. C115; assembly: GCA_019802505.1. Classification (NCBI taxonomy): domain Eukaryota; kingdom Metazoa; phylum Chordata; class Actinopteri; order Siluriformes; family Callichthyidae; genus Corydoras; species Corydoras sp. C115. Next base: position 8,426,695 of record JAFMOC010000006.1, on the reverse strand, counting down.
ATTTACACAACACAGTAAAAGACGCCAATCATAAGACCTCAAAGTCTTGTGCACACACACAGCAATCTTTATACAGATAAGAACAAACAATAAAGCAAAAGTTACACTTGTGCAAAAATATAAATCTAGTGAAGAAGGTTTACTGGATCTGTCATTATCTGAAACAACCCAGGAGAAAGAGAGACTTTTATTTGGCTTGTATTTAATATCGATGTTCTAATGATATGCAGATTGTTTATTGAGTAGCTTTTGAGAGAAATGAGGGGTAACTGAGTAATTCCTGCAGTAATTGCTTTATAATTTTTGAATGTTTAAATTGTTTGTTTTCTTCGCTTTTGTTGCCTTTGTAAATAATAATTATATACAAGCAAATAGAAACTGAACTACACCTGCTGCTTGATTAAATTAGGGTTTAATTATGATGGCCAAGACAAAAATGTGCTTTCACAAAGGTATAATTATACTTTGTCCCACTGTCCTGTAAAGATTGTTGGTTATAAAAATAATTCTATTGGTGGCTTGTGTGAGCAACTGGCAGTAAACTGCCAGTGAGTAAAATGTGCTTACTGATGTTCCCTCAGTGTGTGTTTGGTAGTGTTAGAGTGTTGTTCCAAGTGGTTTATAAAAGTAGTGTAGGATTGCACAGAAATAAGGCTTCTCTTAAATTACGTTCAACACAAAGCTACAATTGAATCAGAAGCTAGATGTTTTCATAGAAACTAGAAATATAAATGCATAGCATTTTAAAACACAGACGAGAATTGAAACTATATAGTGCAGCATTGGCGCAAACTGCACAACAAATGGAGCAAACAAAGCAGCAGTTGATAGAACAATCATTGGAGAGACCAGCATGAGTGGTGCAGAAACTGGCTGAGTGAGCAGAACAGCCAGAGTGGCTAGTAGAGAATGTGACCAGGCCTGCTAGCTTCCAGTATCCTGCCAATGCAAAAGCAGAAACTGATAAAATCCACAACTAGACTTTAAAGTGACTAATGCAGTTAATTTGCAGACAAAGCATCTAATATAATTTTATTAGCCAAGCTGGCCACTCATAGAGCTACAGCAATAGAGATTTCATGCTGCTTCACATTTGTGGAAATGTATTATGGCACAAACAAAAAAAAAAAAAAAAAAAAAAAAAAAAAAGAAACCCAATGTAACATACAGGCAACTAAAGACATTTCTTAATTTAGCTAATGTTCATGGTTTTACAATCAGAAGAAAACTGAACAACAATGGCGTGCATACAAAATAAAGGCCACTGCTCTTAAAAAAAAAATAAATAAATAAAAAAAATAAAAATCGCTGTCCATATTAATTACACAGACAAACCAGAATGTTTTATGGATGGATGAGACTAAAGTGGATTATTTAGAAATGTTTTAGGAGAAAGGAAAAAAAATAAACCACTCAATTTCAGTATAAAAACTGTAAAACATGGTAGTAGTGGGTCTTGCTACATCTGAGCCAGAATATTCATTCATTCATGTCATAATGTTTCAGGCGCTGGCCAGATACATCAAGGACAGGGCACCAATCTATCGCTGGGCACACATACACACACTATATAGGGCAAATTACAGTATTCAATTTACCCTGAATCCATGTTTTTGGACTGTGGGAGAAAACCACCGGAGAACCAGGAGGAAACCCACATGGACACAGGGAGAGCATGGAAACTCCACCCAGATTGGGATTCAAACCTGAATCCCCAGTGCTGAGAGGCAAAGGTGCTAACCATTAAGCCACCACGTCGTCATGGGCCAGAACAGCTGAATTATTAAACAAAATAAATAAATAAAAACAATAATAAATCATAATGCAAAATCAGTAAACTGCAATATAAAATGTCAGAATATCAGTGCATTTGTGCACAATCAGTGACTGGAAACTTTTTAAAGATTCATTGGTGACCTTTTCTAGCCTCATGACAAACTCTTTCTCCAAGGGCATTCAGAAATCTCTTTTGTTTAAGATGAACACGTGATTGTGTCTGTGAGAATAGTCCCAAGGGTAAAGGGCACTCGACACAAGCAGCTAACAATGATTTTTTTTTTTTAAATACACCACTGAAACGAGGACAGTGGCAGACAAAATTGGAAGTAGCTAATTGCATAAACTGAAGCAGCAGAGGGGTTTTGGTTCATCCAAAGAGCACTAACAATCGCTAAGCAAATTGGTGAGCAGGTACTTTGACATTTTTGCAGCTATTTAGAAGTGTACAAAAACACTTTCAGCAGGAGGCCAAGCAAGCAAAAAGTACGCTTTGTTGTAATCAAGTTGGGTATCTACAAAACAAAGCCAATGCCCGGTCTTCTCATTAGCTGCTAGTGAGTGCTTGAGCATGAAAAAAAGCACTAGTTGTAAAGCAGTTCTTAGGCCATGACTGTTGCACCAATTGGCAACAGGCTTAAAGTTATTTGCCCCGAGGAGTTCCATCAGGTACAGGAAGAGAAACTATGGCTATAGATATACCAGGTCCCAAATAGGACAGATGTTGCAGCATGCAGACTTAGTCATGAAAGGCTTTAAAACTGTAACAATTTTAGCAGCAAATCCACTAAGTAATAACTTCAAAAACATGACAGGAAAAGCATGTAGGACTGAGTAAACACTATGGTGTTTGTAATGTGCAGAGCAGCCAGTGGTCTCATTAATTAAACAGTGATCAATGTTGTTAACAGCTTTTAGAAGATGTAAGCCCAAAGTGTAACTTCAATTGAAATGGAAAATCTGACAGAAACCTATCAATCTCCCTTACAGACTTCAGTTCTCCCAAATAAGACTGTGGCATTAAGGTTATATAAAAACTGTTCTAAAGAAAACAAAAACACATCCTCAACCACCATGTCTCCCAACAATCCAGCATTAACAATATAGCATTAGTATCTTAGCATTAGTAATGTAAATACAATAATGCACTATTTAGAAATAAAGCAGGAAAGCAAACACTTACAATAAACATGGAAAACCTCAAACATGAAATAAGGAAGCAGTGCACATGTCTCTGAAATTCAACTCTCAAACCCTTCCTTCCTGTCTTCATCTAATTAACATCTGAAGAGAGCCCCACATCACTACAGCCCCTAGCAGATTGGAGTAAGTATTGCAGGAATAAAAAAATGGTAATTAAATAATTTAGCAACTTAAATATTTTGGTGGAAAAGTTTCAGAAGATGAGAAATAGAGGGAAATAACAAATAAAACATCATTCACTTTGAATTAATTTAATTAAACATTATTTTTATTATAGAATTAAAATAGGCATAGATGCACTGCACAGGTTGACTGTGCAAAAAGAAAAAAAAAGGACTTTAAAAACTTACCTCAATTATGTACTTGTCATATTCTATAACAAAAAACACCACTATTTCAATATTTACAGTACAGTATTAAAGTATTCAAATTGTAAAATGATTTACATGTGTCATAACTGGTCAGACGGGGGCGGCACGTTGGCTTAGTGGTTAGCACGTTCGCATCTCAGTGCTATGGATTCCTCGTATGAATCCCAATCTGGGTGGAGTTTCCATGTTCTCCACGTGTCCACATGGGTTTCCTCTGGGTTCTCCGGTTTCCTGCCACAGTCCAAAAACATGGATCAAGGTCAATTGAATTCTCTAAATTGCCCCATATAGAGTGTGTCTGTGTGAGTGAGTGTGTGCCCAGCAATGGATTGACGCCCTGTCCTGGGTATATCTGCACAGCGCCCAAAATGTTCTCACCTGGGTGGGCATGGGGAACCCCCTCGTGACCCTAATAGAGGATAAAGCAGAAGATAATTGGTCAGACAAGAACCACATTAAAGTGATTGAGAATGTCATTCATTCATTATCTTCCGCTTTATCCTATATTAGGGTCGCGGGGGGGTTCCCCATGCCAATCCAGGGGAGAACGTTTCGGGCGCTGGGCAGATACGCCCAGGACAGGGCGCCAATCTATCGCTGGGCACACACTCACACAAACAGACACACACACAAACACACTCTACATGGGGCAATTTGGAGAACTCAATTGACTTGATCCATGTTTTTGGACTGAGGGAGGAAACCGGCACAGACACGGGGAGAACATGGAAACTATGGAATCCCTAGTGCTGAGAGGCGAACGTGCAAACCACTAAGCCACTGTGCCGCCGATTGAGAATGTAATTTTATTATTATTATTATTATTACTATTATTATTATTATAATTATTATTATTATTATTATGTTGCTGTTGTTGTTGTTACTGTTGTTGTTGTTGTTGTTGCTGCTACTGCTTTAAATTTATTTTAAATTATTGCATGGGAAAGCACTTATACAAATGAGTGCATTACTTTTAACAGGACTCTTTTCATCTATCAATCCTTGTTTATTGTTCCTGTTTTGCCTGGGGTGGTAAATAGAAGAAATTACCATTTCTAGTGATAGTCACAGCTAAGCACTCTCATTTGTCATATAAAAAACCCTGCAGTTTCCTGTAGATTAATTTAATAGGTCATCCATAGATTCACCCATTTTGATATATTACCTGCTTGTCTATTACTATTTGAATACATCCAGTTCTCACGTGTTTTGCCTCTGTTCCTTATAATATAGTTGTACAGTTATACATGACAATACATAATGTTAAATTTTAACAAAAGAAAAAGGTTTTGCCCTAAATGATTAAATGTGAAAAAATAGCCATATATAAATTCAAAAATATAAATTCAATTCACTTTTGCCACACCAAAAATCAAAATATATTTGCCAGAACATTCATTCATTCATTATCTCCCGCTTTATCCTCTATTAGGGTTGCGGTGGGGTTCCCCATGCCCATCCAGGGGAGAACGTCTCGGGCGCTGGGCAGATAGACCCAGGACAGGGCGCCAATCCATCGCTGGGTACACACTCACACACTCAAACACACTCTATATGGGGCAATTTAGAGAACTCAATTAACTTGATCCATGTTTTTGGACTGTGGGAGGAAACCGGAGAACCCGGAGAAAACCCACACGAACACGGGGAGAACATGGAAACTCCACCCAGATGGGGATTCGAACCGGGAATCCCTAGCGCTGAGAGGCGAACGTGCTAACCACTAAGCCACCGTGCCGCCTCTTGCCAGAACATATATGATACTATTTTAACTTAAAACCAATTATAGGTAACAGATCTAATTCGGAATATTGCAGATACATTCATTGTAAATACATTCATTGTAAAGGTTAACTGTTTGCTGAAGGTTGAATTTTTACATTATAAAAATTTCATAACTTTTAACAATACTGCTTAGGTTACTGCAAAGTTTCCCAGCAGAACATTGGCCAAAGCATCCCTATGCCTCCCACAGCTTGCCTTATTCCCATAGTGCATCCTGGTGCCATGTTTACTCCAGATTAGTAACACACAAGCAACCACCATATATATGCTCCTCTTCACAGTTTATAAGTTAACAGTTTCATTTTTCAAATAAACATAACCTCAAGGATTTCCACACTTTTGTGTTTTGAAAATGCAAATTCATTCCCTGTCTTATTCCATTACACATATAAACAAAACATGTGGTAATGATGAGCCATAATGTGTTATAAATATCAAGCATTAAGCAAATCAGAAGAAATAGCTGTCACACAGAAATCAGGTCTCATTTTAGCAACACAGTTTTTTGAAGGCGATTGCCTGTTTTTTGAAGGCGATAGTGTTGCCCTAACACAGTGCTGCTCAAAATTATATATTTATCAAAATTTGACACAGCTGTCAAGGCATCTGTTTAGCCTCAAGTTGCTTAGAATCTGAAATGACTGGAGCACTGCTTACAGGCAGGACTGAGGTGAAATACATGTCTCATGTATCGGTGTATGTCATGTATCTCCTAGAAGATCAAAAAGACATGTACATTCAGCAGCATTAGAGCAGTTTCCCCATTGGAATCCACATGCTAAAATTTATCAAGTGAATAAGAAGATTAACTAAGATTAGCAGTTAGTACGTCCACCTCTCAGCACTGGGGATCCAGGTTCGAATCCCAAGTTGGGTGGAGTTTCAATGTTCTCCATGTGTCGACGTGGGTTTCCCATGGGTTCTCTGGTTTCCTTCCACAGTCCAAAATCATGGATTCAAGGTCAATTAAATGCTCTAAATTGGCCCATATAGAGTGTGTGCGTGTTTGTGTGTGTGTGAGTGAGTGTGCCCAGCGATAGATTGGCACCTGGTTCTAGGTGGGCATGGGTACCATAGTAGAGGATTAAGAAGATAATGAATGAATCTTGTCATATTATAAACTTTGCATATTATAAACAAAGACCTAAATAATTTGTAGCCAGCTGCTGAGAAACAGTCTTATGAAGTTTTACATAAAGTGGTAAATCATAATCCATCCTTGGCAAAGTCTAATCTTTTCGTTGATGTTTTTTTATTACTCAGTCCTGTTAATTGCTTATTGTAAAATCTTCAAAGATGTGTAATTATAACCTTTGCAGTCATATTTTGCCTTTGAACAAAACATTTTCAATGTTTTGTAGAAATCGAATTTAATAATAATAATCTAATTTTTAACACAAATATTTAAGTTTGTATGATCAGTGCTATTTCCACAAACATTTATAATCAATAATATCAGTTCTCACAGTGGCTTAGTGGTTAGCAAGTTCGCCTCTCAGCACTAGGGATTCCCGGTTCGAATCCCCATCTGGGTGGATTTTCCATGTTTTCCCCGTGTCTGCGTGGGTTTCCTCCGGGTTCTCCGGTTTCCTCCCACAGTCCAAAAACATGGATCAAGTCAATTGAGTTCTCCAAATTGCCCCATATAGAGTGTGTATGTGTGCATGTCTGTGTGAGTGAGTGTGTGCCCAGCGATAGATTGGCGCCCTGTCCCGGATGTATCTGCCCAGCGCCCGAAACGTTCTCCCCTGGATGGGCATGGGGAACCCCACCGCGACCCTAATATAGGATAAAGCGGAAGATAATGAATGAATGAATTAAGTTTGTCATTGAAAATTAATAATTTTCAAAGTACTCAAAAAGAATTTATTTTGTTTGCTGAATAAAGGTTGAATTAACACATAAAAATGATTCATAATAAACATGATTATATAATTGACAATATTATGTCTAAAATAATGAATATGCATAAAGAATATGGTTCTTGAAAAAGTGCTTTGAGAAAGAAAATGGAATGGACAGACCTTGGGGGGTGTGCATTAGCTCCTCTTGTCATCTGCTACTTGTACTTCTTCTTATTTGCCAAATGTCACAGGAACAATTTCAGCCTTACACATCTAACTGAGAGCTGCATGAATATCCAAATGTGAGTCATAGCACACAAGCAATTGGCACTCAGGCTAATAAGTGAATATTAGTTTTAAGCAGCTGAAAAATTGTAGAACAAAACTGATATTATTGATTATAAATGTTTGTGGAAATAGCACTGATCAGAATTAGAATCTGACTTTATTGGCCAAGTATGCTCACACATACAAGGAATTTGTCTTTGGTTCCAATAGCCCACAGTGCACAATCACAGATCACAGATCATACATAGCACACTAAATAAACAATTAACCGTAACCAAACCTTTGTTAATTTTGAGAGTGTCTGAGACATACACCATAAGTGCATCCAATAAATCTTAAATTCTTTGCCATCAGCATTTTGTACTATTGCAAATAGTTTAAATATTTGTTCAGGCTGTGAAAACGTCAAACACCCCATCACCTTTGTGTTCTGTTGCTAATCAACTGAGACTGACCATCATTTATTCTGGATGTCTTTTTGGCACATCTGGAGTGATGAAAGTGTTGGGTAATCTTTTACCTCATTTGCACCTGCCAAAACTGACCCTCAGCATGATGTCTTATACAACAAGGTGTCACCATGGGCAGCCGACATCATGCTGAAGATAATTTTCTGATCCTCTCTAGTCAAACCCCCCGGGGCAGTTTCAGGTCATTGTCTTGAGACAGGGTGAAAATGAAAAAAGAATCTCTGTGTGTGTGTTTAAGAGAGAGAGAGAGAGAGTGCAAGAAAGAGAGGATGAGAGAGAGCAAGAGTAATAGAATGATACTGAAATACAAACAGACAGAACAAAAACAAAAAACAAAATTTTCCAATTTTTTTTAAATCTGTGGAATCAAATCAAGTTTTAATTTAAAACAAAAATAATTAAATAATTTAATATTGTAATATAGGTCCTATTTATTCACAAAATTTCACATATTGTAAAAACATTTACACACTGTAGTCAGTGGTGTTACTGAAAATAGAAAATCTTTTTAGTCTTTCTTAGCTTAAATTTCAGTTGTTAGGAATGTCACAGGATCACCACAGAGCAAGTATCATTTGGGAAGTTAATCATTCAGGAGAAATAGGATTTTCGTGACTTTGTGACCATAGGCTGGATGCAGTTTTTTGATACCTGTGTTCTTTTTCAGTACTGCATGGCGTATTTTAGTCACTGTAGTGTTTAGAATGATCATAAGATTTACAATTGCAGTTGAAGATAGCCCATTCCTACACGCTCATGCTCTATATCATCAAGAGCATTAGAACATTTCTGACTGAGCATGCTGCAACGCTTTACTTGAAGCCCTTGTAATTTTTTTTGACTGAATTATTGCATTGCTTGGCTGAATGTACTCTTTACATAATGACTTTACTTTTTACTTGTAATTTCACCTGAGTAAGGATGTACCTCACTTTTCATATCATTAATCACTGCCAAATAGTGAAACACTCTTAGTATTACTATCTGCAGTGCTATGACATTAATCCATTCACCTATTTTCTTCCGCTTAATCTTCTATTAGAGTCGCGGGATTTCCAATGCCTATTCAGGGGATAACGTTTTGGTTGCTAAGCAGATACATTTAGAACTGGGCGGCAATCCATAGCTGGGCATACATTCACTCACACACAAAAACACACACTATATAGAGCAGTCAAGTTCTCTTAAAACATGGAAACTACACCCGATATGAACCTGGATCCCCAGCTTTGAGAGGCAGATGTGCTAACAACTAACCTACTCTGCCTTCCGAAATTGTTTTTTTCCCCTAATTTGTAAGACACTGTATAAATTTAAAGTTAATCTCCTGTTTTATTGGTTGTTAAATGTACCAATTGCTAACAGTGATTAAGCTATGTGTATTGATTATAGACTGTAAAAAATAGTGTGAGATTTCATCGTTCACTTTTAAGCTATTCAGAAGCTTAATATTTTATCTTGAATTTGACAGAATTTTTTATGAACACAGTTATGTTTTTTTATTGATACTAGTCTGTACAATAAGACCATCATAAATAAATAAGACCTCCATAACCACATCCTCAGAAGACCGAGTCTGAAATAATAAAATGCTTATTGATTGGTCAGACAAAAAACATTTATGGGCAAAAAATAAAACATGACAAAACTATTCTCATTCACAACACATCTTTCTTATACCATTTCTCATTTTAATACAAGGTTTTAAATTCTATTATCTTTTATTGCAAACACCGCAACATTGCAAAACATTTTACACTCACTGGCCACTTTATTAGCTACACCTTTCTAAATGTATTGTCCTTAATATCAGTTTCACCTACAATATGTGCTTTACAGTTTTCTATGTGGTTGGTGGATGAATTACAGCATTGCAGTGACACTAATATGGGGGCAGTGTCTAATCACTGTATATTTAATATATGCATCTTCTTTATTGCTCCACCTAGTTGATGTAAGGTGAGAGATCGTAGATAATCAGTTTGTGTTCATCATCTTATCAGTGCCTTATCGTGTAGGCAATTTAGGACAGTACCAATAACACAGAAATGTCTTTTGTATGCCATTTTTGTCAAAAATTTGAAAATGGCAAATTGTTGGCAGTTGGGGAGAATATAATTTAACTTTCAGTTTAGTAATGAAATATGCAATATCTTAATTATTCTTTTAGAAAAAGCTACATAGTATGCATGCATTATTTTTAGTGTTGTATTTATTGATGAAAAAATCTAGATTACATTTTTTAATTAATTAAATTTCAGGTAAAGCTCACAAATTGAGGCCAAACTGAACACCAATTATTATAGAAATATAATAGATAAATCATTGTGTCATGGCATTAGTTCTGACATCATAAAAATATATAATAAACTTGCATGTAAATCACAAAACAATAACCTTGATTTCAACTGTGGTGTGTGCTTGTGTTTTTGTTTTTTTGGTCTTTTACGTGTTTTTTATGGCATCGCCAATAAAAAAAAAAAAAAAAGTAAAATTCCTTTAAGGTTTGTTATAAAACATTTTGCTAAAATTTTGTTCTTGGTTTCCTTCTTCATTTTACAAGCTTAATCGCCTTGGCATAGTATCTGTCACTTCTGGTATGTCTATTGCCCAGAGCTCAGCTAAACACAACTGGTGGGGGTGGTTTACAAGTATAGCCTGAAACATTCTTCCAATTATGTTTTTTATACCTGAAATTTTGGCACTACAGGTAAGAAAATGTAAAATGATGTCAGTTAGTAAAGGGGCACAGGGTACAAGTGTAGGCAGTGCCTAGGCTGTGCCAAGGATTATGTACAATCCTTGTAATACTGCAATGGCAAACAAGCATTAAAACATCATCTTTAACAACATCAACATGCTTTATTTACTCAGTTTGGAGGCTACTATACATGAGCCAGGCCGAACTAGATATTGCCTAATAAATAAGGTTTTTGCTTTTTAATGTTATAAAACAAGATATTGTTTAATAATGGGCTGCACCTATGTGAGGAACAACATGCACATCTGGCACCCTGGTCTTTAGACCATACCCAGCATACAAATTTTTTCCCAAGACTATGCAAGTCTTAGAAATATACATGAGCACATATGTATATTATTTGCTCTGTTCACAAAAGCTCTTACACAGCACTTTGTGTCCACTGAGACTTTACTGAGTTCTCACTGTAATAATAGGTTTGGTGCTTTCCTTTAATTGTCTGCTGTATGGCGAGGCTTCCAGCTAAAACACACACACAGAAGTGTCGAAATTATAGTTCTTTATTATTCTTTATTATTATTCAATGTTACAAAAAAATTTTAATTAACACTCTTAGAACCACACACATTTCCACAGGACAAATGTATTCCCTGTCACCCAACATATATTTTCCATGTGCAGTATATTTATGTTAAAGCACATTTACTCCTTCATTCAGAGTAGGAAAATATAGAGTCTAAAAAATACAAGTCATGACACACCTTCTTTTACAATGATACATAACTCTATAAATCTTTTGAACCTACTGTCAAATTCTCTTATGTGTTAGTACTTACTTTGTCCACATTCCTCATCCTACCATCAATTACAAACCTATATCTTATTCAACCGTTTTCCAGAAACTCCCTTAATGTAATTATATGGTGACGACATCCACAGTCATTCAAGGTCTACAGTCACATTAAACCTAATATGTTCACATAATTATGTGAGATTTACAGGAAAATTAAGGGTTTAAGGCTGCAATAAAAATCTAATTAAATGATTTAATACAAGCAAAAAAACTCATCACTTTTAAAACACCTTAAAATCAACATTTTGTCCTAATCATTTGTACAATAGGTTTAATAATCCATGCTATTTTGAAGAAAAAAAAAAGTTTGTTGCAAGAATTTTAATGCAATGTGTCAAAATTTTGTGCATCACCTCCAGATGGCAGTAAACATACAAACAACAGAAGCAGCCACATTAAAAAAAAGTAAAAGAAGAATGTTACCCATAACACAAATTTAACCACAAAATGACATCATATAACAAACCAAGAAATGAATAAATTAAAACAACAAAGCAGAATAAAACTCAAAAGATGTGCAAATTGGGACTAAAGAATCTAAATAAACAAGATCACATATAAGTGTGGTATACAGGTGCTCATTGGAATTTATATTACAAAAAACCTGAAATTAGATGTGCAATAAAAAGTTATACAGTTTCAATGACCGAGCACAAAATAAGACAAGAAAGCTTAAATAGGAAGTAACAAAATATCAGTGTAAAAATTTTGTCGCTCAATCAAAGTCTGGACCCAAGTGTCCAAAGAAGAAATCCCCGGAAATCTAAGGATGCAGATTGCTGGTACCAGTTCAGCAGCGTTCTTGCCTGGCAGCACAAACAGATAAGCCCTTACAGCACCAGACTGGTTCATAAACACCCTCTTAACAACTGGACAGGTTGAGGAACGCTCTCCTGATCTCAATCAGGTTCGTGAACATCCTCTTGGCACCAGACAGGCCCAGGAATGCCCTCTTATCACTAGACAGGTTCAAGAATGCTCTTTCAGCACCAGATAAGTTTGTCAGGTTTAACCAAGCCTTTTTAACTTCATACAGTTTTAACCAGGCCCTATAAGCTACAGACAGGTATGGACAAACACTCAGTATTATATAGTTAATACACACTTCTAGAGGAAGATATTCACAGCACAGACAGTTTTAAGCACACATTCAAGAAGGAAGGACACACTCAGAGTCAACATATTTAGACACACTGACAGTAAAGACAAACAGTAAAACAATGGGTTCTGGTGTGCTGGCAGATGACAAAAATTCAGAGATGAACCTATTCACTTTAGAATTTAACTAATTCATGGAGTAAATTGGGCAAACAAATCCCCTAAAATGACAAATTAAAGATGTGATGCTTTCAAATAATTAATTTAAATAAACATGGTTTTCTAATAAATATAGATTCGCATGTGGAGTGATGTTCTCCAAGATGACCTTTTCATATGAATTATAGTTTTAATAATTGCAGGTGGGTTTTACACAATGACAGAGTTAGATTCAAACATCCAAAAAAAAAAAAAAAAAAAAAAAAAAAAAACAATATTACACAGAAGGAAACAAAACAGGCAATAACAAACAAAGCAAGGGGGAATACTTGGAAATAGAAATATATAAAGTATAAGTGTTTTACTGTTCTTAATTTTTTACTTCCTGCTTTTTAACATAACCTTTAAACAAGAACACCAAACTTTTTCTGTATGGTAGGCCATAGACTTGATTATGGCAATGTGAAGGAACAGAAGCATAAAACCAACACAAGGTACCACAGACACTCCAACTCATTTGTCCAAATATATGCAGACACTTATATACATATGTACACATATAGAACTAATTATGGGAGTAAAAATTAATCAACTAAAATCAATTAATCAATTATACAGCCAACAATTCAATGCATCGATGTGTCAGCAAGAGTATAGATTAATGTCTGTATGTCTAACACGCTGACACAATTCAGCATTTTGTTGTTGTACAAAGCAGAATTGAATGTTCAACATGTGAAACAATACGTAATATATATTTCAGAACACAAGCCAGGACTAATGGGAAATCAGTTCTGATTGAATTAAACTGCATTTTTGGTCTGTATTGTCAAGAAGCATCAATTTTACAGTTAACATTCATCAATGTCAAGACATATGCAGTATCAGTGGAAGCATTAGCTCAGCAACTAACTGCATAATCAGTCTCTGTTTGTGCCAAGGGCAGTGTGGTACAGCCACATCAGCCAATAACTTGAAATAATTATCCTTAATAGATAATCTAGTTTCATTTGTCTAGTGTCAAATATCATGATTATTGTCAGAACTGAAAAGCAATCTACAGAACGAGCAATATTTTATAACCACATTTTTGGAAAAGTTTGAAAAATTGACAAAAAAGATGTCATTCTAGATAGATATACTATTTAAATGTGGTGCGGTAATAGGTATTGCATTTAGATTAAACATTATATTGAATTGTACTTTTAAGAGGTCTGCATCCCAGTTTCTTTAAGGCCAGATTTCTTGGTCCGTGATGTTTTGTATAGACAAACAACAACTCACAAAACCCCTGGGGACAGTTGGAAATAGCATTTTTCATTTAGTCCAAGGGCTTCTAGAGTTCAGACATCATCAGTCAGGTGTGATAACATTAATCAAATAGTTAAATTACTCTTGATTTGCTGCACATCTGAGAAAATATCGGTTTAAAAAAAAGCTTTTCTTACAGTCTGTTTATTCAAAAATCACTGCAAATATTTCTTTGACTACTAGTTAAGCCACTTTACCCTAACTTCATTTAACTCCTTTAGCAACAGGCATAATTGTAATTACACCTAAAGTATGACATTAGATATTTGTATTAAAGAGTCAAATTTACTTTAATCATTACTTTTTATTACTAAACAAGGGCAACAAGGTGACGTAGTATTTAGCACATTTGCCTCATTGGATTCAATATTGAATTCCAATCTGGATGGGGTTTCTATGTTTTTTTCTGTGTCTGTGTGGGTTTTCACTGGGTTCTCCAGTTTTCACACGGTCTAAAAACATGGATTCAAGGTGAATTAGCTGCTTTAAATTGCCTGTGTGGGTTTTCACTGGGTTCTCCAGTTTTCACACGGTCTAAAAACATGGATTCAAGGTGAATTAGCTGCTTTAAATTGCCCCTACATGAAGTGTGTGTGTGTGTGTGTGTGTGTGTGTGTGTGTGTGTGTGTGTGTGTGTGTGTGTGTGTGTGTGTGTGTGTGAGTGAATGAGTGAGTGTGTGCCCAGTGATGTATTGGTGCCCTGTCCAGGGGGTATCAGCCCAGCACCCCAGGAATACCTGCAGATAGCTGTATTGGCACTATTGAATTACAGTAGTTATTGCCACAAGACTGAACAAATTCTACCATAATAATAATGAAAAATAAAGGATACATTTTCTCCAGCTGTTTTCAGATTGAAAGCTATAATTGGTATTAAAATATTGATTTTCAAATTATGACATATTATGTGTGGAAGTGATGTCTGATTTATGTTAAGAAATTTACAGCAGTAGAAAACTGAAAGCAACATTTTATTTGAAATTAAAAACCTTATGGCTGACAGGCCTTTTAAATGAAATGTTATCCTCTTAATATGTTTGTGTTACTAAAGCACTTAATACTACACAACTCTTGGTCACTTTTAATTAGCCTCATTGCAGAGAATTTCATGCCCTATTAACCAGCAGGAGGAGCGAGTTTACACCAGATTAAACACTTTGAACAGTAAGAAGGCAGCCATAAATTTATCAAGTGACACTTTTTAAGCTTTTACACAAGAGTAGAAGCAGAGCAGTGTTAAGGCAATTAGGTTTAAAACTGCTCTTTTAATGTCAGTTAGTACAAATGAACCTTGTTAGACTGGCCGATCAGATTTTCCCTGCTGCCACCTATAACAAGAAACTCTTCAGAAACTAATTTCACATTTTTACCACTATAATTAGAATACTATACTTAAAATGACTGTTTTCATTAAATGTAATAATTCAGGCAAAGGTCAGAACTAAAACACAATATAAGCACTCAGATGATTGCTTGTGTTTACATGTGTGTCTAGTCATTAATGATTGGACAGAAGGGTGAGCAGACTTGAATAGAAGGTGATAATGAAACACAAGTGTCCCAGGTTAGAGGTCAGTTTTGCTTGATATACAAATAACATGTCTCACACATAACAAATACATTATTCAATTTTGTGCTTGAGCTGACTAAGCTGCATCTTTCATATAATATTCATTCCTGCATGGAATAATCAAATGACAAATCAAGAAAAACAAAATATCAGAAAAAATTTAATACTAGAACTGCACATAAACACTTACAATAGTATTTAATAAATAACAAAAACCTGTTGAATTATCCTCTAAAAATTTTAATAGCACAGTTAACATCCATTAACAGAGAGCTGCAGACATGTCATCGCAGTTTGTTTTTGCCTCTGTTGATACTTTGTAGTAAATATTAATTTGTTTTAATTTGCTAATGTCATTAAAATAACCCAACAATTTAAAACTTCAAGCACTGATTAAGGCCTTCGTGAGAACATTTGTAATTTTCCAAATACTTTGTTTTATTTAGCTTTGTGAATGTTCTGACCATTTCCACTCTGAATAGCGTTTTTTCCATGACCTATGCTGGTCAGATAATTATGACAGGTCATCCCCTCAGCCACTTGAGCAGATGGCTGGATGACTGGTCCCACTCCCTCAATGTACAAGGTCAGTCCCCTTGCCTTTATTTTTCAGCCTTCTCTGGGGTCAAATTATTCCCTGTGTGACTATTCCCCAGACATCCCAAACATGTGCCATGCAGGTAATAAGGGAGTGTTGTTCCTGTTTAACCCAAACCACCTCATAGAAAATTACCCTTTACTTTATTTTCAACATCACAAATAATATATAAAATGTAAATTAAATGTGCTTTAGCCTTTTTGTAGAGAAACTTTTGCCTTGGACAATTTGTACATTACAAAACTAAATGCAAATTTACAGTGGATATCATATCCCTTTCTATAGCCTTAAAAGAGACAGAAAACTAAATCATCTAATGAAAGCAGTAAAGGGTTATCAATTTGCAAACCACTGTACACATAACATACAATGATTATCATTTAGGGTCAGTCAATATGTACACAATTAAAAGCAATGTGGGACTATTACTTCTACAAATTGCATTCATAAGTACCCTACACCAAATAAATGCTGCATGCCTGCTGAGAAAAAGATATAACTAAAACAAAATATTAAATATAAACTTATTTGTTTATTAAAATGTTAAAAACACTGCGGTATACATACACTAAAAGGTCATCTCTTTATATTTTTACATAAATTGAATGTCAAAAACACAGAAACAGACTTACAAACAGATTTTATTTAAAAGGTTGAGAATTCTAGGCTTGCGTGTAAGAATGCAGTGAGATATGTGAGAGACAATTTTGCTCTCTTCCCTGTAGGCTCTCCCTCTCTAAGCCTTCACCCCATATCTAGCCGCTTAACCCCATGCCTCAAGTCAGGTCCGAAGCAAATAGCGAAAGAAAATTTAAACGATTAAACCAATTGAATCATGTGTCGATTCAGCGCCTGTCTCACTAATGTTAATAAGTCCACCATCAACAGAACACTGAACAACAATCAAGTTCATTGCTAGGCATAAGACGAAAGCAGTTTCTTTCCAAAAAGAAACATTGCTGTCTGTGTACTGTTTGCTAAAGTTCATTTTTGTGAATGGATGATATATTTTCAGTTTTAATGAGAAGTGAGTTACGTTAAAAAAAAAAAAAAACATATAACAAATGTTAACATATAAACATCTCACCTCTAAAATACAGCAGTGGTGGTAATAGCATGGCATGGTTCTGCTATGTCTTAGCCAGGATGACTTGCTATCATTGATGGTACGATGTATTCAAATTTTTACCCGCAAATTTGTCTGACTATGGAGTCCAAACTGTAATAGTGCTTTAATATATAAATCTTTTACCTTGTTTCTGTTCCTCTGCGGTGTTAAGACATACATTAAGAAGCATCACATAGGAAGAAGTCAGCAAATTACCAGAACATCCCAATCTGTCATCCTAAATCAATGCTCACCCAATTCTGGAAAAAAGAAAGCTATTCATCCTGATTTAGAATGAACAGGGAGAAAAGGTATACTTGTGGGACAGAAAATATTGATGCCCAGAATCAATGATCTATGATCCAAGGCAGTGCGTACCTGTGGGAGAAAGGACTACTTGTCTTGAAGCAACATCCATTACATCTTTCATCAGACTACTCTAGATAAAAAGAGTGGCAAGCTCCTCCTTTAACCCAATCATCAAAGATCTTTGCCAGCTTCTTGGGCTTTCATTATGCAAACTGCAATTTATCCAAGTCTGCAAATCAGCGGAGGTCAACAATCACAATAGTATGTTAGAGGCAGTTAGAACCTTTAGGCCCTGTATATACTACACCAAGAAAATTATTCAACAGGAAATAAAACAATTTCAGGGTCATTGTAATTAAATACCACCAAAATATGGTGACCACAGAGAATTTCCAGTTAAGTGGATAACCAAAAGCCACAAAATAAGCTAGCCCTATAGAATCAATTCTTCCACAAGTGAATGGCCATTAAAAGGTGATTTTTATACCTGCACTTCAGCACACACTGTAAACTTGTCCAGAATATTTATGGTGGTTTTAACTGTCTGCCACATCACTCTCTGAGGTGTCACAAAGCAGCTGTAATCAAGTGTAGGAAACGAGTCCCATTTCATGGTGTTCTACGGTCCCATTCTCCCATCTCTTTCTCTCTCTCTCTCTCTCTCTCTCTCTCTCTCTCTCTCTTTCACTCTCTCTCTCCTCACAGCCGATAACTCCACGTTCGACAGTGCATGTAAATACTTACAACCTCATTTGGGATCTCATCAGCTGCTTTGTAAGACAAGGCAGAAAAACCTCCTCAGGCTTACAATTTTTTAATCTTAATAATAAAATAACTTCCATATGTCGCATTATATACAGAACAAATTTTTTGCATCATTAAATATCTGTGCTCAAAAAATAATCAATTATAGTTAAATGTATAAAACTATTACAAGACACTCCCTCATTTTTTGTTAGTATACTGTATATGTTTCATATTTTACAATGCTAAGCTGTTTACATGCTGTAAATAAACCTTGTATTGTTTATAAAGGAATCAATAATTTGTTGCAATGCATTATTGAATGAACATGAACAAATGCTGACAGCAAAGAATTACTGTGGTGATAATTTAATAATTTCAATAGTAAATTATAGGAAATGACCATATAAAGGATAGCTGCTAAAATGTTCAGCAATATGTGCATCCAATAATCAATAACAGGACTAAATGATCACCATCATGAATATCAACAAAAATATGGTAAGCATTTAAAATTATTTTTATTAGGAAATCCTTTGAAGGGTTGAAGCAATCTTATTAAGGACCCAAAGGTTTATTTTATGATGCCGAGATCTAAAACACTAGCAAAAATTTACAATACTGTTGTAAGGAGTGCACACTACACTTCCTCATGGACTGTCTTTTTTTTTAACACTTTGTAATGTTTGTTTGGTTAATTATTGCTTTCTAATCTATTGCAAAATTGATTACACCTTTGCATATATTACAATTTGTTGTTTTATGTTATTTTTATTTAATATTTTTATTAATTAAAATTCAAAACTTGGAATTTTCCCAAAGGTGCTTAAATTTTGCATAAGACTTTATAAGCTGATTAAATCTTCCCATATGTTCTACATCTGGAAATATTTTTGTTTGGAATATCTGCTCCAAATTGTTATATATTAAAAATAATTATGGTATATACAGTTGTTAATTACCAGATAATAGACAACAAATTTAAAAATCTGTTTTGACGATGTCCCTTAGGGTTGTGATACAACATGCCAATTAGCTGTTGTCAGTCAAAGCTGGGTCATCGATGAGTAGATGGCCCAAGTTTTTGCAATGGCCTGCACTGATGCCATTAATCAGAGGCTTTGGGTGGATTTTCATCCTGTTAAGCTTTGAATTTAGCTGGATCTGTAAAAAGATGAAGCTGCATGGCTGTTTTTTCTCTGCTTGGACACGGCGTTATGACACAACATGGCAGTTGGCTTCAGCTCTTTCTTTTGAAATCAGATTGGTATGTCAGAAGGACACCTGCAGAATAGGATACAAAATATATATCGACTTTTTTTTATCCCTTAAGGAGCTGGCTGATATTTTGTAATATTATCAATTATGTATCCACACTACAAGCTGTTCTAAAAGCATAACATTGACTGCTATGCACACCAGTTACTCCAACTCATTAGCTGATGAGAGCCAAAAATTCTTTTTTTTATATAAACTTTGTTCCTGTTTGAACTGTGGATATACTTCATCAGAATTTGCTCAGCCATGTTTTATTGATTGAAACTTACTGAAGCACCACATGCTCATTAGGATTGTACACGCTTACTTGAAATGAAAATGGATAGCAAAAATATTAGCTGACCAAGCTTCACCAGCAATCCCCAATTATAGCCATGTCTGCTAGCCAAACCATGACCTAATTTGTTGTACCAATACAAGAAAAAATAAGCTTGATTGAAATGAATATAAGATGGTTACTGATATCAAAGTAAACACATACTGTATAATAACCATATGCAGTACAATGCAGAGCTTAGCTAAAAACTTTCAAAAAATTTATAAATTAATAGTATTTTTTTCTCTTAGTTATAAAATAACACATATTTCAGCTGATTTTGTTTTCTTTAAACACTCCTAAAGCCATAAGATAGTCAGTAGGATAGAAAGTTTCTGAATATTAAGGCTCCCATTTTTTTTCAGACAATAAGACATGAATTTTGAGTCATTCGCATGTATAGCATATCTTTCTACAACAATCCTGTTTGTAGAAATCATACTTTGCTTCCAGGTTCCTATTTTGGGTTTAACATTTTTCATTGGGAGGTTGTTGTATCATTGCACCAAGAGACCTGGACCTTCATACCACTGCCCACATGCTGACCAGGTAAAGGGACAAAATAAATTTGTATATAATATTCCAGATATATATTATGCAGTCTAGATGTCCCAATCTTTGAAACATGTCAGTCAGTTGATGGTATGGCAGAAAGTGCACATTCTGCATTTTTTTTATCTTAGGCTTTTGAAGTGATATTCTGTCAAATTTAATGTTTGTCATGTCTTTAGTGTACTGCATTTACTTGATACTGTCAATTTGTATTCTTGTTATGAGCTAAGATTTTTCAAAATTCAGGCTCGTTTTGCTTCTCCTGAGAAATGCAAAGCACATAGATACTTAAATGAATCAGTGATGGCACTGAAACAAACGACTTTATTCTAACAAACAGCCCATGAAAAGCCTCAGGGAACAGAAGAAAAGTTTGCCTCGCTGGTCTCTGTTGGAAGCTTTTTGTTTCAAAGACAACAGTGAACATCTCAGAGCACATCAAAGGATCTGGGCATGTATTCAAACCTCTACACTAATGTAAGAAGACTGCTATGCATAAATGTGATTATGTAGGGGGATTTGTAATGTTAGGGTGGTTGACTGGGGAATAGTTTATTGTACTGTGCATTGTATTGTTTTAAGCAGTTTATAAAGTTATACAAACTTATTTGTGAAGTCTTACTCATTTAGAGGTTTCTCAAGGAACTATGAAGGGTTTTTGGTTATTGTAGTCTTAATTTTGTGTAATCCTGTGTTAGTGTCTTAATTTTATCTGTGTATTATTCCTCTATGTAGTAACATAGCAATCGTAATAAACTGACAGAAATGATTTGTAGATTTTTTAATAAACATATTAAAATCAGACTGTTTTTTTAGTAACATATAGGTTCAGAAAACGTGAAGTTTACTGCTGGTTTATTTGCTAGTATCCTTTATTTTTCAAACCTATGCTGTTATTTATTCTTAATGTGCAATGCTCTTCACGTTGTTTCCCCTAAAATATCTTTACTTAAACTTCTATTTCTAAAAACTAAACTATTTTAAATAAAATAACAATTTTAAATTAATGTTTAAGGAAATCAATTTACTATATGAATTTTTAAGTTATATGGTAAAAAAATAAACATAAATAAACTAAGGCTGTGCAACCATTTACATGAAACTATCTATAGCTTTCAGATTTTTTGTAGATTTTTTTGTAGATGCTTTTTTGTAGATTTTTTTAACTGGTTTGACAGTTTATAGTAGGCTCTAGACTCAACTGGGTTTATTTCTGTTTTTCTGTTTAAAGTCATATTGCTTTAAGTTTTTTTAAGGCTTTGATGTTTTCTTTGGTTTACCAGTATGGTTTTCTTGTACAATCTTCCTAATCTGCTGGTACTTGGTCCAGATTTTAAACTGGGAACTGCCTGGAATCATCCTTTGTAACAATACATGATTTACCTTTTTAAAAAAGTTTTATATCCTCTCCTTTGTATCAACTGACATCCCTCGTGTTCGAGCCATGATTCATGTCATTCTGCTTTGTGTAACAGCTTACCAAGAAATGAACGCTCTTTTTTAACTAAAGACTAATTTGCAGATTTGATCAGCTGTTTTAGCAGATTAGCAGATTTGAACAGGTGTTTGTTTTTTTTTTGTCCTATACCTGATCTTTAACAATTAATTTGTTTCTTTTTAATTGTTTTTAATGCCATTCAGTTGAAACTTTGGAAAAAGTGGCATGTTTCTGTGATAATTTTATTTCGTACTAAATAAAAACATTGAAAGAAATATCCTCCATGAGTGTAGATTTCATAATTTTTGTCAGGTATTGTAGTAGATAATTAGGTTTACTATATTTAAAAATTATCATTAAGTTATCGTGAAAATACTTGACTTAAATACTATTACTTGATCTTTAAAAATTTGTCACGAAGCAGGAAGGAATACTTGCACATACGTACAGCAATCAAATGCTGTCAAAATAAGGCCAAGCTTGCTTAACCATGAAAATCATTTTTTGTCAGGGGCAACACTGAGAGTTTATTTACCAGCAGCTGCCCGACTAGTAATGCATCATAGGGCACCGCAACTAGCCTTGGTATTTATTATCTGACAGGACCTCACTAATATCATTATGGATTATACAGTAACTGTGCCCTCGAATTTACTGCTTTTTATGACTCAAGGATTGCTTGGGTCTCTTGGTCCATAAATGTTGAGGCAGATGATCCCTCACAGAGTGAGAGGGTGATAAATGTTACTTTCATCCTAAATCAGCATTCTTTTAACAGAGAGAACATCCAGGATGCTGTCAGAGCAGCTCATATCTGCGGAGCTCTATTATTTTTACAAAAAGTCATCTTAATTTCAAAAGCAGGAAACTGAATAGCTTACTGAATCTACCAAATGCGAACACAACTTGTTTGATCCATTAACTACTGGAATACAACATCAGTGCTAAGACACCTGTTATTTTAAAAATAACAATAATAATGCTTATATCATTATACTAAAATGTATACTTGGTCAATGGTTTAGTAAGAGAAATGATCCAAAATTAAACATCTGTGAGAAGAAAATGTATAGACACTTTTAGGTTTAGCAGGTAACAAAGTCTGTATGTTAGAACATTCGCTTTTAAAGATTTATCATGTCATGTACAAAGGTGATTTCTTATGACCTAATTATAAGATCTTATGCTCATTAGGATGGAATTAGATTCTAAATTCTTAAGTATAATTTCAGGTTATTGTTTACATTTAGAGATTATTTTGTAACCTCTTCCACAGTGATAGTCATCAGAAATCACATTTGTTCATGCCATGATATACTTCCCCAAACATGCTGAAAAGACTTTGATAGATGACTTTCCTTTAAATTAAATAGGGTACACCTTATTGTCATCCCGTTGACTAAAAACAGCTGACTTCAATTCCACATTCAAATTATCTGCCAATCCTAAATGTTTACTTGTGTGTGCATATTATTGCACTGTATATGATTGGATGTGAGAGAAATCATATGCCTATATAAAGCTTATATCAATACTAAATTTTTAAAACAATAGCCAAGGCAACAGTAAATTTTTGTTCTTTCTGTATTGTCCAACTGCAAATAACAATTATATCATCTAGTACATAATAATAAAAAACCAACCAATACAAATAGAAGAAACCTGATAGTACTTCTGATTCTCTTAAATATTTAGAGGAGCTGGCAGAAGGGTCATAATCTTAAAGGACAACATCTATTATTTATCCTAAGGCTTTATGAATTAGGGATGAGGTAATCTAGCCACATATGTTTTACATCAAAAATGGTAAAACCACTGTTGTTATTAACATATACCATTCCGTTTTATTATATAGTACTTCAAAATTCTGAAAATCTCCTTAGCTTTTAAAAATATCCAACCATAATGGTAGTCTGCTGTTTTTTACTTAAATACTTTGGTTCATTACTAACCTGACATGAATGTGTGCTAGAATTTTAATAAAAATGTGACCGCATATTCAACCAACCAGCAAATACATTAATCTGTTAATTAATATCTTGAGTTCAGGACCAGCAGGCTGTAGAAATGAAGCTGTTGTTAGATTGTACTTAACACTTCAGCCAGTGCAAAGAGTAATTTGATATGAAACATTAAAGCGCAATTAGTCTGTGATTAATTGTCTCCCATGTGATTAATTAACCATAAATCTTTACTGCGCCCTAGACCCATGTTCGATTCCATGTTGTGTAATTATTAAAGGTATCACAACCCAGAGTGAATATATATTTGCAGCCAAACAACCTCCCAGGAAGACTTCATCATGCGGACAGCATCCATTCATCACATCCAAACACCCCAATATGTGGTCGTAAGCGGCGCTCTGAGGTGCCGAGCTATGAAAACTGCTGCATCCCTGAGCAACACAATCACCATAATTCTTTCAGTTTAGTGCAACTGCATAGCCAAATGTGTCCCTGTCCTAAATGCGGTGCGGAGGCCTGATGGATTTTGAAGAACAGTGGATTTTTTTTATTAGACTAAAATCTGTTGAAATATATGCTAAAATTACAATTTGCTAAATTATAAGACCAAACTACAAAACTAACGATTAAAAGATTTTTCCTTCAGTGGAAGTAATAAATATTTGTAACAATATTTGTGACCTGAATCTCAGACTCTAAATATTTTCTTGTCAATTATAATATAATATCATGTGCAGTAAGGTTAATTTTATGTGAATTTGCTCTAAGGAAATGTGGAAACAACAGTTCATTGTAATTATTCCTGTTTTATATCTTGCCTTTTATTGAGTTGTAGGACCTCACACGAGTGTCCATCTGTTTGCCTGTCCGAAGGGCAGATGTCTTTCACCCTAAGGCCATTTCTGTTCTAGCTGGTGGTTCCTTCTTTGACACAGGTGCCCTTTTAATCAGTGAAATGTTCTAACAGAACAACCCTCTCTTGTTCCCTGTGTTGCTTTTGCAGGGACCATTGCCCAGCTCAGCATCCTATTGGGTGGCTGACCAAGGCATGCTGTCTCTGTGATATAATGGGATGCGACAGGATGCCAATGAGAGCCAGCAGGAAAGGGATGAGTACACAGAGCTGCTAGATTAAAATTGTATTTGTATCTAATGTTTTCTAACATTTATTTATAAAATTGTATATTGTGGGATCAGATTGATAAATATTATGTTAATGCTAATATGGGTAAACAGAGGAAAAATGGGAAAAATAAGGTGCTTATGTAGGAAGGAATTTACAAACTTTATCCATCCATTATCTTCCGCTTTATCCTCTACTAGGGTTGCGGTTGGGTTCCCCATGCCCATCCAGGGGAGAACGTTTCGGGCGCTGGGCAGATACATCCAGGACAGGGCGCCAATCTAATGCTGGGCACACACTCACTCACATAAACACACTCTATATGGGGCAATTTGGAGAATTCAATTGACCTTGATCCATGTTTTAGGGCTGTGGGAGGAAACCGAAGAACC
Organism: Corydoras sp. C115; assembly: GCA_019802505.1. Classification (NCBI taxonomy): domain Eukaryota; kingdom Metazoa; phylum Chordata; class Actinopteri; order Siluriformes; family Callichthyidae; genus Corydoras; species Corydoras sp. C115. The sequence continues at coordinate 8,401,444 of JAFMOC010000006.1, read as the reverse complement.
CGGAGAAAACCCATGCGGACACGGGGAGAACATGGAAACTCCACCCAGATACACAGTAACAAAAATGTTCATAGGTAAAAATGGCTGACCGTTTTTATTTCAAAACCAGAAAATGATCAGTTGCTAATTTTTTTCCCCTCCTTTCAGACTCAAATGGCACAGCAATTTTCTGGGTTGGTTAAAAGATTTTTAGTTTGTTTTGGTATGGAAACAGGTACTCAGAAAGGATACTGATAGTTTTAGATCTATACCTTTCTGTCTACAGATAAAGTGACAAAAGAGGGATTAAAGTCGCTTTAGCACATACTGACAATACTACTTCACTTAATGACATGAGTTTGACAGAGCTTAAATGAAAGCACCTGTCTGTGCAAGAAGCCAAGTGTCTGTCAGCATAGTCTCAGAAAATCTCTCAAAATCCTTTTGCCCTTGGGGATGGAAGCACCTGTAAGACACTGACAAACTGAATTTCCTACAACAGTTTTAAAAAAAATAATACCTTTCAGAAACATACATACAGTACCAAAAAATGGGCTGTGAAAAAGGTACAGGGGTGAGGCTTACTGTATGAAAATACAATGCCGGTTAGAGATGTTTATTCACAAATAAACAATGATTCATTTAATGGCATGCCACAGCTGTAAGAAGCTAACTCATTACTGTGTAGATTTTGTATGTTCTCTTGCCTAATTCTATGGGTTTCCTGGTAGTTTATTATCCTTTCACAGTTATGTAATTTTGGCCAATAAATGGGTTTTAGCACTGTTTTAATTACAACAAACAGAAAATTAAATGTCATACATGTTCCAGTTGAAAAATAATAAAAAATATCTAAATTTACATGTAAAACAGAATAGTAGAGTCCAGCTTTTGTGTGACTTAAAGTTAGTCAAATATGCCTTTTATTTAAAGTCAAAAATTATTTAAAAACAACTGCACAGCCTAAAAGCTGTATCAAAAACCATTAGATTGTTCCAAACAAGTATTTATATTCATAATCATTAATAATGTTATTAATTTATATTTTATATCACATTGTTATATTGTGGCTTCTAGTCTCTGTTCTAGTATAACCCAACAGCAATCAATAGAGTTGAAGTCTGAGCTCTTTAAAACATGTTGAATGAGTTTGTTTTTTGTGGATCTCCAGTTGCCTGAACACTGACTTGAACACATCTCACATGATTTGGAGCAATGATCAATAGTGCCTGACCAAGCAAAGATTCTTTTGATTAGATGTTACACATTTTTTAAAGACACACTCTAATTCCATCTTCTGAGAACTCATGTCAAATGGTCTTAGGAAGAAAGCAAAAGCATTCTCTTTATTAATGCTTATAGCTTTAGAATGGAATGTCCAAAGCTCCACTAAGCCATAAAGCTTACCCTTGTTGATACCAGTCTTATTTTATTTCTGCAAAGGCACTGGGAAAATTCTAAATACATGGCATCATTCTCCACGAAGTACCTGGAGTTTCTAGATTTAAATTCTGCCAAGAACATTGTAAATCTTCAAACAGATAAATGAAATAAATTACACAGAATCCCCTGGCCTAAACTTTACAGGGCACCTGTGGGGTTATTCTGAAATAGAGTCGGTTGGTGTATTTTATTACACCAAATTTGCTTAGGTGAAAGTATGGTTCCCCAGTGTGTTCCCCAACCAAAGGAAGTGTGATGGTCTGGAGCTGTTGTGCTGGATTCAGAATTGGCAATTAATGACACACTGGACAAAAGATGTTACCGCAACATTTTGGAGATCAATGCAATACCATTGCTCTATGCCTAGTTGGTCAGGGGTTCATAGTACATCAAAACTGAAAACAATGAAAACTAGCTTTGAAGACAATGCCGTTGCTTAAACAGTATCTGATTTACATTGTAAAAGTATACCTTGAGCCCAGAGAAAATAAATTAAATACACAAGTAATGCAGTGTTTCATTTCTTTATACACGGAACAGAACTTTTTACAGAGAATTTTAGGCACCATTAAATGCCACTGGGAAATGTTCCGAATAAAATATCACCAGGGCAACAGACTGATTTGTGCTTCTCTTGCAGATCCTATATTTGCAGAACAGGGCCAGGTAATGTTTGAATCATAAAGCATGCTAATAGTCAAATCTCTATGCAGGAGATATAGCAGACGTGAATGCCATATGTTCAATAACTGCGGGCTCAGGTTTATTGTCACATTCCTGCACTAAATGGACCACTTCCAACACATTTAGTGGAGCCATCATTTCAATATACACGATAGAATGTTGTTTGTGTCTCATCTAGTAATGTAAATCAGGCAAAAACACTCATGCATCAGCTTACATGAGTGTATTGTACTGAAAATGCCTGGTACATAAGAAACCCCCTTAGAATAGTTAAAGAGAGCTTTAGAAGCTTAAGCTTTAGAACCCTGTTTAAAACATAAATATTTTCAAATTAAAATCCACGTTCTTCTATCTTCCTGGATAACATTTAAGTACAGTGTATGTATGTTCAAAATTAGAATTGAATCTAATAATTCATTTTGGAATATTTTAGCTCAGATAAAGTGCCCGGTTAGCATTTCCTCTATATTTGTGACACACTGGTCTGTTGGCAAAAGTCCTGATTAGATTTACGTTTTACAATACACTACATTGTAATACACTGCATTATAATACTGATAAATGTAATCAAAACACTAATTCAAATCAATCAATAAAAATACAAAAATACATACTTTTTAAAGTTTGTTAAAGGGGGTAAATTTGAACATTTTTGTAGAATAAGTCAGCTGTAGCATTATAAAATGTTGAATGTATATGCATAGCCGCTGCTGGCAAGCACAAGAAGTTCAGCAATGCTTGTAATTTGTACACGTTGTATTCAACACTGACAGTTAAGGCTGACAACAAACGTTCTAAAAAAAAGATTTGTGTAATACTTTATGTAATAGGAGTGTGATGAATCAGGAAAAGAAAGTCGACACTGCTAATAGTCAATCTGCTAACTAAAGTGGGTGCTTGTGTCATTGATTCCAGATGGCACAGTCTACATTAAAATGAAGATGGCTTTAGCAGCAGCAGCAAAATGCCATTATTTTTGTGAACATCAATTATTAGCACTATTATTTATATTTAGTTTGATTTTATTATAGCTTATTACCATTATGCTTTATTAACCTATTTATGTTAAAATTGTGTTGCAGGTGCTGGAAACTAATCTAGTGTTCTTTACATTTACATATGGTAGACACTTTTATCCAAAGCAACTTACAAGGCGAGCAGGATCGGCCAAAGCACCACTGGAGCAATGAGGATTAAGGGCCTTGCTCAAGGACCCACATTGGTAACATTAGTGGACCTGGGATTTGAACCCACAACCTTCATATATGATAGCCCAACATCCTAACCACTGAGCTACCACTCACTCATATTTCTTTGAAAATAAAGGCAGAGATACATTTTGTACGATAGAAATCAAATGCAGGGCACTCATGCAAAGCAACACATACACATGTAAGATAATAAAACATGATTTTGATTTTGTTATTTTTAATTAAATAAAATTTTTACATCCTGTTCTACATGTTACTTATGTGATATACCAAAGACTAAAATATTTATTACATTACAAACTATTTTGAATACATGGAAAATAATAACCTGACCAATAAATTAGGAAGTGTGTAACTGTAAATGGAAAAAGGAAAACTTTATTTAGAAAATCTGTAAAGCAATTTGTCTTGCAAAGTCTTTCTTATAAATAAAATATATTCTATTTTAGAATTATTTAATAAAAGGTGTCTTATTTGTAATTTGTTGTGAATCTTCCATCCACTATAAAGAAGAGAAGGATTTTTGACAAAACATTTAATGTGTTGTTAGTTTGCTTTTGTTTTTAATATATTACCCATGTGTTTATGCATGCAAGCAGACCTCACCCCAACAGAATATATTCTATATTCATACTGTCAGATCTCTAACTTCAAAAGGCTTCGCCACCCATTGCCACTTCTCCTTCAGTAGGAGTAGTGGCAAAGGATGACTCCCCCTCGAGGCTGATGCGACCTGTCGACAAACAACAGCACCTGACTCTGCCATTAACAATGTCTGATGAATATTCTAATGCATTGACAGGATGTGCACAGTAGCTAGCGGCCATTCCACAGCAATTCCACCCAATCATTAATTACATGGGCCTGAAATGTGTGATGTGAAAATGCACATGCCCGGTTCCCTTAAGCTTTTAATTATCTAAATGCATTCACCCTTTTCCCATTGATCACATCTTAGGCTGATTTGATTATTTTAACTGTGACTTACAAAAGAGACAATACACAACATATCTGGGTAAAAGAACATCTAGACAAGTGACACTTGGCTTGACATACAAGTAAGAGCCATGTCAATCAAGTATGCTTTCCGTGTTCATATGTCCTCTCCAAATCAAAACCATGATAAATATGAAAGAATGTAACTTGTAATGGCTCCCATGTGTAAATATGTTTGTCTGTGTGTCTGTGTATTTCCTGCATTTCACACCATGAGCACTGTAACAGGTTTCAGCATTTAACACAAACCTACTCATGTTAAATTCATTAAACACAAAAGTAATTGTAAACTTTACTCTAAACTTAAAATTTTATATTAACCCTATTAAGAGTCCACTATTATAGAGCATGTGTTAATTTAGTGACACTAAGAGCAGAACAAATAGTCATTTATTAAGCAGGGGTGTCCAAACATTTACATAGAATTGTATCTTTTATAAATAAATGATTATTAAACCATGAAAAAATGACTATAAAACAGTTGTATGAACAGATATGATGTGTCAGACTGAAGATTAAGCTTTGTAAAATGACAGAATCCTAATATCTTGTCTCATTTTCTGTGGTCCTGTTAGACATGGCAAATGACCTTGAGGCACAGAGGACATCCTAAAAGAACAGAGATGATGATGGTGTGTAGCTTTCAATTTGACTCAATGCCATTTATGTCCCAGTAGCTCACTGATGGATGCCCTTACACCACCACTACCACATCCTGTCATGATAGAACCTAATGGGAGACTATTCCAATTATCCAACTTGTTATATTTATACCTAGGTTTTGAAGGCAGCATGTGTATGTAAGCTTCGTATAAGGGAAATAGTGATCTTGTCTTAGTGCACTAATGAACAATTTTTTGGAAGTGAACAGGTCAGATTTTGGGAGTGGTCACAAACTGTTAGAATTAATTATGTATTAAGTCATGAATAACAATTCTATAGTGTCTGATGGACAGAATAACCACATGTTTCATAAGACAATGTGATATCCTAAACAAAAAAAATAGAATTTTGTTATATGTTAAAATAAGCAGTTATTACTGTATACAGAAAACAAAATACTATCTTTTACACAGATTGTCTTTGTTAACCTCTCTTTATGTTCTGAACAGAATAAATGCATGCATCCATTTAAAAAAAAAATACCAATTTGGGAACAATGTGAAGTTAAACATTCAACTTTGCATCAAACAGCACTTGAATAATACTCACAGAACAAATCAATCAAACCAGTTACATAAACCTAACATTTAATTTAAGTGGATCTACAGACCAACATAACACATTTACATTTAGTCATTTAGCAGACCCGATTATTATACAAACAGCGATTATTCCAGATTCTCTGAATCTTTTGATGACGTTATACATGGTTGATGATGATAACTTAAAAGTCTTTGCTATTTATGCTGGGTAACACCATTCTGGTATTGCTGCACTATCTTTCTGTGCAACAATGGTGGAATTGGTGATCCTCTTACCATCTTGGCTTCTGAGTGACACTGAAACTCTGAGAAGCTCTTTTTAAACCCAATCATGTTGTCTGACCTAATTAGTGTTAATTGGTTTTCCAGCTGTTCATGATATGCTCACTTTCCTTTTTTCAGACACTTATTGCTACTTGTCCCAACTTTTTTGGGATTTGTTGACACTATGAAATTTTGATTCAACATATTTTTCCTTTAAAATGTTACATTTACTCAGATTAAACTTTTGATCTGTCATCTATATTCTACTATGAATAAAATATTGACATTTTCCATCTCCACCCACATCATTGCATTCAGTTTTTATTCACAATTTGTTTAGTGTCCCAACTTTTTTGGAATCCGGTTTGTAGATAGATATATACCTTGTCCAAATTATATATTTTTTGTAAGTTTTGCATGCTGTTGCCAACTACAAAGAGTAAATGCAATATTTAATCAAATCCAAAAGTAATAAAACTACTGTTACCTGTTGTCCGTCTTTCCCCGGGAAAGGGCGGCTAACGCAGAGTTGCTGCGTTCAGCCGCTCGCGCCTAGTGAGCGCTCCCGGGATACCGACCACGCGGGGGAAAATGCGTGCGTCGGTCCACGGCGAACGCTCCCACGGAATACGACCCACGCGGAGAAAGTGCGCAGCGCCGCACCGTGGTTGTACGCGGAAGGAGAGTCCAAACACCGGGATAAAAACCAAAATGAGAATTTAATAAAAATTGGTGTAGGGACACCAACGAAAAGGGGGAACAAACAAACAAAGTAACACCGGGTATACATAACCACAAAACAAAGACGTGCGGCGAAGGGAAGGAAAACTCAGAATAAATACAAAAGGAACTAAACACGTGAACAAAACAAACCAATCACCCAACTGAAACAATTAAGGACACAAACGAGGGACAGGTGCCATAGGCACCTGTGACAACTACCACAGCAAAGAAATTTGTCTTATTTGTTTGTTTTTGGTCAAATTTGTGCATAAATATATGATTTATATAAGGTAATAAAAAAGCGAGCTTTTTATTCAACCTCAGTAAAATTGAATGAATTTAGAAAACTTCCCAAAGACATACTCAAATTCTTTTAGAAATTATTTGCAAATTTGTGACTGGTATTTAAAATGTATTTACATTAAATCTTCTACAGGTTTTTAATTGTATTTGTATGCGGCACTAAGGGTCAGTAGAGAAAACTTGTTAGTCAGGCACGACAGTAGATATGGGTTAGAAAAAGCAAGTTTTTCTTTATTTTATAAAGCACAGACAATACCATTTTTCAAAAATATCATTTTTCAATACATGTGTAGGTTTTTTTAATACCTTTGTTCATATGGTTTTAATACTACAGTATTACTGCGTACGGCCTAAAATTTGGTAAATAAAGCTTGAAATTCTTTGTGCCTTCTAGCTGATGCTATATGCAGTGCATGTATGCACACTTTCTGCCCATTGATCACAGCTTAGAGGAATTGATTATTTAAACAGTGGCTAGCAGAGGTGACAAGACAACACAGCTCGGTGAAAAGGACAAAGATAATGAGAAACTAATGCTTGCCATGCTGCTTCACAATATACATCTTTAATAGATTAAAAAAATATTTGGGATGTAAATGTGTTTGCTATGTTATTCTGTTAAATATAATTTAATTATGGCGGCATGGTGGCTTAGTGGTTAGCACATTCGCCTCTTAGCGCTAGGGATTCCTGGTTCGAATCCCAATCTGGGTGGAGTTTCTATGTTCTCCCCGTGTCCGTGTTGGTTTCTTTCGGGTTCTCCGGTTTCCTCAAACAGTCCAAAAACATGGATCAATTCAATTAAATTCTCCAAATTGCCCCGTATAGAGTGTGTTTGTGTGCTTTTCTGTGTGAGTGTGTGCCCAGCGATGGATTGGCACCCTGTCCTAGATGTATCTGCCCAGCGCCCGAGACTTTCTTCCCTGGATGGGCATGGGGAATTTAAGTTGTGCTATTTAACATTATTGACTTTTACAAACAGACCAACGAGTTTCCCTCAGTAATATTTTGTCTAGGGATTCATGAGCATGTCACATTTTATTCTTTATTCCTTGTAAGAAAGTAAAATTAATAAAAAAATGATGAGACAATTTTTGTTAATAAAATGACAACATACATGGCTAAACCCCATTTGGAGTTAAACAACATTTCGTTAAAGACAGCGATCTGGCAAATAAGACCATATTTTGAGTTACAGTACTTGGAGATCTAAGGATATTATATTATGTATGCTTAATCCTTTAATCTATGCCAACTGTATTACACTCTGTTTTCTGTGAACAATGTACAAAGATAATGCAATAATTGTCATGATATTGAATGTTAAGTATATAAAACATGCGGTCAAAAAGAGACACATGTAATAGCAAGAAATTAAATACCAGGACTTAATATGGTATATGGAAATTGTACTTAATCCTTTCTCCTGCACTAAGCAGTATATCAAGATTTACTGGAACTTGGGAGAAGCTAAATCATTATAGAGAACAAAAGATCTGTAGGATTTATCATGGGTAACAGCTGACATATGACAAGTAATGCTATGATAAACCCCTCTGATCCCGAGATCTTGTGGTTTATTGTTCAATTGGTGTGTGCTGAAATGGCACTGAGTGATAGTTGGGTTGCATGATAGAATGTGGTGTTTAGTCCACTGAGATGTCTGACACAAAACTGTCTAAAATGAGAGAAGCAACGAGAGCCAACAAGCAGGAGAGCAAGACAGTAAATTTGAACTACCCCTATTTGTGATGACATGTGTCATGACTGTAATAATGATAGGGTATTTTTTTTGTTTTGAGTCCCTGGATCATTGTATGACTTTCTTTTCCTGAGCCTAGAAGGCAAAGCAAAAAATAGACACAAATACACACATAAGTTTAGAATTAAATGCCTTTGGCCAAATACACTGACACTCCTGGACTCTGCTCAAACAGATGGGCTTTTTACTGGAACCGTTTGAGTAAAGTACCCGCTTGAGGGTAGTCAGCTGTCCCTTCTAAATTCTGAGATCACCCTTTCCCCTGTGTTTTTTCCATTTGTATTTCTCAAAATCCCACAGCAAAACCAATTAAAGAATTGTTTTCACACAGACATTGAAAACCTTATTTTTACAAATCTTAACAGTGTGATTACAGTATGCCATAGGAATTGTGCTGTGATCTTATGTATGTCATTGTTTATTGCACCTAAAATCTTAACCTTTCCATTAAGAAATAGTATAAGTGTTGAAGACAGAAAAATCAATTTAAGGTTAGTTCTTAACCAGGCACAGTTGCAACAGGGCACAGCATGACACTTGCTAAGATACAATCTCATTTCTAGAGAAGCCCAATGAAAGACTATCACTCTCCCAGTGCTCAATAACGACAAGCTCATATTTCTTTGTTGGTGATTTAAGACCTTACAGCAGTGCCTTGGGCTTTAGCCCTGCTCTGATGCACTGTCATGAACTACATCTAGTACGTAGGTTATTTATTTTACCCAGCCAAAAGCCACGCAGTGACACATGGGCATAAGCCATTGCCCAATCCATCTTTGGACTAAATACATGTCAGCCAGATCAGGTTTGAGCCTTAAAAGCGAGGTGAAGAATGTTATAGATTGGCATTTCTAAGTCCATGAATCAGCCCACCCTACTCCCGAAGAGTTCAGAGTAACTTTTGCTTGTGGTGTGTATCTTGTCGATTGTGTCATCATGTTGATTAATAAGTCTTGTACAGAAAGGGGAAGAACATGTCCATATATTATGCTTGTGATGGCCTTGACACAGTAAAATACTGACTGGGGATTTTTTGAACATGCTAGAGAAGTGAAAAAAAAATCAGGATATTACAAACAGTAATTGCATTTAGAGGTAACATTAATAAACCCCAATCACAAAACCTGACAAATGTTTTAAAGTTTGTTGTGTTAAATTCATGTTTTTCAGAAAAGTTATCATTAAACATTAAACTTTTTTGGTTGAGGAGCGGCGCAATGGCTAGTGGTTAGCATGTCCACCTGTCAGTGGGTGGGGTCCCAGGTTTGAACCCCAAGCTATTTACTTGTTCTCTGTCAAATACTTGCCATCCGACCACTGGAGGCTCTGCGCATAACTACGCAGGGTTAGGTGTAGCGGATCGAATGAGCGAGCCAGGCGACCAGGTAAGCAAAAAGAAGGTTTAATACCGGAATGGCGGAACCAAAACCCAAAGCACGGGAGGAACGTGCCGGGAAAATAAACATTAAATACTGAAAACGAAAGGAAATGCAACAGGGAAACCAACCGTGACCTAAGCATACAATTATACATACATACAATGCTGGCCTGCTGAACCGGGGAACACGTGCTATGCAAGTATGGTCAGCAGGCAGCATGTGACTAGGTATGACCCAATCCCCGACCTCGGTGATGGGACCTACCTACGGAAACCCCGAACGGAAATACTCAAAACTCAAAACAGAAAACCCAGGGGGGAGTGGCGTAGCACTCCCAAACCTAAAATATTGCCCTCCCAATTTTTATGTGAAAACAATGGGGGGGGGGGTATAGCCAACCGGAATAGGAGTCATAGAAAAAGGAAAAAAAAGAAAAACCAATGGGGGACCGGGACCCTGCGGGGCCAAAGTCCACTCTGGTGGAGCGTACGATTTGCGTATGCCAAGGCGGCTAGTCCTTTTGAGGGCACGAAGGTGGCGAGGCCTTTTGAGGGCGCGAAGGCGACAAGTCCTTTTGAGGGCGCGAAGTCGACGAGGCCTTTTGAGGGCGCAGAGGCGGCACGGCATTTTGAGGGCGCAGAAGCGACGCGGCCGTTTGAGGGCGCGGAGACGACGCATCCGTTTGAGGGCGCGGAGACGAAGCGCCTGTTTGAGGGCGCAGCGGCAACGTGGCCGTTTGAGGCCGTGGAGGCGACACGGCCGTTTGAGGAAGCGGGGGGGGTGACGCGACCATTTGAGGAAGCGGAGGCGACGCAGCAGTTTGAGGATGCGGAGGCGATGCAGCCGTTTGAGGATGCGGAGGCGATGCAGCCGTTTGAGGACGCGGAGGCGACACGGCCGTTTGAGGAAGCGGAGGCGACGCGGCCGTTTGAGGAAGCGAAGGCAATGTGGCCTTTTAAGGGCGCAGAGGCGACGAAGCCTTTTCAGGGCGCAGAGACGACAAAGCCTTTTCAGGGCGCGGAGGCCATAAAGCCTTTTGAGGGCGCGCAGGAAACAAAGCCTTTTGAGGGCGCGGTGGCGACGCGACCTCTTGAGAGCACGGAGGCGGCGCGGCCTCTTGAGAGCACGGAGGTGGGGTGGCCCTTTGGGGAGAATACCTGCGGACTCTGACGCTGGAGAGGCTAACGCTGACCCTGGTGCAGGAGAGGCTAACGCGGACCCAGGTGCAGGAGAGGTTAACGTGGACGGAGGGAGGGAGGGAGCGTGACCGCAGGGGCAACCTGAGTAGACGCGACCGCAGGGGCAACCTGAGTAGGCGCGACCGCAGAAACATCTCTGTCTTCATGCCGTGTGTCCGGAACAGAGTCTGTGAGCAGAAGGCAAACAGTCCTGAGTGGAAGGTAAACAGTCCAGAGCGGGAGGCAAACGGTCTAGAGCGGGGACCCCAGAAGACCTCCACTTCACCATTGGACCACTGGAGAGAACCCCTTGAACCAGGCTGGAAACCTTGCACTTACTCCCAGCCTCCTTCCTCTCCGCCTCCTGGACACAAAAAGACAGAGCCAGTACCATGGCAAAACCACATAAAGCTAGGTCCTTATCTACAGAGACGAAGGACACCGGAGGTCTGGCCGAGGCAGGACCTGAGCTCAGGATGCAACCCAAGCGGATCACGGACGGCTCGGAACGGGAAGCGACCGACGCAGCCCGGAACACGCAGCCCGAATAGAACACCCGAGCCCTGTCAGAAATGCAGGTGCTGCGGTGCGGATCGCTGACGGCAAAGCACGGATCCGGGAGCGGCTCCCTGGCTGCGCGGAGGGACTTGAAGGGCGGGTTGTTGACCCGGGTGCTGCAAACGGCGCGAAGCGGATTACTCCCGGAGCGGGGCGACTCGCTGACGGCGCGGAGCGGGTCACGGGTGGTATGGGTCACGGGCGGCGCGGGGAGGCCCGCTGGCGGCGTGGAGCGGCTTGCCAGCGGTGCGGAACAGCTCGCTAGTGGCGTGCAGGGCTCGGAATGGCGCGTAGGTCGGACTACTGACCCGAATGCTGCGAGGCGGATTGTTCATGGCGCGGGGCGGCTCGCAGGTGGCGCGGAGCGGCTCGCTGGTGGTGCAGAGCGGCTCGCTGGTGGCGCGGAGCGGGTTACTGGCGGCGCAGAGAGGCTCACAGGCGCAGAGAGGCTCAATGGCGCATAGGTCGGACTACTGACCCGAGTGCTGCGAGACGGATTAGTCACGTAGCAGGGCGGCTCGCGGACGGTGCGAAGCGGCTCACTGATGGTGCGGAGCGGCTCGCTGACAGTGCGGAGCGGGTCACGGGCAGCGCGGGGAGGCTCGCTGGCTGCACGGAGCGGCTTGATGGCGGTGCGGAACAGCTCGCTGGTGACGCGGAGTGGCTTGCTGGCCTCGAACCGGCTAGCCGAGGTGAGACAGTCATCCTCGCTGACTACCAAGCTCTTGGCCCACCACCAAGCGGGTCCCAGCAGCCTGGAAAGGTAGTACAGCACCCGCTCACAGTCCAACAGTTCCCGTCCGGTCACGCAGTCAAATACCTTGCAACAGCTGATGATGTACGGGAGTGGTTTCAAACCCACCCCGTCGCAAGGTACCGGGAGCTTACACGGAGTGGAGAGAGGGAAACTGATCTCCCCATACTCCGGGACGCGGTCAATAACCCTTATCGGTCAAAAAATCTTATGGCGGGGCTAGCGCCGAAGTAACGCACCGGGACGCTGCAGCCGGAGAGGCGGCTAATGGCGGGGCTAGCGCTGAGGTAACGGAACAGGACGCTGCAGCCGGAGAGGCGGCTAATGGCGGGGCTAGCGCTGAGGTAATTCAACGCTGCAGAACGGAACGCTGCAGCCGGAGAACAAAAACAGACCGACTGCCGAGACTAACCTGATACACAGAGGACGCGGCAGCGGGAACACAAAGAAGTGGGACGCTTACCCAGACGTGGAATCCTGGACTTCACTAGGAGGGTTGGAGGCCAGCATTCTGTCAAATACGCGCGATCTGACCACCGGAGGCGCTGTGCATAACTACGCAGGGTGAGGTGTAGCGGAGCGAATGAGCGAGCCAGGCGACCAGGTAAGCAACAAGAAGGTTTAATACCGAATACATATGAATGGCGGAACCGAAACCCAAAGCACTGGTGGAACATGCCGGGAAAATAAACATTAAATACTGAAAACGAAAGGAAACGCAACCGGAAAATCAACCATGACCTAAGCATACAATTATACATACATACAATGCTGGCCTGCTGACCCGGGGAACACGTGCTATATAAGTATGGTCAGCAGGAAGCATGTGACTAGGTAGGACCCAATCCCCGACCTCGGTGATGGGACCTACCTACGGAAACCCCGAACGGAAAAACTCAAAACAGAAAACCCAGGGGGGAGTGGCGTAGCAATCCCAAACCTAACATTCTACCTATGTCAGTATGGGTTTCTTCGGGTTCTCTAGTTTGTTCCCACATTCTAAAAACATGGATTCAGGGTGAATTGGCTGCTTCAAATTGCCTCTGTCTAAATTGCCCCAATAGAGTGTGTGAGTGTGTGCCTATAGCTGAATTGGCACTCTCTCCTGTGTGTATCTGCCCAGCACTTGAAACATTCTTTCCTGGATGGGCATGGGGAGACCCCCCCATACATGCATGATTTATGTATGACACAGTCTATGAATAAATGGTACATATTATTTGTATCTGCCCTGTATATTATATTGCTTTTATTATGTTTTTTTTTAATACATTTAATAAACTTCTATTTACCTCTTGTGGTTTTGACTTACAACACTTGTACTAGCAGTGAAAATCAAGGGTGGCGACACACTGTGCACTGCCACAACCATTTAAGTATGACAGTCAGCATGGTCAGGAAAAAAGAAACCGCTTTAGGCACAGAGCGCCAAGCTCAGCCAAAAAAGTAGTAATGAAATGCAAGCTGCTCTAAAACGGGCCAGTGCTGTGAGCTGTTAATAGAACTTAAATGCAAAAGGTGGTCACAGCCCTTAAGAATACACAAAAAATTTAATGACAGGACTGAGAGTAAATGAGCTTCAGGTGCCATTTGGGGATAATCGTGGCTGCACCTGCACCCAATTATTATGGCAAAATGCAGGACAATGCTTGCATGGAGTTCATTGATAAAGAAAAAAAACCTTCTAACCAAGGATATTACAAGACAATTTTAGCCACAAATGCTTTTTGAATGCCCACTCAGAAATTGAACTCAGGACCTTCTTGCTGTGAGATACAAACCACTGCTGCACTTTAATAGTCCAGCTTGTATCTTACATGACAAAAATTGATTTTTTACTATATTTTCTGATTTTAAATGCATGGATTCTTAATGTCTATAGTCTTTTCTTAGTTTGTTTAACACTACTTTTTCTTCTTGGAAAACATTGCAATGATGTTAAAAAGTGCTCATTTAAAGGTTAACAGTGCAGTTGAGGTCAGGTCCCTGTGCAGGCTACTGGATATCCATCATTTATGGACCTCCCTTAAAAATGCAAAATTAAAAAAACAGCACGTCACTGTCTCATCTAATTATTTTTCGATTAATCCTAAGGAACTATGATCACAGTGGGTTGGGGTTGTGCTGGATATCCATCGCAAACACAAACACATTATACACACTAAGCCACACAAACACATTATATAGGGCAATTTAAATATGGGAAATTTTGAGCAATTAATTATGCTTGAATCCATGTTTTTAGACTGTGGGAGGAGTCATAAATCAAAATGAAATGTATTAATTTGTGCAAGACTTCGTAAGGTGTAACTTTTTAGAGCATTTAATGAATATGGCGCAGAAAATAATCAGATTATTGTAAATGGTAGATTTAGGATTGCACTAATTTTACTGAAACATATATTGTTTATGCAAAGTTATGGTAATCGCAATAATATTAGATAAGAAGATTTGACACTCACAGCTTTCTGCTTTGTCATCAACATTATTTATTGCATATGCTAATGCTGTTTCTATACATCTGCTAAAATTATGTTTTGTTTATTTTTTATTTATATTTTCTATAAATTTAATACATTACCTTTAAAGATCTATTTAACAATGACATTCATTCATTCATTCATTATTTTCTGATTAATCCTCTACTAGGGGCATAGGGGTTCCCCATGCTCATCCAGGAGAGAATGTTACGGGCGCCAATCTATCACTGGGCACACTCACTCACACGGACACAAACAAACACATACTATATAGAGCAAATTAGAGCATTCAATTAACCCTAAATCCATGTATTTGGACTGTGGGAGGAAACCAGAGAGCCCGAAGGGAACCCACACAGACATGAGGAAAACATGGAAAATCAACCTAGATTGGGATTCGATCCCCAGCACTGACAAGCAAATGTGCTAAACTCTAAGCCATGGTGCCACCCTTAACTATGACATGTTTTGCCATTTTTCATTTATTTTACCTGATTTTCTAATGAATAATACATAATTAATTAAATGTGCCTTTAGATGATGTGTTAACTTTTACAGTATATTAATAAAATGTGGAATTTGATAACTGACCAAAGATTTGTAAAGGCATGTATATTTTCTGTTGTCATGCAATGTCAAAGATTTTGTCACAGTTACTGAATATATCATATGTCATTGACAATGAAAATGTCACTTCTTGCCGTCAGTGTTTGTTCTTATTTAATACTGTAATACATAAAAGATTTCTCTAAAGCTTACACAGGGCATGATAGAGTAATGGTCAAAATCTGGACTGTACAGTGAAGGGGAGGCTTATGAAGCACATTTTATGAAGTGATTTTCTGGTAGAAAGTGCTGGTCAGCAGATAATTTCAGCACATAAAAATTTTGATAATGCTTTTGTTCTCATGAATGTAATACTTACCAGGAGCAGCTAGAGACTTGTAAAACGTGCTATAAGCTCTTTAATTAATTTACTGAACTGAGACCATGCTCTCATTGCAGTTTACCATTTTCACTTATCAAAATATTCTACAAAGGCTTATTTCAAACACATTCAATTCCAGAAAGTAAAAAGTCCATATTAAAAAAATGTTGCAGTGCTTTTTCTTAGAAAATTAAGAGTATAACCACAATGTCTTCAATCTAAAGAAAGAATATTTCAAAATGGTACAAAAATGTATGAGATACTATATAAATGTTTGGTTGTTGTTGTTGTCAGCTTCCTGATTATATTTCTGAATTATATTTCTGTATTTTTTTGTACATTTACAATGGCTAAAATAAATAAGTAATAACAGTAAAAAAGAAAATGGAATTTAATTTATTGTAATGCTTGGCATGCACTGGATTCTCAATAGTACATTGTTTATACTCTATGTTTATACTATGTTGTCCATGTACTAGTTTATGGAACCATTGAAAAGTCAAACCTCACTGTAATATGAACTAGAAATCTGTGCTTCCCATATGCACGTGCCAACTAAATTCCCTGAAGAATCTTTTGATACACTAAAACTAATTATAATGCAGCACATATCACCAGCCTTTCTCTCATAATTACTGCATTCTGTCTGTCTGCAATTAATTCCTCGGTTGCAAAGGGTTTAAGTATAGAAATGTGCATAAAACTGCAGCATAAATATGCATGCTGTCCAAAACTGAGGGAGGAAATAATGGGGTAGATGTCATTCTAATGAGCTTGTCTGTTGATCTGTTGATGTTCTGTTGTATAAAACCATAACATGGGCTAATGCAGCAAGTTCCAATGGAATTATTGGATACTTTACTGTGATGTGATGGTAAACAAATATAAATACTGAACTATACCTTTAAGGTTGAGGATTTAAATTCTGTAAACTGACAGTTTATTGCATACAAGTGTGCAGTTGTTGCTAGTTTGAAAGTGTTTAGTGGTGGATATTGGCCAGGGTTCTCTTTGGCAAACATTGAATTATTCATTGAGTTCATTCTGACTATTTATCATAAACCTGGTTTGGTATTCAGCATGGACACCAGGAGCCTCGATGAACAAAACTACCATTTTGTCCTTTCTCTCCACCTCTTTCACCTACTGGGAAAATAAATCTGTAATTTTAAAATTCCATCCTACAGTCTACATTGTTAAACTCCAGGTGTATTTTCACACATAAAATACAAATCTTTTTTTGTCATCCATAACCTATGCAATGAAAAGGAGTATGATAAAAGCCAGTTCTCTTTGCTAATACATTAGTATATAGCCTACTATACACAGCCTACTGAAAAAAGACATAGTCTTATCTTTGAAAAAACAACTGGAGTATAAAAACAAGACAAATTAACTGTAATGGTTTTAATATAATCAGATAACCAGCAAGCAGATATGAATGTAATGTGATGTTTCCAATATAGCTATTAGGGTGTATGTATCAGTCCACTGTATGTGCTCCCAAACATGGATAAATAAGGATGTTTGCATCAGGAAGGCCGTTCAGTATAAAAGAAGTGCCATATAAAATATGCTAAGCGAAAATATATTTAATTTGTGGATTGGCTACTGATAGGTGAGGAGAAGGTTGTCTTATTGGGACCTAGTTTAAGAATCTTTAGCGAACTGTGAACCTGAGCACACCTCATTTCGAGACCATCATACCCACCAGTGTAGATTTATTTGCAAGCACCATTGCTATTTAAAATACACAGGTGAAAGAAGTGAAAATATACTGTTAGCAGGGTGTAAGATAGGGCTCATTGTGTCAATATGAAATAAACAGTTATTAAATCATTAAGTTTCTTTAGTATTACAAGAAATAAGAAAGTAGTAAATAGAAAATGACTAATTGTAAATGTTTTTAACAACACACTGCATACTACTTTGGTAAATGATCTTATATGCTACAGCAATATACAAATAACTATGCAAAACAATTAATTTATTAGGTATTCCACGGGATCCTGCCAGCTCTTCACTAAGTCACCATTGTTCAATTTACAAACATGGGATTATTTTTTAAAATATTTATATTGCATTTTATGAATGTGTCAAAGCATATAAGACAAATTGTTCAGTCATTTAAATAGCATTAACCGCTTACCGATTTTAATATTCTATTATATATGGATCGATGAGCTCTTTGTCAAGGGGTAAATAAATTAAAATTGATTTGATGTTTTTATTGTTTATCTAGTTACGGTTTCATTTCTAGTATTAGGGTTTTACACACACTTGCTTGTCGTATAAGTGTCTCCCTTCATTTTTCTTAAAACCCACACATACACACTGCTGTGCTAATGTAAAGATAAACTCTACAATTAATGAAAAATGGTTTACCACTAAATTACATAACTTCCAACTAGGATGGACAAGAATAAAATAAAATATAACTCTAATAGTAAATTTACATAATATTTAATCTTTTCAGGCACTTGATCAGATTCAGAAATGAGATGCATTATCTGGAATGGACCCATGTGGCTGTAGGTTTTCAAAGTCATTAATGGTGGTTGAAATTAATACAGCCATTACTTTTTTATGTGAAGTTTTATATTGGTGTTTTAAATTACAATACTTTAAAATAGAGGATGTGTAAAATTTATAAGATGTTTATCCTAAATTTGGAATTTAATTAGGTAAAGGAAATCAGATCAGTGTGGACTGGAATACAGACATTTGAAAGAATTGCATCTGTATAAAGCAACATAACCAAAAAAATAATAATTAAACTGGCCCCACTTCTATAATGTAAGATAACCAGTGACTGCAATATTAAAAACAAAAAATAATATTCTAATATTTCAGTCCTAACACAGTTGATAATTTCCTTTTGTTAAAAGCATTTACCATGATCAATATGTGAAGTATTTTACAATAATTGACGAGATGCTTTAGGAATACTAGATGTGATTCTAAATAAGTCATGAAGATTAAAGCAGAAGTAACAGACTAAACAATGTGGCTGAATAACACCAATTCTGTGAGGCAGAACAGGTTCCAATTACAGAATAGAGCTGTTAGGCTAGAATATGCTTTTGATTCAAGACAAACAGTTCCACTAATAAAGTATATGTACACTGCTTCTCAGCTAAAATATTATGTAGTAAACAAAACATATAGTAAATTAGTAACTTGTCTATTAGTTAAAATAACTTATTAAATAAAGTAGGATATTAGTACTATTGAAATGTATACGCTTCTTAAAATGTCAGTCTTTCAAATATAGGGAAAGAGGAAATTAATAAACTTAACTAATGTGGTTGTATAAATGTACACAGCCTCCTATAATTAAATAAATGTTAAATAGTAGACAGTACACATATGCCCTGAATTAAAGTGACTAAACTCAAACAGACATTAACATATAACAAAAGCCATGGCCTGCAAAGAGCTAATAAACCATTAAGATGATGGGTGGTGCAGAGAGGCCTACAGCAACATTAAAGGAGATGCAGATGATGCATTCATCTTTCTTCAAAAGAAAATAAACTAGGCCCAGCTATATTTGCAAAAAAAAATCTATATCTATTCTACTAAAAACATGTGAGAAAAAGCGTTTTGGTTAATGACCAAGGGTCAAAATTTTGGCCATAAATCCCAATGGTATGGTTGGCACATATGTCTACATCATCAAAATGATAGCTTTAATAAAGAATAAACAAACCAAAGAGTGTTGTGCAGAATAGTCTTCATGAAAATTTTAAAGTAAAAAAGCACAAAGATTGCCAATTCATAACGTGTCATACTTTTAAAATTGATAAGTGATCTATTTTGCCTAATGTACTTACACACAGAGGAATTTGTCCTACACATTAACCCATCCATACGGTAAAACACACACGTAAACAAATACTTAGTGAAGTGAGCACAAGTGCAATTGCAGCATTGTAGATGATGCC
The DNA here is from genome assembly GCA_019802505.1 of Corydoras sp. C115. Lineage (NCBI taxonomy): Eukaryota > Metazoa > Chordata > Actinopteri > Siluriformes > Callichthyidae > Corydoras > Corydoras sp. C115. The sequence goes on along the minus strand of JAFMOC010000006.1, from coordinate 8,381,650 downwards.
CGGAGAACTATTGGGTTTAGGTGCCTTGCCCAAAGGCACTTTAGCCATAGTACTTAGTGGGACCGGGAATCAAACCAGAGATCTTCAGGTCACAAAGCTGGTTCCTTAGCCACAAGCCTCCTTGCAGATAGAGCTGCAAATAGAGCTTTAACAACATATTAGTTTTAGCATGCACATATTTATGCAATGATTTGTTGTAATCTTAAAAAAAATTCTAAGAAAAAATTGTACTATAAAATGTATTAAGTATTGGTACCATCTGTTTGTCTAAAGGACATTGTTCCAGAAGTGTTATGAGTTGTTACGAGGCATCTATGCAAACATAAACCATACTGCAATCTTATTTTTAGAAAGAAGAAGCAATCGTCTAGCAACCATTCCAAACAAGCCTAGTTCTATTGTACCGTCATGAACCTGAACACTTAACATGATACGTAAAACTATATCACTCACAAAGGGAATTTTTTTTCTCCTGCATTAGTATAAAAAGTATAAGACTAAATTTATAATATAAAAAATGTGAAAAAAAATAACACAAAATAAATGTTTTTATTTATTTATTTTTTTTTTTGCTGTGTTTTCTTTATTGAAATATTTGTGCTTGCTTGACAGTTGAGAGAATATTGCACCACCTAAACTAACCAACAGTCTGTTTTAAGGTTGCTACGAATGCAATGTGTAGGACAACTAATGCCTTGCTCAAATGAACTTTGATTTCATGGATTTGGTCAGGCCATTTCAAACTGTATTGATGAGCTACACAGCAACACTAAACTCTATTTGCTATTCTAATTGTCAAAGCTTACTGAGTACATTGTTTACAGATGGATCTCATCTTAGACCTATTCAACTGTGCCAGACACAAGCACAACATAATGTCATCCATGTTCATTGTGAAAAGGCTTCTCAAAAATGAAGGGGGAGTGCCACTGCACATTTGCAACATATTATAATGAATTATTACTTATTAAATGCGGCAAGCAATTATTTTAGAATTAGGCATATAGTCAACAGATTGACTAAATATATATAAATAATGTCAATAAAAAGGTGGAGAGCAACATATTATGCACTGAGACAAAAGATAAGCACAAACACACACATTACAATAATCAAAACATACTCAAAATGTCAAAATAGTTGGTACATCTCAGATTAGAAAGAATGAAGAAAACAGAATATGTACCAAAGATCACAAACTAGTTCTCCTGGATCATAAACCACTGTGGGTAGAGGTAAATTAGTTGGCTACAAAGCATTCTCGGGATGCCAAGAAAGGTGAAGCAACAAACGAAGCCACATATTCTTTACACTGTAGGTGTGTGCACCAGAGGTAAACCAAAGATACACAGACCACACAGATCCTGAAATTTGCTGTTTTATACATTTCAATAGCAAACTGCAAATATTAGAATTAGTATTATACTAGAAATGGGTTACACAACAACAGAAAAATATAACGTTCCTATGAAAATAACTAAAAATATTTATTAACAATAAAGCAACAAGATGTGCATTTATTTGCCATTTTTTGATCTGAACAGTCTGTGTGGAATCTATTGAATATCACATTGGCTGTGTCATACTCATAATTCCCTGTGGTGTGTAATTTCATTGGTGCCAATTTTCACTGGTGTGGACACAGTCACCTATTGTTATGACCCTGCTTCTCTATTCATGACCTTGAGCCACAATCATAGTCCAAGACCTTGCAAATAATGAAATATTCACACTTACATCCACCCACCTCTTGTGCACATACACACACGCAAACACACATACTTGGGTAATCAGGAGCCCTTTTGCCCTGCAACTAAGTGTAAATTTGTGTAACCCAAAAAGAAATAATGATTGCTATGGCCAGGTTAGGGGTTGTTGATTATTAAATATTTTAATGTTAATTTTAAGAGATTTAGTTAGGTAGTGGTCTTTACTTGTTTTCCTAATATTCTGTGCTTCAGAGCAGATATAGAAAAAATATAAATCATGGAAGTCCAAGTGTTTTTTTCCATGTTCTAAAGATTTTTTTAGAGTGTTTTTGTATATATGTAAGAGATTTGAGTAGCTCTTCTATTGTTGACCAGATAAATAAATAAATCAATTTGAAAAAGCAGGATTAGTTTTTCTCTTGGTGTCCTCATTCCAAGCCACAATCAATAAAGGTCAAGCTGTTGAGACCTGACAGAAGATATTAGAGTGGTGGTAGACCATAACTAAAGCTGACTGTTAAGGTAAGGGTCAGGTAAAGCCCATCTCCCTCTCCAAAGTCACCCAGAAGTAAAGGGATATAGAGTGGGCTTTGCCTCAATTCCAAATTATGAATGACCCAGTCCTGAGGGAGGGGTAAATATATAATCGGATTGGGGAATATTCAGGCAACCTAAAAACTGTATTAGCACTCAACCCGCAGTGGTAATCACATCACTAGGTTAATATCAGCATTCGGTCTTGCCTAATTCGATTGGGCAGTGAAAGGGAGAGTTTGAGTGTTAAGGTTATTTGATTAGTTTAGTGGCTATCATTTTCAGCAATTCGGCAAGATTTTAGTGGAGGTAAGCAAGTGATTCACTCACCCATCATATTCCTGAGGAAATCAAAAACAAATCAAACATGACAAGTGAAATGAAAGAACTAGAAAGATATCAAAATACAACATTTATTTAGTGTATTTTACACTTATTTTTGTCACACTGTTTAAGTCAGTTAACATATGTATAGAAAATTGATTATATCATGATAATTGTGAACAATTATACTTATAATGACGAAAAAAATTGTGTGCGCATTTTCTGTGGAAAGTGACTGAATCACGTGTTTTCAGTGGAGCCCTGAGGTTTTAAGTCTTACTGTCCGTGTGGTCTTCGGGGTAGAAAGCTCCTTCTTAAACTCACAGTTTTGCCACTGACGGAGCCTGAGGTCAACCACTAGAACTGATTGTGGTTCGGCTGGTGACTGCCCTTTGTGATATATGTAATTTGATGCCATACCTTTCTTTTTTACATTTCCTAAGTCGCTTCAGGTGATGTAAGCACTTCTTTGTCAAGTAGGATGTATATCTGGTCATCTCTCAAAAATATGGACTTCAAACTACCTGAGATGCTCAATCCCTTTTACAGGGTTCTTTTAATCCTCAATTGTTTGAGACATTTAAGACCAAAGTGTGGATCATGACCACCTCATTCAAGTAGGTCATCTCGTCATCTCGCCGACTGAGACCCGGCATGTGTCATGAGTGAATTTCACAAAGATATTAGAGTCATGATTAAGGTCTTTTCACATGTATTTTTACAATATTTAGTAATTGTCGAGGGGCTGTGCCACCAATGTGGCTTCACAATTGCACAGTTGAGCCTTTACCTTGCTTCCTTTTTGCTAAATTCACTGCTTTATTTTGCTTTTCATAGTCTAGATTTTGATACAGATAGACCTAGTCAGTGACCATGGAAACAATATCATTTAGTTTGTATATGAATCTTGTACTCACTCTCGTAAAGGTTGTCATCAAGTTCATCTAGAATAGACCACAAGCCCCATTATTTAACACGTTCTGTAATGTGACCACTGATTGCTCAGACCGGCATCTGAATCTTTTTTTTATTTAGAGCTTCCTCTTTTAGCTTCTCTTTGAAATCTGGTATGAGAAGGATGGCGTTGTTATTAGCCCAAATAAAAACCAGGAACAAAACCAGGCTTTGTAAGAGTTTTATGTAAAAGTAAGAATTAAGCAAACTTGTTTGAGATTTTCCTTGTTGAAGTCCCCAGCCAAGATGTGTGTCAGAGTTTGCTTATGGTATCATAAAATGTGGTCAGTGTCTGTGTCTGTCTGTGGGGGGAGTATAAACGATAATGGTGATGACTGAGGTGAATCTCCCGAGGCAAGTATTAGGGTTGGCAGAGCCAGCTGTTTAATGTGTGGTGAGCAGATGCGTGACAGAAAAAAACGTTTCTTGGATCACATCATTTGCAGTTAGTCATGAAACATACACCTTTGATTTTCCAGATTCCTCCATCCTGTCCATTTACATCACAGTGGATAAGTTAGAGAATGATTACACAGCATGGTCCAGAATCGCAGGGCACTCTGTGAAACATTTTCTAGTTACATAGTTGGATTTGGAAGCAAACTAGGCTGTGATGATCTCCAGATTATAATATAGTATTGTAGGTCAAGACACAGGATACAAAGCAGTGAAGGATGATGTATTTTGCCTGCAATTTGTTCATTTTTTTATGATTCTTCTCTTAATTTTTCCTTTGAGGCTCATGTCCTTTGTCAGATTTTGTTAGTGTCTAGGAGGATCTCCGTTTGCCAAGTGAAACTACCACTTATATCTTCTGCAAAGCTAAGTGTATATGTTCATATTAAGTGTGGTGCTTATCAGTGACAATTGTAGGAAAGCAAAAAAACATTTTAACAACAAACACTAAAATAAAATGTACAGTTTAAGCAGTTTCACCGACCACACCCATGTTAAAAAAGTGAAAAGTTATTTATTATTAAAACTAGTGATTAGTATTCATTTAGGAAATTAAAAATTTAATTGGTCAATCTATGTTGAAATGGTTAATAATGTATGTTATTAAATTAAATGGTCAGATAAACACATTTTCACAAAACTCCACAAAACAAATAATAATCATGTCTATAGGCATAAATCAATACACTATGTGATAATTAATGGTAACTTTATATAAGAAAAGCTGTTTATTAATAACCAAGATTTTTAAAACATAGTCTTTGATATGTTGATCTAACATAATTATTAAACTTGAAGTGAATAACTTTAAAAAAAAAAAAATTAAATAGCAGTTGCTTTTAATCTACCCAACTTTGGGATCATAACACAGGGTTTTACCATACAGCGTCCTTGAAGTAATAAGGGTTAAGGGTCAGCCAATATTGACAGCTTTGATGGACTTTGGGATTTGAATCCCCAAATTTTAGATTGTTGGCCCATCATCCTAACCACTGAGCGCTGCACAATTTACATTTACAAAATGTAAAAGTCATTGCAAAGCGAATTCATATGGACAAAGCTGTGGTTGGTGCCATAACTTAAGTAAGACAACGGTAAATCACATCACCATGTTTTATTCAACAGGTGCTTTTGTGTTTTTTACAATTTCTATCTATTCATAAGTGAGTGAAGTTCATGGGACAAATTTTTATGGTACATTTTTTCCCTGTATTTACTGCACAGTGGATATTTCAGGGCAACCACAAATCTTGCAATAACCAGCCCACTTTAGAATGTAGTTTTTCTAAACAAACATATAAATAAGGATTGTATTCTGCAGTAGTATACAATATATTTCTTTTGTAGCAAAGGAAAGAGTCTTAAGGCTGAAGTTTTCATTTTGAGCTTTAGATGGTGCCCACTGAATTTTAGAAGCTGTGTTTAAAAGTGTTCTTCTGTCTCTGATGGAGAGCTCTGACAGACTGGGTGTGAGGAAGAGATGAATGATGTAAATAGGTTGGAATAATCTGGCAGGATCCCGGAAGCATCTTTATTTCATGTGTCAGTCACTATTGTTTCAGAGTAAAAAGGCAAAAAAATCAAGTTTAAAGAGGAAAGATAGATAGTGAATTGCATTTTTTTCTTCTGCAATTTTATCCAGATAGGTAACAGTGGAAGAAGAAAAAGAAGAGCAATGTGATACAGAGGGGTAAACTTTTCCACCTACTTTACTTTGTCTTAAAAACAGAGACTCTGCAATACCTGTCTAGATTCAATGTTTTATCAATAAAATCCCCAAAATATGTGTACCTCATTCAACATATGTATAAGTTGAGATGAAGCAATTGTTTCTGATGGATCAGTCCAGTATGGGTTTGTACCAGTATTTTGTTTGTTCACATCACTATTCACAATTCAATTGTTTTTTTGTTTTTTTTACTTTTTAGTGTTGTCTTTTCAAGTTGTGGTCATCCATTATCCAACTTGGATATAAAGGTCTAAATTATCTTTGCTCAGAAAAAGAAACATTTACAAAATGTACATTTTTTAAGGGTGCCATTTATTAGCAGATAAAATTTCCAGAATTAAGGCATGACTAATCCCACATTATGAAGACACAATAAAGTGTAACAGTGTGGCATCCTGCTGCTAAATGCTGCCAGAATAGGGGTTGCTGTTATTAGATCCATAGCTGTCTTTTGACTTATTAGAATAGTTTTTTTGATAAATTATCTGTTTGGGTGGCATGAATAATCATTCTGGTGAAATAATACTGGTCTTAATTCTTCTCCCAGATTGATAGGCAAAAACTGTTGCTATAAAATCATTAGTGTCCTTCTGGCACTGCCCTGTGAGTGGCAGCCTGTTCCAGTAGCTCCGTCTGTTCTTTCGTTCTTTCTTTCTTTTTTTTCATTATTTTTCTTTCTTTCTTTCTTTTCTCTCTCTTTCTGACTCGTTTTCATCTATCCATCCATCCATCATCACCACTGTCTTTATTCACAGGCATTATGTTAACGCCAAAATGTGTCTGTGGACTGAAGGGCAGCAGCACTGTGGGGGTGGAGCCAACAGCACTGGGCATTGATTAGAGGTAATTAACACACCTGCTGATGGTTCAGCTGATGAACTTTTATTGCCTTTATAAGCGGAAACATCTTGCAGGGTAAACAATTGTGGGGGGGGGGGGAAACAATTCTTAAAATACATCAGGTGAATATTCCTGTTCATATGATTGGTAAATCCTTTGGCTTTATATTGTAAAATAAATTAAGAAAGTATACATGTTTACAATTATTTCCTAATACAGAAAACCATATAATTCACTATATGTTTGTATATTTAGATACATATACACAGTAAATAATGTAAATATAGAATATAAATTCTATATAAGAATATTGCTATATATAATTCTATATAAAGAATAAATTAGATATACAGTTTGTATGTATCTATTAAACCTCTTTTTAATGACATCCTTTAATAGCTCAGATAAAGAAAGGTCATCAAGTAATTTGATTGATAAACACATATCTCATTTACTGTATGTGGCTTTTTGTATTTGGACATTTTATAATGTGTGGTTATGTAGACTTACTGCACATTAATGATTCTTGGAAGACTTTCTTTCATTCATATTCATGAACAACTGTGACTGGTAAAGGGGGACTAAGGATGGGGGTGCATCTCAAGGGAATATCGATTTTGCCAAAACTCTAACAGAAAAAAGGATGCATTGCAGCCCAGCAAAAAATTAAAGTTTAACAGAAACAGGTATTTGTATTTTATTTATATTTTAATGGCTGTAATGGTGCTTGTGATCTAATTTTCATTACACTGTGTAAAAAATTTTCTTTGTTACCTTTTGACGTCACCTGCTCTGACAGTCCATGTCATCAATTGCCATAAAGACAGCTTTGGGACCTCACATCTTATTAGCCATCATGCCCTAATCAATGCGCTGTTTGGTCTTACACCCACTGACAGCCAATTAAAGGTGCATTGTGTTTTTACTACTATGAGTCAGGTAAGCAGCAGTAATTAAACCTGAAAATAAATATTTGTTGAAAGTCCAGTGAGCAAGAAGACAACCTACACAGCTAAAAATAAATTGTTTGTATGTCTCAAGAGCAATAGCCTAATTTGTTCCTTTAAAAAATCAATAATACTATTTCATCTCATGCACAGCAGAAGAACAGCAAAAACTAAAACACTAAATCTTTCCTTGGGTTAAAGCTCCAACGGCTTTTTTTCCCAACAATTGCTAACCTTGTGCAAATTGAAAGACTTTTTCTGGCTTATCTGCTTATGAGCTCTGTAATTACCTGGTGTGTTCTGGGTGTTTCCCTTAATTCACATACTTGATGTTTCTTTAGTATCAGTGCAGTTCTCTACAAAACACATGTACTATTTTGAGGTTGACATTCAAATAGCCTATATATTTAACTACTGAAATTACATGTTTAAACATGTTTGTGTCCACAAAGTCTACCAAGGAAACTATTTGCTGTTATTAAAGTATAAAGTAAAGTAACAGCAGTCTTTTAGTAATATCAGAATATGTAAGCAAAAAAAAAAAGATTATTCCTAACATAATCCTTGTGATTTTAGTGTTTCTTTATATATATATATATATATATATATATATATATATATATATATATATATATATATATATATATATATATATATATATATATATATAATTCAGTTTTTAGTCAAAGTTAAATTAGATTTTGATAGTCTAGATATAAAAAAACTGTCCATAATACTTATTGAAAAGTACTATATACAGCTCACTGCAGGGCAGAAGCTAGTTTATGAATATATGCATGACTCGGCAACCACAAAATGACACTAATACATGTAACTGCAGATTTGCCCCAATCCCCTTTGTGTTTTTTTCATATCTCTAAATGAAAAAAAAGAACACATAGCTTTATTTGACATTCTACAAAAAGAGATTTTAAACTAAAAGGGAATATCTCCGTCACATTAATTTTAAAAAGTCTATGAACTACCATCACCCTTACTTCTTACTGTGTTACACATCATTAGTCAGCCCTTGTTAGTTTAAAATATGGATGAAAAGCTGGATGCTTATATGCTTGCAGAAAAGAACTTCCTTTCTTGCTGTTCTACCAAGAAAATCAGGTCAAAAGACAAATGGAGAAATGATGCTACTACTATGTCACTTTCAATAGAGCGCAAAGAATGCCATTTTTCTCTTCTAGTGAAATTGCATGTCCATTCTATTTACACCGGTACAGAACACATACTCTCTGTACATCTGTATAATGTACAGAAATTATTAGTACTTTAATATACAGTAGAAGTTACCCAGCTTATTAAAAATGCCTTTTTTATAATTCTCAGTTAAAATAGTAAAAATGTAATATATTAAAAGTAATATACTGTTATAAAAGTAAAAACAGGTATAAATAAACAACATGTAAATGTATAAATTGGTGCATTACAAAACATTATACATTAAATGTCCAATACAAAGTCGACCCAATATATCAACTCTATCAGTAGCAAAGCTAAAGCCAACAGAAGATAGTGTTTTCGACCAACAGCGCAAACTGAAAGTCTAATCGGAGCTGGGCACACAGAGCGCACAGGGCTGCTGCTCCCACCTCAATCAAAGCCCAGAGGTTTACTTCTGTCAAGACCATGAATAAAGATGAGAAAGAGGAGAGTACCTGCCTGCCAGCTATCTCATATAAGAAAATAGCAGGGTGTCACACACCCGGGCAGACTGCCTCCATCATAGGAACTGCTGTCACAACTGAGTCAGCCTGCCAATTCTAAGCATGCAGTGCCTGTGTTTCAATGATTGTAGTGAGAGGAGAATAAGAGAATTAATTGACACGTAAAAAAGAAAAAAAAAGAGATATGAAGAACAAAGAGCAGGAAAATGAGAAAACTTGAACCCAAATGAGATATAATTAGACTCTGCTGTGATTCAGAAGCCTCCATCTAAAACATACTTCTTCTTGCAACTCTTGACTTACCAAAGGCTATTCTTTAAAAATATTATGCATGCTGTCTATGTTTGTGCATTTGTGTATGCACAAATATTTGTGTTTCAATGTTATTATATTTACTAATTCAAAAGAATTATTAATAATAATGTTACTTTAAATTACGGATTAAAATAAATTTACTTTAAATTAAATAAAATTGGTTTATATATATATATATATATATATATATATATATATATATATATATATATATATATATATATATATATATATATATATATATGGGGGGGATTAAATGAGAGGACAGACATTGTTTATCCTATCACTTGGAGTGCAGTGTCACAGACAGACTGTGCAGATACAGACTGTGTGTGCTGTAAACTGGACCAACGTCAGCAGGATGAAATCACTGCCAATTAAAATATATAAATAAATATTAAACATCTAAATAAATAACTGAATTTGTTTGAGTTTTTTCTACTACATATATTACTGTTAATTTTTTTTAAAGTTGGTCTAAAATACTTTCAAAAGTCCATCTACTTTCTTGATCACTGGTGTGGGTCAGAGCAAATTTTCATTTAATGATTTATGAACAAATTTATAAACAGTGTACCTTTAGGTACACGAGTTGTGTTCATTCAGTAGTGAGTCAAATCTTGTCTGGTGCTTCAGTTACGGCTTTCAGTGATTTAATAGCGTTTCTTGAATAAAGTTTCCTCCTCTGGATTTAATGGTTATATTGCCTCAGCATTCTCACTCATACTCCTAAAATGTCTTGCATTTTATTTTGCATTTTTATTTTGCACTTTATTTTGCTATTTTTTATGCTTCAGCAATATTAATTATTTAAAAAATGTATGTGTTTTTAAATATTTATTAAAACTTGAATACATTACATATGCAATACCCATCTTTCACATATCAAGCCCATAGGCACACAATTAACTTTCCTGCATTATTCCTTGAGAAACCACATTGTACCATGACAAAAATAGATTTAAAAAAAAAAAAGGAAAGAAAATATTTGCTTTAGCTGCTAATCAATTTGGATCTATATATATATATATATATATATATATATATATATATATATATATATATATATATATATATATATATATATATATATATTTGGATATATATATATATATATATATATATATATATATATATATATATATATATATATGTGTGTGTGTGTGTGTGTGTGTGTGTGTGTGTGTAATATATATACAAAAACACACAAAGGAGAAACCTTCTGAGGACCATGGCTGAATGTGGGATCCATCTACTAGCGATCTGTTCCTGCTAGTTTGGCCCCTCACAAAAAAGCAGGTTTTACGGTGTGATCAATCTATACTAAACTCCTGTTTGACTTTTCTTCTTTGCAGATTTTAAGATGCCAGCCTGCTCTTGTTAATAAATTAAAGCTTTCTATTCTTTTTTTTTTCTATTCTATTTTCTTTTTTTTTTTTGGCTGTTATGGGTTTTGGGCCCATTACGGGTTGCCACAGTGAAATGATCCACATATTTGATTTGGCCCAGCTTTACACCAGATGAACTTTCTGACACAGCCCTCCTATTTATCCGGGCTTGGGACCAAAACTTTGAGTGTACTGATGCGTACACCCCCTTTGGCTAGGACAATTTAGTATTGCCATTTAACCTCTTGGCACATTTTTGGAACATGAAAGAAAACTGAAGACCCCAGAGGAAATCCACACAGGCACAGAGAGAAAATGTTTCGACCCCACCCAGGAATTGCCCATGACCTTCTTGCTGTAAGTTGGACATGCTAACCTTGAAGCTATAATGAAGTTGCAAAAAATAATATTTTAGTTTCAGGATACAAATGGAAACTGTTCTCATAGGCTATAATCAGAAGAAGGAGAAGCATTATATTACAAAAAAAGAACGAACAAAAAAAAATATTTTTGCATTTTGACTGCAACAAGCAAAACCTGTTAACCCAGGTACTCAAAAAAGAATAGATATTTTGTTAGTACATTCAGCATATACATCCTATTTTCAGACAGACTATCCTGGGTGGTTGTGGTTGACATTTTTTGGCCCATTCACGTTCTAAGCCACCAATTTTAATTAAGCCTATAGGGTGAAGGGGGGGGCACATTTCACAGCACTTAATAGGTGAAAGACAAGAGAGCAACATGAACAGGCCACCTGTCTATTGGATGACGGACACATAGACAAAACACATTCATGCATTTACACATTCACATCTAATAAGAGTTTATTATCTTTAACTCACCTTTCTTGCTTTGGAAGGAAACTGGAGCTGCCATCATAAAACAGAGGAAACATGCAAAATCCACACAAAAGACTCTGGAATACCTGCCAGAATTAATCTTACTGAGGTAAAAGTACTTCCTAGTACAACACCAATCTGCCCTGGAGCATGAATATTGAAAATGTGATTCACCCATGCATTATAGTATTTTAATTACATTTTTATGTAATAAAAAGTTATTATAAATTCACTTAACGGTAACTTATTTACACAGACAAAAATTAAGTAATAAGCTGTTTGCAAAATTGTAATAATCAAGTGGCCACATTACTTTTAGCCAAAGGCATCACACTACAGAAATTACTTTATATTAAATAAAAACAAAAAAAAAACAATCCAATTTAAGAAGTCACTATAATACAGGTTTGAATCGCAGTCTTGGTGGATTTTACATATTCGCCTCATGTTATGTGGGTTTGCTCCGGGTTCTATGGTTTCGTCCCATAGTCCAAAAACATGGATTCAAAATTAAATGAATTTGCTGCTCTAAATTTTCTTTATATAATGTGTATGTATGTATGTATGTACAGTATGTGCATGTGTGTGTGTGTGTGTGTGTGTGTGTGTGTATGCTCTCCCCTTTATGGGCGTGAGCATAGGGAACCCCCTATGACTCCAATATAGGTTTAAGTGGAAGATAATAAAAATGCAAATCAACATTGTGTAGACAAAAACAGCTTCAACACTTTTGGGAAGTCTTTCCATAATAATTGGGAGTGTGTCCATTGGAAATTTTTTGCCAAGATCATTTTAGTTATACAAGAACTCCAAACTCCTAGTTCAGCCCAAAAGTCCTTTCAGAGCTTAGTGAAGACCAGTTAAGTTCTTTTTTTACCAAATTAACCCAATCATGTCTTATTGGACAGTCATTCTGAACCAGAAAGAACATTCCCCAGACTGTTCACACAAAGCTGGAAGCATACGATTATCAAAAATCCATGGCTAGTTGCTCGACTATAAGACAATAAATGGAGATTTTTTTGGCAAACCTTTTTTTAGATTGGATTTATATGTGTGATTTAGTTAACTTGTCAAGTTATGCAATTCTAAATCAGCTAGATATGAAAGCTCTTCTGATGCTGAGACCTTGATTGCATATAAAAACTACACAATTATACATTATGTATTTAATTGTTTCCCAGAGTAAAATTACACGTGTAGTTCTTCATTGGAAATGAATTATTTTTAATATTTAGTTTATATATTTTTGGACTATATACCTCATAAAAGGGTGAATCTAGACTTTATTTATCCTATTTATTAATTCCACTTGTCCTTAGTTGGCATTTTTTAACTGAAGGAGTATAACATGTGTGATGAATGACCCCCTGTCCTTGCTTTATATTTGTCTGCCAAGACCACCAGTAACACAGAGTGAGGTGATATGGGTAGGCCCTCTTAAAGCCAGGCTCTTGCTTAAATCTCTTGGCCCTTTTCCGGCTCACTGGAGTGGGAAAGAACATGAATGCCACCTTGCCATCCTGGAATCCTTGCCCAACAGATGGTAGCTGCTGGGAGCACGGGATTGGGCCAGCTTAGTCAATAAAACTTTATTGGTGAAAGGGCAGTGCAAGGTAAGTAAATGTTCTCGGACAGGCTAATTAAATGAGCTATTTTTCATCTAAGGAGCCCATCTGTTAGGAAAGCCTCTGTAGTAGTAGCAACAATTGCTAGCACTAAAGCCACATATTTTGGTAGTAAACTGATTTGAGGTCTTAATGATTGGCTCTTTGGCAAACCTCTCCTTAAATATAATTTTATATTCTGAAATATGTAGCATTGATGAAATAATTACAGTCATTTGTAAGTCCATTGCATCTCATCTCTTTAATTACAAATTGTAAATAAAATTGCCAAATGATAAATAATAAAAGCTGTTTGTGACCTGTTTATGATGTTAATAGAGAGAACAATTAATAGTCAGGTACTCAATGCTGTGTAATAAAATATTATTAATGGACTACTGCTGTTTTTTTTTTATTGTTTATTTGTTTTTTTGTTTTTTTTACTATAAACAATAAATGTCTTAGCCACATGTTAGTCACTAGTACGTTCAGTCACTAGTATGTTATCTAAACAATAATGTGGAATGTTCCGCTTTGGAGTTCCTTTATTGTGTCATATACATAAAAATGTAGTTTAAATAAACATGCATTCATTTTATATTCATTATTCTCTTTTTTCTTGGCTGCACAAAGTGGACTGAGCAAAGATCTTTTCTGTGTGGAATTTGCACATCGTCATCATGTTTCCATGGATTTCCTTCAGGGATGTTTATACTAAAACTTGCTTATCCCCATATGACTGTATAACATATAAATGCTTCTGTCGAAAAAAAAAGCCACTGTGATGATGGATCTGGATCTTGTCCAAATGTGATCAAATTGTTCATTAATTCAAACGAGGAAACAAAATGAGCAGAAATGTAAATGGTAGCACGCTTATGTTTTCCACATATTTCAATGTTTTTCACCAGGCCGCCTTTTATTATGCTGTTATGATTTGTTCAGTCCTGTACCATATCATAAAGCAGGCTATAGTTAGTATTTTATCTCATCAGTGAATTGGGGTCACACGTCATTGGCCACCCATGATGCTTCCCTCATCATGCAGAAAAGATAGGTTGTAGGGAGTGGGAAAAAGGATAATGATGAGGATGCCCCAGTCTCCCTGACTGCTGCCAGGTTGCTGTCAGCTCTGATCAAGCCTGTGGTTGCTGTTTGTCTCCATTACTCTAGGCTCCTGGGTGGTGAGTAGGCAAACAACAGAACTAAACAAGCCAGAACTGTCAGATACACACAGAAAGCAGGCTATTGTGCAAGGCTCAGTCTGAGGAGAGGGATGTGAAAGTTCAAAGGCTTAAAAATGCAAAGGTTTCATTCAAACATGAAGCTAAATTGTACTGTCCTATAAAAGTAGTAGTAAACATATTTGCTGTTGAATTAATTACTGGATTTTATCCATAAACTATTCAGTTGATATATAACAGTAAGTTCCCATTGTAATAAAATGAGTTTACATTGGTTTATGTGATGCTGTAAACCAAACACTCACTGCAAACAAGGTATGCAAATCAAGCACATGTTTACAATTCAGGTATTTTTTGTCCTTTATGCATGGACACTCCGTGTCATGACAGTCATCATCCCACACCTTCATAGCAACAAACATGTCAATGGATCATGTTAAATAATGATTAATATTCAACCATAAACACGGTCAAAAACTTTGTAGCCTGAAGGTACATTTTATAGGACTATAGCCCCTAAGAATAATTAGACCTCAGAGACGAGGCATCATATTTTGAAGTACAAGAAGTTCTTATTTTCTAAGAACACATTATAAAACAGGTAGTTCCAGTACTTAAATCTAATTGGCCGAGCCGTTTGTCCAGCCTTGACATTATTGAGAATAATGCACACTTCTGACCGCTTCACATTCATATCAATGTTAATATATAACACATTATTTAAAATCATGTGCCATGTAAATACAGATTAATTTAAATAGCAAGCTGAATCCCAGTGAGCACAAAGCCGGTATACCATTGCATAGCAATCATTGTTCACTTTAAAAACCAGACTAGATTATATAACAGAAGACCAGTTTATTAATAATCTATTTTTAAATAAACACATTAGTGAATTAAACCTTATATATAGCATATTTAAGAGGATAAAGCGGGAGATAATGAATGAATGAATATAGCATATTTATAGCCATTAAATAAAGCAATAAAGCATGAGAGTGTGCATTATTGTAAATAAATAACAGAAAAGAGGTGTGACGCAACATGTCAGGTTTATCATGATTTATTCAGAATAATGCACACTTTCGTGCTTATTGCTTTATTTAATCAAATACCAGACGTACCAGACTTTACCTTCTGTTACCTGTCTAGTGTAAAGGTATAGGCACCTCTGCTCAACATACTCATTATAGGGAAAATATTAAAATATGGAATTTTAATTCAAAACTATATAACTATTAAACTATTAACTATCTTGTTATCAGATTAAAATGAAATGTTAAATAAAAAATCTGTTATTTTTCAACAGGTTTCATTTGTGCCAGTATGTTCACATAAAAAGTGTTACTTTACTTTAAGGTCCCATGAGGCAAACTTCCCTTAATCAACAGTGAGACCTGGTAGGAAATTGCTGGATAATGATGTGTAGGTTTGCCAAGGTTTGTCAATAGTTACAGCACCCTTGAAGGTAAATAGAAGTGCTAAATTTCACCCACATACGTAGGTAATTTAAAGACCCTTTCCAGGCCAGCTTGTTTTAATTACTTAGAGTAAGTGGCAGCATTTGGTTAGCTTTATGACCTGCCCTAAAAGAGCAGGTCTCTGGTATGAGGTGAACTCACTCTGATTGCAGAGTTGTAAATTGCTAGTCTTGCAGTCCTACTAACAATGCCTGGGCCAACCGCACAACCCCTTGACTAGAGGGCACTCATAAATTTTCTTTTAATCTTCTAACTCACAAAGACAAACTGTGGTATTAGCAACACCCCAACATCAAGAGAAAAAAAGAAGAAATAAAAACATGATTAAATACATGTAAGCAATGCAAGTAAGTATAACCAAATATACAGTACATACATATATATGTACTAAAGATGTTTTTTCTCATAAATATTGGAATTTTTAACATCTTTATGTTTTTTATGTGTTGTTTTTAACTAATAGCAAAAGAAAAGTTAAATTAATTGTGTGATTGTTTGTTACCCTGTCAAATAATTCATTTAAACATGAAAATAAATATGCAAGTCATGTATTAAAAGCTAGCAGAGTGTCAAGTTGCACCTTTGAAGATTCAGAGTAAATAAGAACCTAGTTAAATTAAAACATGAATATTTCATGTCAGGACCAAACCAAAATAAATTACATAAGGGGGTGATAATGTTCTCCTTGATCTCCCTAAGCAATATAGGTATTGGTTTAGGTGCCCTACAAATCAAAGATGCATTTTTATGGGAATGACCGAATGAGAGACCTGGTGTCGTTAAGGTGTGGGTAGCTCTACTCATTAGAAATGACTGGAGGAAGTAAATCTAAAGATCACTTCCTCTTTATGGGCCATGCACTCAGCCTTGGGTGAAAATACCAGCACATAGTGCATCTGATGGAAGTTTTGGAGCATGGAATTGCATAAGCCACCTATCAATTTACTCATTTGTTTTGATTCCTTCATAATGAATCTTTTTGAATCCAGCTTTTTCCTGCGGAGTAACAGCAGAATGGGAGAACAGCTAAATTCAGAAAAGCATTCCAGCCTCAGGAAATTCAGATTCTTAGCCTGTGTTCCGATCCATAAAGAAAAGCTGTAAAGAATCTTCTTGACTTTTACCTGAACTCTCCCTTATTACACTGCCCTTGTGTTCTTCTGCTCAGAGGCAAGGTCAAAGCAGCAATTAAAGTCTGGATCCTGCAGTCCATTGCGACTCTCTATGAGCAATATGGAGAGTCGCCTTGTCATTAAGAATTCCGCTTCAGGGAACAGTGCAAAAGAAATCATGTCACTCGTTAGCTTACCATGAAATTCAAACTTCCTCAAAAGGCAGAAAGTATAATTAGGTTATATACATTTACATATGAATACAAAGGTCGTAATTAGGACTACTTACTGTATATCCTTTAAAGCACGTATTAATATTAATTTCTAATATGTTCTGTTAATAACTGGTAATATTTTTTTGTGCATTTAAGCAATAAAATTTATTTAATCCTCACATTCTGCAAATAATTTGCAAAATAACATTGTAATTCTGATTTTTTTTTTTTAAAAGATGTGCAATGTATATATGTGCAATGAGTAGCATTAATCAGTATAAACTGTGCTTTTTCATATTTGTACATCGTCAGCCCTGACATGCTGCCCTTATGTTTTTAAGTAACCTGGTTCTGTTAACTGTCCGATAACACCTGCACTTAGGGGCAACCTGGGACAAATTTCTTGTTCAGTCGCAATGCCTTTGGCAAACTTCTGAACAGATGATATAGAAATTTAAAATGGTTGCTATATCCCATAACTACCTTGCAAATCAGCTAAATATTATCTCAATATTATTTTTATAATTCATGTGATGCCCCACTCTAAATATTTTGGTGGCATTTGTGGTGTCATGTTAAGCTAAACAATCTTGACAGTAACTATGATGAACAAATACAAAATGAAACCATGCACATTATTACATATTATCCCACATTATAATATGTAAAGTTTAATCATTGTCATTTACAGCTCATGGGTCTTTTTTTGCTGTCAAAAAGCACTCATAGCCAGCAAGTCTAAAGGGCACAGATTTGATTAGCAATATAGATGCCAGATGCTCCAACAGAGCAGCAAAATCATTACTACTGTATGCTCTGGTTTCAATCAAATTAAGTCAACAGTAGGAAGGAAAGATGTGTGCAGGCTGCCATTATTTTATTTGCTCTGTAAGTAAAGGATTACTTTGCAATATGCAGACCAACTCTAAATTTAAGAAACTCTGTTGTAACGTATGAAAAGATTTTTCTTTTTGGAAATATATGCAATGATAATCCAATAAATGGAAAAGACTGCATCGTACACTATTTCTACTGCACAGTTTAAATGACCTTACTGAAACGAACCTGTTGTGAGTAAGCATCTTTCTACCAAGATCCCATCTCTACTAAAATACTTACCCTGTTGGAAAAAGAATCTTCATTTCAGGTTCAAATCTTTTGAATAGGTTCAATTTTCTTCCCAATCACAGCCAGATACAGACCAAAGTACATGTTTCAATGTTTGATGTTATAAACAGTTTTTTCAGCTAAATAATAATCAACTTACCTTTATAAAGTGCAGTCCTTACGTTTAAACTAAGCATTTTAAGAAAAACGTATTCTTATCCAAACCTTTGTTTAAAAACTCTTTTGGCATCTGCATTGTCTTCAGGATCTACTGGTATCTTTAATTACACATTGTGGGGATTTCCAAGATTAGGTCTATTTTGAGTTTATGGCTTGACAAATTATGCACAGACTGACCTCATTCAACACATTACATAAACTTATATATATATAAAAAGGTATTGTATGTTTTTTTGTAAATAATTTTGCAGTATCAAAAGACTTTGATATGCTTTTTTATGCATTATAGAAAATTTGAGTTTGATAAAGTATTAGGACATTCTGTCATGAAATCCAGCTATTTAAAAATGAATAAGAAAGAAAACATAGTAGTTAGATGTAAAATGTTTATCTCTCCGTCTAAATGTCCCTCATGTCTGCATGTATTCATTGCCATGTCTTTTATGATTTAACCCCTTTATAAATCTAATAAGGGCTATAATATATAAATGTATGTATGTATGTATGTATGTATACACACTCACCCAAAGTATGCAAATGTAATAAGTCATATTTTCTCCACTGTTCCATCTGCATAATATGTACAATGCATTCAACAACACACAACAACCACTAACAAAACGAGAACGTTTTGGCTGTTGACCAAATTTTTAGCATTTAGAATTTACCCATTCACATAGCACAATGAATTATAAGTCACTGTACAACAGGGTGGACATTGTTTGTAATATGTGGCTTGATGGAGGATTAACAGGGTATAACAATTTGAATGTACTGTCAGTTTTTGTATGTAAAATAAAAGCCAGGCAGATAAGTCTTGTCTGTGCTTACATTTTATTTTCCACATTTCCATATTAAAGTCATATGGAAAGGTGAAAAATTAGGGTCGGGGGGGTTCCATATGCCCATCCAGGGAGAACGTCTCGGGCGCTGGGCAGATACACGCAGGACAGGGCGCCAATCTATTGCTGGGCACTCACACAGACACACTCTATATGGGGCAATTTGGAGAATTCAAGTGACTTGATCCATGTTTTTTGGCTGTGGGAGGAAACCGGAGAACCCGGAGGAAACCCACGTGGACACGGGGAGAACATGGAAACTCCACCCAGATTGGGATTCGAACTGGGAATCTCTAGCACTGAGAGGCGAACGTCCTAACCACTAGGCCACCATGCCACCCTTCATTGTTTTTTTTAATCTGGAAAAAAACACATAATTTCCCACATGCATGTATGGAAATCAACCATATGCAAGGTACTTCTGCTTTTGCTCTTTACAACATGATTCCAAAGTTTGCATGGATATATTTTCAAAATTACTTGCCATATTTGTCAACCAAGAATAAGAAAAATGTTTTTATTCACAAGAAAATGAAATCATCCCAAGATGCCATATCATACATTTTTACAGTTTTAAAATCCTTTACAAAACAAAACAGAAAAAAGTTTAGAAAATATGATTTGATATGAAATATGAGATATTTTGAGTACAAAAGTTTCGGTTTGGTGTTAGTTGGTTAATTCATGTTTAGAATTGCCAATGACAGTTAATACCAGCATTATCGTTACAAAGTTGAATGTAAAACTGAAACAAGAACATATCCAAAAATAATGATAACAATTCTCATGCAGCATTATTAGAAAGGGCCTGAGTGTGTTTTCTGATATCTTCTGCTGGCCTGCAGACTCGGTAATTACTGTATGTTCAGTATTCTCAACATCACTCACAGAAAGAATTTCAGACTTACAAAATGCTATTCTGGACAAATACTCACTTGTACAGTTACTTCCACAGCATCACACGTACAGAGGTATTTGTGCAAGGTTTGGCAAGTTCACGTGTGCAGAGCTCAACAAAAGGCCAGTCCATTTGTGCTAAAGGCAAAATAGATTTTTAAGGTTCTAAAGAATAGAGTCCATAGAACCAATGCCTGGCACCATTCCTAAAGTATGCATTATCCACAGTGGTACAGTAAACAAGGCCTAACAGTCTGCAGTGGCTGGTCAATTTGATCATTGTATGATGTATAACAAAACCCCATTTGTATATTATTGTGCTTACTATTCTTTTTTACCACACAATCTGATGACCTCTTCACCAGAATGTAAAACATTATTGTGTGGATTGATCTGCTCTTAGAGCCACTGTAGTGTGTGTATGTAGATCTTATTCAAATTATTCACTGTAGGCTGTGTGTATATATATATATATATATATATATATATATATATATATATATATATATATATATATATATATATATATATATATATATATTATACATACAAATTTTCAATGACCAGGACCAGAGCATCCAATGCATAAAGAACATATCTTAATTAAACTTAGAGGTCATGGGTTTCTTGGCAAGTGACATTTCTGGGAACTGATTGGATTATGTGTATCTTCCTAAAGCCTTATATACATTCCATGTGACAGAATACAGCAAGAGACAGTACCATGCAGTACCAAAGTAAGACATCAATCAGATTATGTTGTGTTCCACTTAAATCAATTCAAGGCAACTGAGTTTAAGTTAAAAAGGACACATGTTAAGCATGGGCTCAACCAAGGCAGTGGCTGAATTAACATTATTACCAAAAGTCTTTTAAAGACATCACAATTTTGGTTGATATGTACAACAGAACTTCACACAGTCAATAAACAGGGAACGTAAGGCTCCAGAAGTTACATGAGAAAATGCTGCAGACTTCTGTCGGATAACAGTAGAGGAGAAAGGTAAAGTGTGGAAAAAGCGCAATAACATTAGCTTATTGCTTTTCTTACCTCTTTCCTTCTCACAAACAGATATTATACAGAGTGTTTAATCATATAAATACACTATACAATGCAATATAAAAACATTTCTTTGTAAAATGAATAAGTAAAGGATTGGCTTGAGTATGCTGGTTAGAGCACTAGCACCAATACAAAAAATAATGATTGAAATTATATGGCAAAGGCACTTTGTGGTGAAGCACAAAAACTCTTGGGTAAAAGTCAATACATGAAGTGATCAGAGTTACCACCATCCTGTAACTTTGTCTTCCCTATTCGAATGAATCATTATGCAGAGTGAGACACTGTGAACCAGTACCAGGCATTATTTAAAAAGCGCACCTTCCTTTTCTAGCAGTGGTCAGCACTCTTCAAGTTTCTTCCTTTGTCTTTTTATGTTTGAAGCATTAATAAATTGGCTGCTACATTTCACTTTCCTTCTATTCAGACTTCCAAGATCTCACATCCTCCTTGTGTTTATCCTCCATTCGGTTATCATACCTCCACCTCTCGTGGTCCTTCCTGAATCTCTGATACTACTCTGATGTCAAAGCAGGTAACCATCATAACACGTGATTTGCACAGGTTAACACAGTACTCCAATTCACTCGTAACTTGCTCTAGTGCCTCCAAATACTCCTGTGACTCCTGATCCAAGTCTTCATCCACCTCAACTGTAAGGAACATAAACAGCCATAAGTATACAGCATATTCAGATCCCAGTTTTTTAAGAATTTAAAAGTGGCCTTTATGGCATCATGAATCCTTTCTGTACTTACACTCTCCTATCCACTTTCTGGGGTCCATCATGAGCCTGGTTTTGGTGTCTTCTAGTTCTTCCTTCAGAATCTCATGTTTGCTTTTGAGCTCCCTGATTTGCTGCACTCGTCGTTCCACATCTTTTAATTTTGCGTTAAAATACATCAGACCCTACAAAGAAATTACATCCAAATACAACTTACATAGCAATCCAATGTATTAGAATGCAATATTATAAATGATACAGATTTTCAAAATAATTAACGTAATTAATTAATTATATGAACATTTTTGTGCAATACATACAAAGCTAGCAATAATACATTTTTGTCTTTTATATACACTTCAGACTTTATTAGTTACCAGACTATTATTTTCTGTTCAGTGAGTGTGGCTGGCTTTACATATTTCTACAGTCTACAAGTTCCATCAGATTAAATTTTTCCAAAATTATATCAACTGTCCCAGAAGCATGTAAGATATGCACATTCAACTCTAAAACCTTCTTAGCTTTATAATACAGAAAAAAAGTGATAAACTTACCTTTTCAACGTTCTGAACTGATTGCTGCGAAAGAATTAGAGGGAAATGTTGAATGGAAGTGATGTCTATTACTATTTGAACAAATGTACAAAAATACAACAACCAAAAATAGTATTTAAATAGCACAGTAATATGCAAATGCACTTCCTCAGTGTTTTATTAGATTCATAAATAACTACTGGGTTCCAGAGGGTGTTAAATATAGTCTGCCAACCATTAATATCAAACCAAGGTCAAGCAACTGACCACAGAAAAAAAATGACTTACAAAGTTTATAGCCACAAATTGTACACCTAACTTTTCATGTATATTATACATTTTGTAAAAAAAAAGTGGCAATATACAATTTTTTGTTTAATATCACATTCAGAAGTGATCAATGTGTAAATAATTAAAATAGTCACAAAATATAATTGATACATTAATTAATTATGTGTAGCAATATAA
This sequence comes from Corydoras sp. C115, assembly GCA_019802505.1. Classification (NCBI taxonomy): domain Eukaryota; kingdom Metazoa; phylum Chordata; class Actinopteri; order Siluriformes; family Callichthyidae; genus Corydoras; species Corydoras sp. C115. The sequence continues at coordinate 8,358,517 of JAFMOC010000006.1, read as the reverse complement.
ATAGCTTTCTCAAAACACTTAGAATTAAAAATCTAAACACCAACAAACAATCACATGTCATAATGACAGCATTGGTTTAAGTTAAAGAGAATTGTATAAATATACTGTAAAATTGTTGAGTGTAGAGATTATGTATTTTGACACACCTCATTTTTCACCTCAGTAATCACCTCTGGTCTTCGACGTTGCAGTCGTTCCACATCATCAATCTCATACACCTTGATTTCAAAAGGCTCTTTTAATGAGCCGGACATAGGAGGCAAGTCCACCCACTGGGCTGTGGCACCAGCCTTCACCCCAAGAGATGAAGTATCTGGCAAAGGAGCAGGGATGAGACGTCGCCTTTGGACACCTACAGCATTTAGAAAGAATAATGTGATTCGTATGAGCTACAGACAGTTACTTGAAATAAATTATTAAAACACCAAAAATAGGTATATAAATGTAAGAATTGTGAAGAAATAAAAGTTTGAACAGTTTATGTTGAACATGTCAAAAAATGACAAAAATCAATGCATTATTTATATATATTGAATGTATTGTCTATATAACTGAAGATGATATGCATTTAAGAAGGCATAAGACTCATATACTGCCAGTAAAAAAATCTGATAATTAATTCAACATAAAAAAGTCAGTAAACATTAATTACTTGGTGTGTTTGTTGTAAACATTAATGCTGTGTCAGAAATGTTAGTCTTTCCTTGTTTATAAACATAAACTAAATATATTAATAAAATTATAGTTAACTTATTAACTTTCTTCAGTCAAAGTTGTACTCTTGCACTTCTAATTGCACGTTTGTATAATATATACACTACTTGCCAAAAATAGCATTTACCTCACTCAAGTCCAATGAATAACCTGAAATGGTACTAAGGAACAAAAGTCTTGGAGGAACAAAAAACATGGAGGTGGAAGCACGATGTCTCCATTGTGTTTAACTATAATATTCTGCAAAAGGTGCTACTTTGAGTTTAAAATCTACATTCAATTTTGTTAAAATTGTTTCAATGTTTCAATAATTTTTAGTTTTTCTTTATTCTATGCTTTAATTTCAAAGTAAACTTAAAAAAGTTTACTGTGTACATATAAATAATAACTGAAAACATTTGAGTATTCTAAAACTTTTGGCTTACATTTTATGCCTTGTTTTTATCCACTACTTGTTTATTCCATGCTTTCGTTAAATTATTATAATTGATATTTCTGTATTTTTCTGTAAAGATCATTATTAAACAGAGTTTATTCAAACAAGACATAAAAGTAATTGTTATTGCAGGTTTTGCATTAACTGGAATAAGTCAGTCAAGATATGGATCTTTGTAATCATCAAAAGAGAAAATTCATAAAGTTGTCAGTACTCACAGTTTGATCTCTTTTTGATTGGTTTTGAGCTCCTGATCCGTAGAGAAGAGGACATACCACTTTCACTCATAGAATCGTGAGCTGAAGATGCACTTCCAGTAGCTTCACTATCTCTGATCATGCTCTCGTAGCCACTACTCCCACCACTGTGGTAGAACAGTGCAGTTCGGCCCATAGCAGGGGGCAATTCTCCACTTAAAACGCTGCTGTTGTCACTTCCATGACCACTGCTGTATCTTTGTGGTCGTCTCGGGGCGGTGATTTTACTATAAGGTGAGGGTAATATGGGTATGGGCATTGGCTTATCTTCATTTCCATTAACCCCACTGTCATTTCCACTGTCCGAATCACCACATGCCCTTGGCTGTTTTCCAGGACTACCTGTTGCCAACTCACCAACTCGACTGTTTGTTGCCCGCATTGCTTGTTTAGTACCCATAACAGTTCCTCTTGCAGGTTTACTATTGCCTCCTGCTGTTGCACGAGGTAATGCACTCTTCCCTGATGGAGGGAGACTGGCATTTCTTGTTGCAGATGCTGTGAGAGATTTTACAGATATTGTGCGAGTTTTATTTCCATTTACAGGCACTGGTTTTGCATTAAGGCTGCTTTTGACTTGCCCATTTTTCCCCAAATTACTGCAGGAAGGTAAGGAGGTAGTGCTCGGACATGAAGTGGTAACAGGTGATCCAAACTTAGCTATAGATCTGCTTGACTTTCCACTAAGACTGGCCCCACTGTTCTCTCGGCTGAGTGCAGGTTTAGACCCTAAAGATGTCAAACTGTCAGAACGTTCCAGGGATACCTGGCTTCCATAGAGTTGTCCAGTTTCCCCTCTTGTTCCTCTGGACCGGAGGCTTGAGGTGGCTTTTAGCAAACTGTGGTCTGTTCTCAAACTAGATGCTTTTAAACTATGGGAGTCTCTACAATGGAGATCATGTTCATCCGTCTCAGATTTTATAGGCCTAGATGCCAAAGATTTTCCTGTGTCAAATGCTGACTTTAAGGCACTTGGTGGAAGCAGAATTCGATTTTTATGATCCAAACTGGACTTTCGCACTGGCGGTGGTGGTGGTGATGATACACCACTTGGCGACATGTTAATATCCTGTTGATTTGCCTTTCCATTTTTTTCCAAAGACGAGAATTTTAAACTGCCAGTTGATGTCCCGGTGGCTAAGCTGTAGTTGAAATCTGCAGGTGCATGCATGACTGGAACAGTTCCAAGAGTGGTTGCACCTCTTTTCAATTGTGGCATTTTGCTGGGGGTCTCGATGATTTTACAGCTAATGGACTTTTCACATCCATCTACAACCCTTTGGGTTTGATATGAGCCCTCAGTTTTGGAAATTTGAGGTATGCTGTTGTAGTTTATGCCTGCTTTCCTGGGTGGTATTCCACTTAATCCACTTTTTAGTAGTTTTGAAGATGGCACTGAACTTGAGGGCACAGGCACTTCCAACACATTTTCTTTCCGATGCCATGGGTCATCAGTCTTTCCCTCTAGCCTTAGCGGTTCCCGTCTCCAATTACTACTATGACTGCTGTCACTAATGCTACTGTTCTGAGATGTGGGCGAGGTAGGCTTTATTTTTCTGGGAAGACTACTCTGAATACCATGACAATGCTGAAATGTCCGGGTTGGAGATAAACCATTGTTATTTGGTTTGGCAATTTTGGATGGATTTCTAATAGACATTTTAGTAGACTCTGGGGATGATGAACACTTACTGAAGGAAAGTTTACTTGAAGTGGCACTATCACTATCCAGTTCTGAGAAACTAAAGCCACTATCATTTAAAGAGCCACTGGGCTCTTTCTGGGGACTGTTGTGGAACATACCAAGAGATCCTAGATAGAATGTACTTCCTGCATCTATATGTGTACCCTCGGCAAAGAATACATCGGAAGATTGGGCTCCTTCACTTTCTATAGTGCAGACACTTACTTCACTAAGCCAAGAACTAATAGAGGAACCACGGCTGTCCAAGGAAACAAATGCATCTTCCTGAAAAGGGGCAACCATTTCAACGTTAACCCCAGAGGCTCCAATACTCGATGTATATGCATCAAACTCATCATTGATGCTGCTAATGATACTTACTGGCCTAGATCCTGATGCAAGAGCCTGAACAGAACAATCACTGTTGAAACTTATAATACTAGAGGGTCTCCCATTATCCACTATACTTCCAACCGACAGTTCTTCTACAAGGGTGAACACTAGTTCATCCTCTCCATTCAGCTCAACAGGCTGTTGAAGTGTTACAGTAGTCCTTAAAATATCATTGTCTCTGAGTGAAGATCTAAGTTGGCACACTTCCAGTGGAGACCTGGGATTTAGACAATGGACCCTGTTCAATGCAGGAGAGCAGCCACCCAAACCATTCTGTTTTTGCACCTGGTGGCTCATTCCAATTGGTGGTATCCTTGTGGAAAACTTTTCCTTTGTCTCATTGTGTGTTGTACTCTCTCTCCTTTGTTGAAGTGAAGGGGCAGGTTTGGATAGTTGTCTGTTTAAATACACCTTTTCTCTCACCACTGGCTCTGAGTTTTGAGATGGTGTTGATTTGATTTGTATCTCTGGGGAGCACGTAGTCATAAAATTGCATGGCAAACCCTTTTCACCATCAGACCCTGAACAACACACTGCTTCATTGAGATCTACATCAGAAGCATTAGCATGAGGCCATTTGGAATCATCATTTTTGTGTTTGGGGCTGTTGGGCAGTTTGCTGTGAGCACAAAGTGTATTTTTAGATAATGAATTGTCTTGCTGTAAAGAGGATACTTGGATTGGAGGTTTGTAGGAAACTAAGGATGGCACAGACACATCTTTGGCCTTTGTTCCACTGATTTCTAGTTTGGGGCTTGCTTGACTTCCTTTACTTTCGCAAACAAAAATATTTGGTTCCTCACTTCCATCAATACAGTCCAGTCTTTCTTGAAGCTCAGCAAACGTGTTGCATTTAAAATGATCTCGATCAGGCGGCCCTTCTTTATTACGCTGTTTTCTGTTGAGGGATGGTATGATGGGAACAAAAGCAGGGGGACCTTCATTATCACTAAGCTCATGATCAGAGATTGTAGCACCACCAGGACCAACGTAAATAACAGTGTCACAAGACTGCTCACTGCTAGAGGAATAATCTGGATCACTGAGAAGTGAGGGTAGATCTGGGTCTAATGCAACAGTTCGTGGATGAAATGGTCTTAAATGTGGGGGCCGGCGAATTCTTCCCTCATCACAGGAACTTTCACCCCCAGAGGAGCTAGATGCATACTAGAAAAAAAAATATATATATATGATAATATATGATTTAGTAAATAAGCAGAATACCAACAATTATAGTTCCTTATTAGATTTTATTATCTCAATTATCTCATCTCAATCTTGACCTCTTAATCCTATACTAGAGTAGGCACTAGGCAGATACAACCTGGACAGAGCCAATCAATCACTAAGCACACTCAGCTACACACTATATAGGGGCAATTTAGAGCAGCCAATACACCTTAATCATTTACCTGGACAAAACCTATGCGGATACATGGAGCACATGGAAACTCCAACAAGTTTGGGTTTAAAATCTAGATTCACAGTGCTAGGAGGCAGACATGCTAAACATTACGCCACCATACCAGCCCATATATAAATTATGTTGTAGATCATTTCAATTATATTATAAAAGACTGTACAATTATTGTTAAGCTATGCATTTTCCATTACTCTATTTTAATATTTGTATACAAAAGCATAGCATTTACTTCACATACTTCACATAATAGATGTATTGATGACAAAAGAGTCAAGCGAGTCACACAAAAGTGCTTTTAAAAACCCAGTTTACATTTGAAAATGTTTTCATGGTAATTCCTAATCTACTATTTTACATTATTCAATTTCATGAATCATTGTTATTCTGGAATACAAGCATGTCATCATAAAAGAAAACAAAATCAAGGTTAGGACAAATTTAACATTTTATGAATGAGCTTTAACATTTGACTGACCTTAGACTTCTTCTTCCTCATTCTGTGAATTCGGGATGCCAGCTGGATTGTGGTGAGTGAATCAGCATATTGAGCAGGGGAGTCCGAGACATGAGCAATCATTGTTGTCCTGCAGTTGATGTTCCCAAGTGAATCACGAAGCAACATTGTAAGCTTGCTGTCTCTGAAAAAAATATGCAAGAAGATAAAGACAACAAACAAATCATTTGAAACTCGGTAAAGCATGAATGATTTCATTAAATCTTTGCATACATAAAACACTTAATGGATTCTTAACAGTTTTGTACATGAAAAAAAATAAATCGGAGCCCAATTTCACGCCTGGTGCACGGCTGTTCGACTATTCACATCAGTAATCACATTTATACAAAACTTCATGTAAACAAAGAGGTGCAAATGTAACTTCATACATTTTGAGGGAGAGTTCTGTGAACAACGTCAGAAGCACACAAAGCAGACAATAAATCTGTCAGCAATATGCTGCATGCTTAATCTTGTTGATGACAGTTTTCATTTTACATTCAGGGTTTCTTTGAAATGTCTTTGAAAAGTTCATAGTAAACAAGTTTGACATCTTCTGGAAGTTTAAATCAAATGTTAAAAAAATATAAAGATACACATAATGACATTTTCTCAGGCATTTCTTTAGTAAACTGTATATGTTGCTTAGAGGTCATGTTATAGGCAAAACAACATGATGGAATAAAAAAATAAATGCTTCACTTACCTATAAGGAATGTGTTTGGCTCCATTTGCTAAAGCCAGAATGACATTGCCTAAAGCAGTAAGAGACAGACAAAGACCACCTCCTCCGTCCCTGCTCTTACTTAACACCTTCTCGCAACTGCCTAGGTCTATGAGGTGTAGTCTACTTCTACCACCAGACACTGGAATGAGGGAGGAGGGAGAAACAAAAAAAATGCTTGTTAAGCTTTGTTGTATCTAAAAATAATAACAACATTAATTAGAGCATTATACACAAGCATAAGACAAAATAAATTTGTAATGTGATAAAAAGTGACTTAAATTTGAGTTATATACAATGTTTAATTATGCTATTGATACACCCCATTCTTAAAAGTATAAAGCAGCTATTGTTAGACATATTTTTGTTCAGTTGTCTAGTTAAAATAAGATTTCATACTGCAACCACACTCAGTAAAGTTGCTCCCAACCACTCCACTTGGTCAACTCAATTTAAATTAATTTTGAAAAGGTTTAATAGAATAGTTCATACACAAAATGTTCCTAATAAATCTTTTTCAAATAAAATGGTTGGTAAATTACGGATTGACAGTTCCATCTTCTCAGCCATTATATAATCACAAAATACAAACTGAGAATTGCTTAATAACCAGCTGAACTAAATTTCATTGTGCTCTGATTACAATTAGATTATGTGCAATTGGTATTACCAAAGCTGCAGATTAATAAATAATTCAGCTAGACTTATCTGTTACGATATTTTGTGCTTAATAAGCAGAATTGTTTAAATCCCTACTTTAAAGTAGTATCAAAAAAAAAATTCCACATACAGTATTCGATGAGCTGCCATGACTGAGTATGATTTATTTCTGAGTATTTAACAGAGTTTTATGGCCCAGTTGTGCTCATAACACTGCACATAGAAGTCATTAACCACCCACATGTAAAGCTCTCATATGCCGTCTAGAATACTACAAATGGAAGACTGACCTATGCATTTGGAGGAGCTGTAATTGGGTAAAAGGAATGAGATAAAACTCTGTGCCAGAAATTACACCATTTTGGAAAGAAGACAGAAAAAACATTTTCGGCTTTGCACACCATAATGCACCAAAACTCTTGAATTACCGCCATTTACCTTTTGTCATGAGATTATAACTGTCCTATAAAAGTTGTTCCAATGGGTGAGATTATGATTGAAATTGTGCATAGTCTCATATTATTACTGTGCCATACAACATTTACACTGATTTCCTGGGAAAAGAGCAGTATATTTTTATTGTACAGTAGTTTTGCACTATACTCATTGTAAAAGCTTCTATTATATTATTCACATCTATAAAAAATTGAGTGCCTTTTTATAAATTACAGTTAAATCTCTGTTATCAGATACTCAGCATTTAGCTATGCTAATGAGTACTGCAGCATTGCACCGTGACAGGTTCTGCTACTCTATAATCATGGTCATTAGCTGCTCATGAATTATTACTGTCTGTTAAAATTTCCATTCAAATTTAATGAAGTGGTCAAAACAGGCCTGACTGATTTACCTTCTGTATGATGAAATAAAAGGAGAAATGAAAAGGAGATGGGACAGTTGCTATGATTACAGCTCTAGTACCTCAGCTATTGGATTAATGAGTTCGGAAAGCTGTTCTCCTCCTCTGCTTATATGAATAGATGAAAAAAAGAAAAGTACATTTGAGTGCAGCCCATTGATTAACTACACATCGGAAAATCGCCACCAGAATGTCAATTGACCACACACACAAAGATTTGTGCTTGTACTTACTTCCACCTTTGCCACTTTTCTCCATGCGATACTGATAAATGTGGAGGGTGAAAAGCATGTGAGAGTTGCGCCGGTCCTCTTCATCTGCATCAGGATGACTTGTGCTACGAGCTGCCAAAGCTGCATCCAGGAAAACAGCAGCCTTCTCTGCCGTGGGGGCCCTCAACTCGCTGTAATTCTGAAGCTGAGAAGCCATGGCAAAACATACTTACATACTATATACATATATTCTTGTATATGTGTGTGTGCATGCTTGTCTATGTGTGTGTGTCTAAGAAAAGAAAAAACACTTAGATGTAATTGATGCTGACTAAATATACAGCCTTGGAAGTGAAGGTAAAATGGAGAAAGCTAATTCATTCAGTTAGCCCTTTAGATGCCGTCTCTGGAGCTATCAGATTGAGCAATTTGCATATAGAAGGAGAAGGATTAGTGGGTAAAACAAATTCAGTAGATCAAAGGGGAGAAGGGCAGAATTTCTGCCCCAGGAAAGAAATATGTGCACTGTGGGAAAAGAAGGACACTTGGGTATTGCATTTAAACAGCCTAAAAGACTTAAATCCTGACTAGGCCTGTCTGGGAAGAAAGAGGAAGCAACATGCTGAGAACCTGCTAAGAATATACTTAGAATTTAAAAAGAAACGTAATATTTTTTGAACTTGGATACGATTTTATCTTTTTGAGTATGGAATTTGTACAATGAACAAAAACGTTTTAAATCTTACACTGCATACACAGTCTAAAGCAAAACAACATTAAGTTGTGATTCTCTGGGGCAATCATATGACAGACTCATAATGAAAGTCTGACAACATGAAATGGGTCTCTACTGATATATGTGTTTAATTCAGTAACTGAAATTAAATGCAACAAATGACTGAACAGGAGAAGGTAATACAGTCTGATCGGTTATTTTCTTTGTAATTAGAGGTGTTATTGAGGTAAACATGCACAGGTCTACATCTGTAGAGAGCCTTACCATTTTTTTTTTCAAAATTAATAACATTATAATGCAATGGTTATGAATCTACACTTTAATAAAGATGATGCTCTATAGCTTAACATTACATACCTGTTTTAAGGTCAACAGTGTAGCATTGTGACTCATGAACAGTTTCTATTATTTTGGTAACCATTTAGACCCAAAACATGGGAATACAAGATTTGTTAAAAGTTATGTTTAAAATATTTTTAATGATGGAACCACAGTGTTCTAACTGTGGTCAATAGTGTTAAATATCTTATAATATTTATATAGTGCAGACATTTTCTATACAACTTTAACAGAAAAAAAAACATCATAGTTGATAAAGCCCGAATTACTGTGTCACAACTTCACAAGCCAACTGACAGTCTTTGAAGTGTTGGCCTCATATGGACCCCAAAAAGCAACATCTGATGCAAACACCTGGCCTTGCTTTCAACTACCCCTACCCAACCCCCAAAAGCACACTACCTCACTAGCATTTACCCTCCCTCCCCGGGGTGACTGCTGGGGGAAGGGAAAGGGAACCAGTAGAAAGAGGTTAAATAGCTTTGGAGTGAGGAAACATCAGACAGCTGCACTGCCACAGCCTGTTAGTGCTGACGTTCATTACTGTACACTACTGTACCTGTTTTAAATTTTGAATGTTTATTGTGTTTTTAAAAGGCTTCCTGCTAACCTGTGTGCCACAGATGGGGTCTTCACGCAGGTAGACCCCAGGTGACTGACCATCCTGAAAACTGCCGGTTGAGACATCTGAGAGCAGGTCCTGCAGACCTTCATCTTTGCCATAGATCTCCACTGCAGAGACTCGCACAGAAAAGCGTGTGCCAGTCTTTTCCTTACGTTCACTGATGAGCTTGAAGAGCCAGGAGATGGCACATGGCGCGATTCCAAGGTTCTGGGAGGAGCTGTCTTTGCCAATCATGGTGTACGTCTTGCCTGGCAAGGAGTAAAGAGCAAGCTGTTCAATCTGGTGCTTTGATAAGAGCACTATACACACTGATGGATCAAGCTTAGGAATTTCAGCAAAGCTTTGCTTCTGATGCCATGAAGTGGTACCAAATCCAAACCAATATGTTATTACTAAACTAATTATAGTCATAAAAAGCAAGTTACAGAAAATATGCAAATTAAATACATGATTCTACTCTTACACCACTATTGGTAATGCTTGATTGCTAAGTCCTCAAGTTGTAAATGAGATATATAACTCTGCTTTAATGGGTGAGTGGCACTGGCATTAATGTTAGATCTTAAAAGCAGTCTCCCATGAGGGTCAATTTTTTTCAGCTTTTAATTATTCTCCCTAGCCCCTAGCTCTTCTGCTTATAATAATCCACACAAATGTACACATGCGCACACTCATGCTCTATTGACTTGAGTGTATCATTCAGCCCTTTTAACAAAATGAGAAGAGATAAGCATTTACTTTAAGTGGCTTACATGCTATTAAGCAAAAAGCTACACCATGGGACACATGCTTATCACACCTGCAGGTAATTACTGACATGAATCCAAATTTATCACTAGGTAAGGAAGAATATGTTATGGTGAGTTAATTCTTTTTTTATTTTTTAACTAAGAAGATCTTACCGAGTTTTACGTGGCCGAAGCTGAAGATACAGCCATCTGCTCCATTCACTACAGACTGAATGATGTCAGCCACAGTCCCTGAGCACACTTCAGCCTGCGGACACCCAAAACAAATAGTTAATGCTTGAAGACTTTTATGATCTGACATTATAAAATACTGCAGATTGGTAATACAAACGCAGAACAAAGACAGAACAAAACCTAAAAACACTTAGGTTTGGTTCCCTGATCAGGAACCAAACCTAAACACGTAATGTGGTAAAGTGACAACTCTATCTGCTGCATACACACACACATGATTCAGAGTCAGTTAAGGATATATATAATATATATATACACACACATATATTTCATAACATCAAATGAGCCATGTAGCATTTATTACACATGAGTAGCTTTTTACCCCTGCGTTCTATCGTGTTACCATTACAATCTGTTTCGATAGCTTTACTCCACAGGGACTGGTTTGTCACTGCAACAATCTCCTTTCATACATCTAATGCACACTTTATAATTTTAAATAGACAACCAGTCTCTCATCAGCAGCCAACTGAAAAGCATCAAATTATCAAATGATATCAAGTGCCTCTTGTACAAAGTAAATGGTTTTTGCAAGGTTCACAATTATCCTTATTTTCTCCCTCCTAATACAAATGTGACATGAGACATTTTTTATCAAGCGGTGCATTTAATTACTTTATTGACATCACACAATGTTAAAATAAATGTAGTGTGAACCTGAGCCAATGTAAAACCAGTTTAAAGCTGACATGTTTCAGCATGCACATTAACATGCCAACCTCAGTTGTTACAAAGCGTCAACTTAATTGTTCTCACTTAATCATTCTCAAGGACTGGACGTGTCTCTCAAGTCTCCTCTTTATTATTTGCACGGCTCTTTGGAAGGCACTTTGGTCTTAATTTGGATGCCCTCTCGGCTCTAAGCTCCAAATAACAAACTGAGAATGAACTGCTGGATATATGTGGCTGGAATTCAAATCATTTTCTAGGCTTAAAAGAAACAGCTGTTATGTCCATACTGTGACAAATGCTGCCAAAGAAACATAGCCATTTTTACATTAAGCCCAGAACACTGGGCAGAATATCTCTGAGTATATTTGTGTGTGTGGATGTACATGTGTGTGTGGGTGTGGGTGTGGGTGTGTGTGTGCGTGTGTGTATTTGAGAGAGAAGGGGGGATGCGTGTCTCATGTCTCATGTATGCTCTTCATGTCCATTTGCCCTTGAAACGAGATTTTTTTACCCAAGAATGCAACTTCAGCATCTCGGTTAAATGCTCAAGAGAAATAAATAAATATTCATTATGCACTTATTATTTTGTATGAATTAAAATTAAATTTTTCCATTCAAACCACTTCTTACTTGTGAGGCATCCTGGGTGAAGATAGCATCGAAAGCGAACATCTTTGGAGCAGCAAGTGGGGCACGACGGTGGGCTGAACTGGGCTGGGTTATATTTGAAGGTTCATACAGAGACACCTGCTTCTTCCGCTGGTCCACCTTTAGGAAGGATGTGGACTCAGACGAGTCCTGTATATCAAGATATGGACAAATCCGCACCATCACCTTCACCTGTTTGAAAGGGTGAGCAAAAGAGAAAAATTAATGAAAGGTATCAGGTAAATTAGGTATCAGGTATATTTTCAAAAAAGGAAGCATCTTAGATCATGCAATAATATTATGAATCTATGTTTTATTCATTCTCTAAAAGCTTTGTTAGACAAATTTACAAAGAAAAGTTTTTACGGCCCAACTGGATTGTATTTTGAAATTTAGGAAAATGTCGGAATATGATGCCTGTAACACACCCAAAGAAATGTTGGGAAAGTCAGTAACATGAGTCACAAATGTCATGAGCCTAAACCTTCCACAATGTCAACATTGAGTTAATTTAACTTCTTGGCTCAGCTAAGAAAAGCCAAATATCCGTAAGATATTTGAGCCATTTTTGCACAATACTGAATACTGAATAATTCTTAGACTTTTAAGGGATGCAATGTTTTCAAGACTTTTAAAAAAAATGCCATATACTTTTCATATGCAACTACACAGAGACAGGGAGAGCAACTGTTTGTTAACAAAGGAGCAACTCTACCACTAGCATCACATCTGAAAGAAGCTGGCACACACACACACTCCATGGTCTCGCCAACACTAGGATATCATATACTCTATAGAATTTCAATCTAAACAGCACAATCCAATATCATTCCCTTGTGGACTTATGGTTAGGATCTATTTACAGCTCTGTTATGGTCCAGGAGAACACTGTCTGCCAAGGCAATCCAGCGCCAACCTCACTCAAGCTTCATCATGCTTCTGACACTCCACAGGGGCCAATTACTACTGATGGACATGTGCACATGGTGAAGAAAATTACACCGGCCGTGACATTGGAAACAGGTTTCAATATATAATCTACCAGGGCACCACCCAGCAAAAACATTTCTCACGCTAAGCTAGCAGACTATAGATTACATTAGAAACATTACATCTAACCTAATCTTTTTAACTAACTTCACCAAATTCCACCAGAAGTCCTCACAAACAGAACCAAATTCATGAATAATGAGTTCTTATAGTGAGTTTTTTAAAAATGACTCATTTGTTTTAAACCTTTAAAATAAACAGTTTTCTAATAAAGGATTAATTAATTTTATCCTGAGGTACAAATATTACTTTCACTTGTCACATGAACACTCTGCATATTATCAGTGTAGCAACGGTTTGTCCATGAATCATAACTACTTGTCATTGGGATTAAGTTTATTCCTGTGCCACTTGAGTACAATATATTCTCAGGGTAGAAACAACTGAGTCATTCAGAATTAGTATTGTCTAATTCTATCTAAATCTTTCATTTGTATTTATGTAGTTAGAGCAGCAACATGATGCTTAATGCTATTATTACAGGTGGGGAGACCTGAACGTTAAATAATCGACCCAAAAATTTCCATATAATATAATAAAGCAATAAGGCACAGAAGGGCATGCATCATTGTGAATTAATCACTGGAAAGAGGTATTGTTAGGCTAGGCATAAAGTGCATTTGAGTTTTATAAATATAAATACAAAAACAAGATTTACTTCATTAATGTGTTATTTAACACTAAATTATTATTAAACTCGTTTTCCGCAATGTAATCAAGTCCAGTTTTAAAAGTGAACAGGACTTAGTTCTCAACTGAAATGACTCGCTGTTAATATTAATCTGTATTTCCATTAAATGGTATATGATTTAATATAATATTATGACACATTTCTATGTTTCACACATTAATACAAATGTAAAGCAGTCAAAAGCGTGCATTATTGTCAATAATATCACAGCCGGGAAAACGACTCAGCCAATCAGATATAAGGACCGGAACTACCCGTTTAATAATGTAGATTTTGAATCTGTGTGCGATTTCTTTTTACTTTCATTGGAGTAAATTCACAGCCAACAGATATTATAAACCAATGTACGGTAGTTTAAAAGTAAATAATTAACAGAATCAAATATTTATACTTCACCAACTGTGACGGTATTTCTCTTTAAGTGTTTGAAAATCATGCTCTTTTGGGTAACACACAAAAAAACCTTACATTGTCACGTAAATAAATACTCCAAAACAAATAAATATGATTTATTTAAATGGATAGATTTGTTCATTTTATTAAATAAGATTAAAATTATTATATCCAAAACTCCTAAATCCTGTAAAGTTCTGCTCATGCAATGCGGCAGGCCAGCAGCTGGTGCTTATATGCATTATACATAAGGTTTTACATAGCCTTGTTAGTCCTGTACTGACTAACAAGAAAAGAAATTAATTTTACTGAAAACTAATTTTTAAAGCTCTTGAAAAGTTATTTGACTGCGTCAACAGCAGGGCATGAACTTATGAGCTCATAATTATTCCTTCAATAAGCAAATACCAGTAAGATTTTTTATACTGTGATTTTAGTAAATTATGTCACTACTGGCAAATCACTTAGGGTCACAGACAGTTGATGACTGAACAAGTTAACACAGAAACACTGCAATACTATATGTAATTTGAGAAACACTGCGCCTGAGCAACCATTCTACAGCTACCCAAATATGTAATTATCAACTTTTGGTTTTGTATGGCAGGGTGTAAACATGAGGCTTTAAATACACTGTCAAATTAAACTGAAACTCTAGAACCTGGCTAACCTTTGAATTCCTAACAGAACTAATCAAAACGAGTAAAGTCCATTCAGTCAGCAGCAGCAGATGTGTGTGGTTCAGTAGTGGAAAGAGGAAGCTTGTTAATGAAGCAGGGTTTTAATGAGTACATTCTCACTGGGCAGTTAACAATCATCCTAATGGGCTAGAGCATTTGGCAACATTTGCTACAATCATCCCGCAGAGCAGGTGGTATCTAATCTGGTACAAATCTTCTCAATCTCCATAAATGCAGAGCCATACAGTTGAATACAGAACTAATTCATAATAAATGTAAGCTGATTACTTGCTACCAATTTGGAACTTCCAGACAGAGATATTAACCCTAGTTCTTCACTTCCAATCAATCATACATATTTGCCCTGACTTCTAAAGTTTCAGTTAATTCCCTGTTGTTTTCTTCAGCGATTAGCCATCACAAAGACACATTCAGTTCTGCTATGTAGGCAAAATGCTTCAGGCATTTCCTCTTAAACATTTCAATGCTTGTTTTTACTGACAAATCCAAGCACAAAACAGAAAAAAACGTTTATCAACACCTTTAAAAACATGGTGAGCAAAAAAAAAAAAAAACACTCCTTTATGTATATTACTATATTAGTCCCCATGACCCCAAACCTGTCTGGGCAGAAGCTTGCATTGCATACAACTGCATTGTATCAGACATGTTGTGTATGTTTGTGTATATATGTGTATGTTACTAAATCATGTGCTTGTTTTCAGCTGCACACAGCAATCTAAGGCTTTAAAATGTCTTGGTCTTTATTCATGTCAAAAACTGCACGTGTAAGCACACTGAGAGTTGCCCAGCGGTACTGTGTGTTTATCTCTCTGACCTTGCCAATGCCAGGGTTCTCCTTGGCCTTTGAACTGGCCCTGAGCAGGCATGGTGGAGCGGGTGGGGGTGAAACCTGAAGAATGCTGCTGAAGTTGGTGGGGTAGATGGATGGCTCCGGAGGTTGCAGGATTGGTGACTGAGTCTTTTTCCTCTTGGATGAGAGGTTCAGTTTCTGTGCAGCCCTGCAATTGATACAGAAAATGGAATTAATGATTTGACCTTAAAGAAAGGCCACGTAAACTGAGATAACCAACTCTGTACAATTGTGGTGAGCAGAAAGCATCTCACAACATACCTTGAACCTTAAGGCTAATTTAATAGCAAAGAAAGGACTACCCAATATGAGTATGGTGTTAAAGTGCTCGGGGGTGTTTGTAGAGTGTCTGTAAATATTTGTGTGTACACAGGTTTAGGTTTGTGACGCTGTCCCCATTATTTGATAGGGAAATTACTGTAGAAACAATAAATTGCATCTTTCATCTCATCAATTCATTTATCAATTCATCCATTGTTGTGTTTAAAAAGAGGCCTGAAGAAAATCCTCCTTGTTGCTTTTTAAATGGAAAAGTAGTTTTAAAGGCAAGTACACCGGCATTTAGAAAGTAACAATTGTGGCTAGTGCTTAACATTTGATTTGTTGATTTGTTGAGGGAAAACATTCACTAACGAAACATCATTAAGATGTTTCAAAATGTATTTATTCCAGAATCCTAAAAATGGAATCAGACTTTAATGAGTATGTGTGGTGGATATTAAGGTCCCGCCCAAGCTGCAGTTTCTTCTCTCACTCTATGTTTCCACTACACTCTCCTGATGTTTAGTAAATGCGTGTAGCCCATGGGCTATACAACAAAAAAAATCTGTTTCATCTTGTTTAAGTGAGGTCCCTTCCTAAATGCGAAACACCTGTCATCCAGAATTCTTCTCATATTACAGAGAAGTCGGTTTCGAAGCTGCCTGTATTTACTTCTATTTAATACAGAAAAGAAAAAAAAAAACTCAATCTATTTTGTTCACTGATTTAATGGCATAACTTGACATTTGAAAAGGCAACACTATGAAATCAAAAGTAAAAGGTCAAAAGTGCCATTTTTAAAATCAAAGTAAATACATGCGTGTTTTCTGTTTCTCATATGTTACTTCTCTGCAGGCTTCCTGTCTCCGCTTGACATAACTATAGGGACACAGTATGCCTCGACATGCGAAGAAAGCCTCGGTTTTCTTGACGAAAATGTAAAACTGCACCTAAAAGGTTCAGTCCTGCCATCAGCCATGACATTTACTATTAGCCGCCTCTGATTTCATAGTAACTCAGCCCTAGCAGGAGTGATAATCTCAGCATTGCTATGAATTACTGTATTAATTTTTTAAGAGAACATGTCAGTTACCTCTGTTTAAACCGCAGGAAACCTCCGATCATTAAAAGTTTTCTCTTAAGATAGCAAAGCTCGTCGTGAAAGAGGTAGTGGAAGCCAGAAAGACAGAATGACAGCAAAGAAAGAAACCCGACAGCGAGAACACAGGAGAATGCAAAAGCAGTCGAGATGCTTTTGGGCAGTGTGTGTTGCTCTAATTAAGAGGAGCCTTACAGGCTAAGAGCTGTGTTATCTGAAACACACTAAAAAAGGAACCTGACAGGTAGCAACTGTCTCATGTATTATACTGTACTCCTGAGAGGGGAATTACACAGTACCATACTCAAACAAGGAACAGAACACACTTGAGACTGTTCTACAATGATATGGTCCTATTTTTTCTCTTTAAAGTTCTGTGTGCTTTTAAGCATATCCTGTCAAAACTAGTTCTGAAGTATTTAAAGTTTCCTCTTCATTCTTACAATGCTAGAATTCTTCTCACACCACACATAAAGCAATGACGTTTTTTGCATTTTTGTATCATACAGATATGATATGGGTTCATATGGGTGCAATGAGTATCTATTTAATGCATCAAGTACAGATTAGTAACCACTTTGCTTTGTATCCAACAATTACAGTTATTAAAATATTATCTTAAACTCCTGTTCTGCGTCATGTCATCCAGATGAGTCTGCACTGCTTATAATGCCAGGCAGCAAGCAGTACTGTTCTGTTTTGGGTGATTTTTTACTTGATTTGTTACACATTTTAAACAGACATAGACAAGCCACAGGATCCAGTTTGATCCTGCTCAGGAAAGGGTTAAAATATGGCATGGCATAATAAAGTTGGAACAAAAATGCAAAAAAGCTTGGCATGCCACAGAATAGGCAAAATATAGCAAACTATTTAAAAGTTGTGTGGGCAAAACAGACTTCAGATTTAATTAAAATAATAAGCTTGGTAAGTGCATTATATTTACCAAACAGCTCACTAAGAACAATATATCCACACAGCATAGAACTACTTCTATTCATCCAACCAAAGATTTTAATGTTTTCCAGAGATGAGGTTTACTTTGTTATAGTGTTTTTATTATTATTATTATTATTATTTTATCTGCATTTATCTGCATCCGATAGTCTTTCTGGCAGCTCAAACCAGTCTAGCCATTCTTTGTTGATCTCTGTCATTAATAAGACATTGTTTATCTGCAGATCTGCCTCTGAGTGTATGTGTATTTCTTTACTGCAGCATCTTTCATAAATTAAATTTTTTTGGGCATTGACATCAACAAATATGCTTCAAAATTTGAAATCACCAGATTTACTGCTCCATGTCTGCATGCTTCATGCATTGCAATGCTGCCACGGGATTGCCTGATTTAAATAACTGGATGAATGAGTACATATGCAGATGTTTTGTTCAGTGACTCATGTTTAGTTCAAAGTCATGGTTTCATACTAATCACTGTAGTAAAGCATTTTGTGGGCAATAATCTCCAAAGAACAGTTGCTGCAGTTGTATTTGTTCTTAAAATTTAGCAAATACAAAATTCCCATTAGGGGCTTTAAATTTTTCTAATTAATTTGCTGTTGCTTTATTAAATTGCTGTTGCTTTCTTTATTGGAACATTATATTTAATTTTTATTTCTTTTCAAGGTGGCCATATAAGTCACCAATACAGGTTCATCTGCATGTGTGCACTTATATGTCTTCTTCCCCTATATACAAGCTGCTAATAAGCCAAGTGTACTAGTCTCTTTGGACACACTTTACGTGCATGTGTGCTTTATGGCCACCCTTCCTCATTCCCTGCTTCCATTTCTCCACAAGTGACATGTTCCCTTTCTTCCTCTGTGCTTCCAACCCCTCCTTTCTCTCCTTCCCGCTCTCCATTCCAGAGCGACAGCCCAAGAGCACAATCAGGAAACACACCACTGGCTGATGAAATAATTATAGTGTCCAAGAGGAATACAGGAGGAGTTCCTCCCCAGGGACTTGCAGGCCCATGAGCAACAGAGGCTTCTGTATCTGTGTAAAAATGAAGAGTACACTGTACAAGTGGCATATGCAGGCAACAGGAAAGCTGGAAAAAGAAATTGAATATTCTGGTAAGACTAATAATTGCTTTATATGTGCTAGCCTCCTTGAATATGCTTATTTCCTATCGTTTCCTTCAGATACTCTTACTTCATTTCTATTTCTCCAGGCGTGTTCCTTTATCTCTTCTCCTGTTATCTTGCAACCCCCCCACCCCACTTCATCCTTTGAAGAAACTGGCTCAGCTCCTAGATAGAGGTTGGCTATAAAGAACATGCCAAAGAACTCACACTTTCCATTACGTGTCCACCTGTTCACATTTACTCTAGCAGGCACACCTCCACTTGCACAATATGTTCTGCATTATACATCTGAATAGTGTAAGCTCACCTATCAACAGCAAACCTGCAGGTCTTAACTTGCAAAAGTTGTTAAGAAACGTTTTTCATATTCATGAATATAATTATATGAGTCGTTCATATAACCAGTGTGGGTTCAGCAGGTGTCATATAAATATGTTGAATTCAATGAAATATGCCTGCAGTGAGAGAACAGCGATGTGAGAATTGGGGTAAAGGAGTAAAAGGTGCTGCTCACCTTTCCCCAACAGACAATCACACACACACACACACACACACACACACACACACACACACACACACACACACACACACACACACACACACACACACACACACATACACACAAAGCTAAAGCAAAAGCACTTACACTTCTTTCCAATCCATCATCTAGGGTGTCGAGGACTCAGTTTTGCCAGAGACAGGCTAAAAAAACCAAGATTACATCCTATGTGTTCGTATCCAGACTTTGCCATGGAGTTTGCCATGCACTTCAAAAAAACACCCTCATCTCCTGAGAAATAACCCAACAGTCCTCTGTCAGGGGTTTAAAAAAACAGTAGTGTTAAGAAGTTGAAGTTAAGGAGTCCAGTAGAAGGATCTACAGCATCCCAAGTCCCAAGAAACAAGACAGTGGAAAGGATGCGCTGAAGGCACAAAGTTCTTCTTCACTACACATCTTCCATGATCTTTGTCAAATCTGCAAGAAGTTCAGCTGCAAATCCAATCTTTTTCCCCCAAAAAATGACACTTTATAACTTCTACTGTTTCCTGCGTTCTTGTCTGTGTGCTGAAGCTTGTCTTCTCATGATCTCTTCCTGGCATGACACTTCTGCTCTTTTTTTCTTTGCCCCATGCAAATGTTCACCTTTCATCCAATCCTTTGTCTATTAGTCGCCGTTAGTTAATTCAGTTTAACACCTTCTGCGTCATTCCACCTCCTCCCTGGATCTCTCTTTTGCAGTACACAAGAAGGGGCAAGAGGATGAATCCTGCAGTCAAGCTCCGTCTCGTGCTGCAAAAGAATTGCTAGCAGCCGTGCCGCTCTCCCTCATTCACACACATACACACGCTCGCACCCTCCCTCCCTTTCTTTACACAGCCCTGCCCCTTTTACTCCACACAGCCAGAAAAGGAGTTCATATTGAGCAAAGGAGCGTCTCTCCGGCTCACTCTCCCTTAACACACACACATGCCCCATGCTGCATGAATACTTCATGTGTAAAGAAGCCCATTCTTTTAGATTCTGTCCCAGACTTCAAACAGATTTGCTTAGTGTGTGCTTCATGCCTGTCAGTCTACGTGTGTGCGCACACGTGTGTGTGTGTGTGTGTGTGTGTGTGTGTGTGTATACATGTATATGTGTGTATGCATGTGTAAGTATAGGTGTAAGAAACAGAAGACAAAGAATGGATAAATAAATTCCATTAAAGAACTGTGCGACTTATTTCACTTTTTATTTTTTAATGTGTCTAATGTAAGAAGTGATAAGAATGATGACTGTGATAATGCTATTCATTACTACAAATGCTCTTCAAGTACTGTGTGCACTCAGACGGATCATCAATCCAAGATTGATTTAGATAAGAAAAACTGCACATAGTAACTGGCGGTCTATTCAGGGCTTGGTGACTTGAATGTCCTTGTCCTCAGTAAGGAAGAAAGACGAGATACCGCAAATTAATGGACTGCAGTGCTCATGAAGAAAGTCCAATATTCCCTTGACTGTCAATTTGGGCAGAGTTTGCTTAGACAGGCTAACTCCCCTTTACAGAATGTGTTCAAAGCCAGAATATCAGCTTTACACACTGGCCTCATAACACACTGCCCTATATATCTGTACTCAAGTGTATACTTTTGTGCCTCACAGAGACTAGAGAGCAGGAAGACCACCCAGTGTGATCAAGACTCACTCCACAAGGACAATAAAAATCAGAACACTTAAGATTTATGGATCAAATGCGTCTTTGTATAAATAAATAACCTACCTGAAAGAGCATAAACTCTTAATTGGCTGCAGAATGATCATTTATATATTTATACAAGATGCAAAACGTAATTATCTATAACAACACTAAGCAGAATTAAAAGTGGTGAGAGACATTCCTCAA
This sequence comes from Corydoras sp. C115, assembly GCA_019802505.1. Classification (NCBI taxonomy): domain Eukaryota; kingdom Metazoa; phylum Chordata; class Actinopteri; order Siluriformes; family Callichthyidae; genus Corydoras; species Corydoras sp. C115. Next base: position 8,337,131 of record JAFMOC010000006.1, on the reverse strand, counting down.
CAACCATTTAGTTCAGCCATGGCAAAACCCCAATGGATATGAGATCTACCTGTGAAAGTAGATTTCGGGAAACATTAGTAGCAATCGATTCTGCTATGTTACAAATACTAATGTGTGTATCAGTCAGTGTGACAGAGGCGCTGAAGTCATCAGTCTCTCAGGCCACACCAGCAATTCAGCACACATGCGTGAGGACCATGTACAAACAGTGCTGGATAACACAAAGCAATATGTTGCTGTCAGGGGATACAAAAGCTTCTTTGGGCTTTTACTAATAACTGAATGGGTGTGACGGGATGGGGGTGTTGGAGGGGTTGTGTATGAGTCAATACTTGTATCATGCTCAGGTTATCTAGCTAATCTTTCTAGGACCAAACCATTTGGGGCTGCTGTCAATAATCTTTCCAGACCCCCCTTTTTGGCTTTTAGCTTTTGTCAAATTAGCAAGAGGAATTTATCTGGCCCAGGGAGTCATTAGCCTATGGACCCATTAGCCTGTTTGTCAGGCTTCTTTTGTTTCAGTGTCAAACAGATCTTGTGGTTAATTGTAATGTTGGTCATCTGTCTCTGTGACATTTTGCATTTCAGCTTATATACATGCTTAAGTGTGTGTGTGTGCATATGTGTGTTAATATTAAATGATCTTATGCTGTCAAACAGGGCATTATGGACAATATTATAATAAACAATATTTGATTATTGTATTATTATTTTTGAAGATTTAGACACCCATACAAAAATGAACAAACATCACATATAATGATTGATTTATGATCTGCAATCACATTCAATTCCCCTGCTTTTACTGGCACTTTCCTTATTTTATTTATTTATTTTCAGTCCTAATATTGATTTATACCCTATAATGGAAATGCTGAACACTAGACTGTGTACAGATTTGGCTTCTATCTGTGGAAGCCAGATGATATCATCCATTTTGCAAAAAAAGCAGGAAGCAGTTCTGTTGTAGTTCATGAGATAATTAAATAATACAAATGGGGTTGCAGTAAGCTGGAAGGTCTTACAATACACACAATTACATTTAAAACAATTAATGAAACCTAAATGTTCAATTCCAAGAAATTTCCAGAGGCATCAGTGTGCAGTACCAACAGGTGCAGATTAATAATCTTTCCTGGTATATTCTATGTCGTTGCTGGATAGGTTCAAGTGTAAACAAAAGCAAATACATTCTAAAATGTCCAAAAAGGTAGCTGATAAAACATTTTCCATCCATCCATCCATCCATTATCTTCCGCTTTATCCTCTATTAGGGTCCAATGGAGGGGTCCCCATGCCATCCAGGGGAGAACGTTTCGGGCGCTGGGCAGATAGGTGCCAATCCACAGGACAGGGTGCCAATCCATCGCTGGGCACACACTCACTCACACAGACGCACTGTATATGGGGCAATTTGGAGAATTAAATTGACTTGATCCATGTTTTTGGACTGTGGGAGGAAACCAGAGAACCCGGAGGAAATCCACACGGACACGGGGAGAACATGGAAACTCCACCCAGATTGGGATTCGAAATGGGAATCCCTAGTGCTGAGAGGTGAACGTGCTAACCACTAAGCCACCGTGCCACCCGATAAAACATTTTACTGTATAAAATTCGAACAGAAGGAATAGCTAAAGCAAAGTCAAGAAAATAAGTACTGCCTGCAAGTTAAGGTCATTCAGGCCCGAGACATTCTACACTCATTCTACATTCATTTTCTAAAATCACTACCATAATTAAGGTCATTAGAGTCAGTGGAGCTTATCCCAACGTGAACAGGAAGAAAAGCAGGGACAGGTAACCAGTAAATCACACACCAATTTAGTAATTTAGTATTCTCAGTCTACCTACATACAGATTTCAGACTATGGAAGAAAACCAGTGAACCTAAATGAAACTCCGTCAAATGTGAGAATCAAACCTAGGACATTTTTGCTTTGTGGCAGAAGCACTGTGCTGCTGATATTTTGCATTATACAATAAAATGGATAATATCAAAACAGTGCTATTTTCAAATCCTGTGGAGTATACATCAACTCAAAATATTTTGATATTTGAAATATTTCGATATATGAAAATGACAGTGACAGTCACTAGTCTCTCATTATATTTTATTAATTATCCATTATGTGCAGTGGGCATATACACCTTATGATCTTTATCTATCCACCTACAAGAGTTATAATGAGATCTTGCACAATGGTCAAGAATATTATTATTATATTATAAGAGCATATTATTAAGGCTCATAAATCCCAATTTAAAAAATCTAAATATGAATCATCAGTGTTATTTCCAAATGATACCGACTGAATGTGAAGGCCCTGAACATTTAAAGAAAAGATAAAAGAGAAAGAAGCAGCTTAATGCATATATGGTACATAAGCTAAATATATATAATGCGCCAACACTGTAAAGCCACTGTGCTGTATTTACATAGTTTTGATTGCATTTACAATTAGGCAATGATGTAAATATCATTTGTCATAATAATTATGTGTTAAATTCCTATGGCATTGCCTTACGCACAGCAGTTGTCTTGAGTATCAACTGTAGCTACAATATTTAGGAGACATGTGGGGGGATTACAAAGGTTGCCTTATATAAATCCTGAATCATAGTTTGGCTGTTCGTGAGATAATGAGGGGGATTTATATTTTATAATTCCCACTATAAAGGAAAGATAAAGCAACAGAATGCAAAGGTACTGTGGATCAACTACACTACACTCCCTTTTTGAGAATGGGTGAGCCTCTAGAGCAGCATATGACATCAGACAGACGGCATATGGTTTTGCCTGGCGCTCTCTTCATGTCTCCAGCACAGCATGCCTCATGGATCCCACATGCTGAAAGACTTTGGTCCCTCACTAATCATACCCCATCTAGTCTATCCTTTGACTTCTCTATTATCTTCAATTTAATTATTTGATTAGCAACTGCTTATCCTCTTATGAACATCGTTTTTGCTCTTTCAGCAATATATTCAAATTCACGAGTGCAATTAAGATGAGCATTTTCCCTGTCATCATCGTTTTGCAGTCTGAGTGAAACTTTTGGCTTTAGTTTCAGTAAATCTGTCAGGTGCAGATTTCAATGTCCACCTCAGCTGCAACCACTTATCTCTATACCCATTACATCCTTTTTCATGTAAAGACTGCAAAACGGGGTACTCTTTATCTAGTGCTCTCTTTGTGTTATGGTAGGCATTTGGGAGCATGGCTCATCCAGGGCATTTGGAGTAATCTTGGAAGGCAATTTAATAGTAGAAAAAAACAACCTTTTTCTTTGTTCACCTGTACAGCAGATGGAGTCTCTAAAGACAGAAAAAATAGACATGAGAAATGAATAATGAATGGCACTTGACCAAGGCTTGCTATTTCAACCATACAGAAAAATAAACAGCCCTGAGTGCAAAGCATCACTGCTCTGTATATATTACTTGGCTGGCAATCAGACTGTGTCAAAGTTTTTTGCAGAAAATACTTTTTATGAAAAGAAGAACAACTTCACAAACATGTCTATGTATATTCATTCTTCGTGACATAAAAAGAAACCATCCAACATTCCAAAAGTCTGAGGAATTCAGACCTTGGTTTTGAGGTCTATCTTAATTAGAGAACAAAATGCCTATTATATGTTTATGGTAGCTGGAAACTCTGACAACTGAGGTGAAATACAGACATCTAAAAAGCCATAGTCCCCATTGTTGGTCCAGTGGTCAATCAAAAAAAAATGTAAATACCCCATAATATAAATTAGCTCATTTATTATTTTCTATAACTTCTAAAATGTAACCATTCATTTAAACAATTTTCAAATATTATCGTCTTAAAATTTTATTTAAAATCTACACTCATCATGTTTATGAAGTATAACTTTACTCATAGTATTTAGGTATCCTTTAAAAATACAGCAGAAATCACACCCAGAAGGAAATGTTAAAGCAGAGAAACAACGTGTACATGATGAGGAAGATAAAATGAGTAAAATGAAACAAGCCAATGAAAGGAACATCACAAAATGGTAGATTCTTACTCCAGTACTATAAAAAAAACTATTTACAGTTGTAAATACACAAGTCAAAGACAAACAAATAAGTAATACCAATAGTAAGGTTCTTGAGGACTGTAGTAGACATCCAAGTGAGCATTTTAAATTTTGTCCTAATGGTGTATCATATTATAATGACAAAAACTATGAAACTAACTAAATACATCACCATTTCTAATGAAAATAATGTTTACTAATGCATTTTAGATTTACTAAGTCCTACGTTACTCTAAAAATCACCTTTGTGCAGCTACTTCAGCAGCTGTTTTATTTTTATATACACTCAGGAGCAATTTCGAGTATTAAATACAATTAAGATAATGTTTATGGTAGCTATGAGGTAATTGGTTTACCTAGAAAAACATTTGAATTGCTAGAAAAAAAATGTTGAATGCAATAGGCAATAACCAGAGGACCAACGAGAGGGTTCTTAGAACAGTCATCATCTAGATAAAATCATTAAAAATTAGCAGGAAAAATTACAGGTGAAAATAAATAGTTGAATTTCAATTTTGGAACAAGGAAAATATGTGAGAGAAGGAGAACCACCAAATGTGAAGGAGCTGGCACAGCCTTGCCGCACCCGGGTATTCTTGTGATCAGAATATCCCTCACTAAGCTCTGAGTTTTGGAAAAGTGCCAGCTAGCAGCTGTCGGATCGAAGGTAAATCATAGTGAGTTCGAGAGTGGAACAGTGAAAAATGAAGGACTGGATAGTGCTGAGCCAAGGCTTTATTCCCTAAGCATGACTGGACCAGGATCACGAGCAAAACCAAAATAAATGAAGAGATTTGAGACAAAACGCAGAACATTATAATTAAGAAGATACAGGGATTGAAAATGTGCCAGTCCTTAGAGCATTAATAAATGGCAACATTTTAAGTATGCCAAGTTCTGTGTTCATGTAAATAAATGTTCTGTGTGTTCCCTGTGTGTTTTGCATTTAATAATTACTCATACTTATCACTTAAATACAAGTTAAATGCCATAATCTAACATAAATTAAAGGATCTGCCACATCTTCTAAAGCAAGTTATAAAATTAAGCACCTATATAACTGACATTAAATGAACAATTTCACACAATTATTATCTTTAAATTTATTACATGTTGCTCTGATGATGTAACTTATCCTACTGCAAGAAAGTTATCATCGTATAAGCATGAGGGGTGGGGGGCACGGTCATTATAAAAACAGATACATGTCTACCACATGGCCTTACCAACAACATCTGTTGTATAATGAGAAGAAAGGGTTAATGGAACTGGGTTGTAAATGGAGTGGTTTCCAGACAGGTACAATAAAGAAAGGCAGGAGGCCTACAACATGGGAAGAATAGGGAACAAGCTCAGACACTTCCTCAATAACCGGAAACAAATAGGAAAACGAAAGAGACAGTTCAGTTGATCGTGTTTAAGCAGTGAAATTTAAACTTGTTTAATAGGAAATATTTAACCAATCGTTCACTGTATATTGTACTTGTTCTCCCCCCAAATGTAGGTATGGTTCCACCTATTTTCTGTTGTCTGCTCCTTATAAAGTATACATTAACTATAACACACACATATAAGTGCCAAACTTAAACTTCCCGTTTTCTTATTTTAGCTAGGTCACTAATAAAACCATAAAAGTCAGACAGCATTCATTCAAACAGCACCGCAAAGTCTAGCCTGATTCTTAACAATGCCAGAGGCCCATGGTCAAACGTAGAAGACTTCAAGTTAAGGACTGAAAAGGAAGAAACACACAGAAAGGTGGGGGTTGAGTACTCTCTTCTGTTTGCAGTTTCCTAAATTGCCCCCTCAATGGCACCCCCAAAATCACAGGATGTGCAGCTAATCCTTGCTTGGCAGCTTGTGGTTTAGACATGGTGGGGAGGACAGGGAAAAAGCCATAAAACATGGCTGGCTTTTTTCCCTCATTATTTAATTACTCGCAGCATTTGGCCATGAGCTCCTGGGATGCAGAAACATGAAATGGAGATACAAGTGAGCTTATATCTCAAATGGAAAAGATATTTGTAATTTTCATTAAAAAATAAGAAGATCTAGCTGGATGATTTGAGTGAAAACTAAAGCAAGCTTACATTTGTAAAGAATGTTAGTCACATTAAAATATGAAATATTTATGACTTTGCTTATGCTATAATTTTATCAAGAATATCATCTACTTTCACCAGGCCTCAGCAGGCTGCAAACAACATGCCACTTGTGAACCCTCAGCATCAGGTTTCTCTTACAGATAAGTGACAATGGGGAATTTGGTAAGAGACTCATGTGTCTACTGGCAATAAAGAGTACCACGGTTAAACAAGCCACATACAATCAACACTGTGGTGTTTTAACTAGAATTTTGCCTTTACGTTTACTTTCTAGGAAGTTTTCTAGTTACCTCTAGACAGCTATTTTACATATGAAAAGGAAGTAACCTTATCTTAGATGAGCACAAAATGAAATGTGTGTTTAAACAAAGAAAGTAAAACAAGAGTGCACCAGCATCTCAACATTCACCTTCATCCTTCATTCATTAATCTCTGTCTGGAATAAAGGACCACTAGTGCACCATTTCTCTCGGGCTTTTTACAACAATCACCCCAGTGGCTGCTGGGAAGTGAATGAAGGCAAAAAAAATGCACATCAGGTGAGGGTCCAGAGATAAGTTCAAAGGTCTCCTTTGGCATACAATGTTTAGTAAGCTATAGGCACACACAACCAAATCTTAAATAAAGCTCTACTTTGTTGTCAAAATTTACTATTAAAAAAAAATAAAACCAGCAACAAACTGAAAAAATGTGACAGCGGAGGAGCTATCCATCACTTTAGTGCACCTCATGAGAAATGAAGGGATCAATAGTACTTAGTATTCAAAAATCAGACTGTCACTAAAAGCAAGACTGATGTTGTTTAAACCTCAGAGCATGACAGCAATTTTTCAAAACCATGGGTCAAAAAACTTAAACAGTCAGTGACGCGAACTGTGATATTACACAAATTACTATGGTATGCTCATTGATATTATCACTGTTTCTAATAACAAATGCAGTAAAAATAACAAAAATGATAATGATAATAATGCAAATAGCAAGAGTGCAAGTTTATATAGGCCAGAAACATTTCTAAAATTTTTGACAAATGCAGTGGGATAATGTGAAAAGACACAGAGACTAGGGATTAGTAGATTATTATGGATTTTAGTAGGATCTGAACTCTGAGTCTTGAACTAATTACAGACTATAATCCACTTCACTCTCACTGATCTACATGAGAAACAGCATCAAGCAAACACCCTGAGTAATCTGTTCCATTTCCAAAAGAAGACCCTCATCATCTAATCAAAGACCAGAAGTACTATTGCCATTTTTCTTTTGGACACTACACTCACTGGCCATTACATTAGGTACACCTTTCTTAGTTCTCCCACTGATCATATAGAAAGTTCTACAATTGCAGATTGTGCTGGATGCAATATAGATCATAAATGGTAAACCAATTAAAAAAAAAATTTGATTATCTGCTGATTTAATGTTTGAATACGAAATCAGTAGCTAGTGTAAGTTGATGATATGTGTGGTAAAAAGCAATAGTAACATACATCCTAGCAAACTAACATCTGTTAAACATCAACTTTTATCAATGCTAAATAACTGCAAACTCACAATACAAAGTAAATATTTTGTGATAGATTTGTTTTCCAGTAATATATAGTTACTAAATGTGACTCTTGAAAACTGCAGCACATTGTCATTCAGCATTCTCTACATTTTCAGTGTCATTCAAAACTAGTTTCCATTTAAAACAGGAACAGAATATTCCTGTGATGAAAGACAAATGTTGCGTTTTGGCAATCCCAGGAAATATTGTTTCTAATTGGTCGTTAAAAGATGAAAATCTCCAAGTGTATGTAGAAATGATTGATGTTTACATAAAAATGATGAAGGGATTTAATAAAATAATTCTAAAAATGTAGTGATAATGGATGATAATGGATAAATATAAAATAACTACAAATTTTGGCTGAATTGGCTGGAAAGATAGACTTTAACTTGATTAGTTTATTCAGGTGTATTCCAACATGTTTAAATCACAGAATCTACTATAGTGAATTAATGAAGAACAAAACACTGTTGTCACTAAGGTTCAGTTGAGAAGATATGCCCTATGTCCATCTTATTTAGCATAAATTGTAATGTCACACCCACTAATCATTATATTATAAACAGAATAATTGACCTATAAAAACCTCAATTAGCATAAATATACCTAAACCTAACTTTAGATTAGATGAAGAGCAATTTATGTTTTTTGTAAACTAAGCAAATGAAAGTAGGTGTTACTGAAATGGACATATTTACCAAAACATACATGATTCAACCAAATTACATCTTAAAGGCGTTCTTTAGCTCATAACAGTCATCTTGACATGATGAATTAACTTTTATCAAAAGAAATATGTGCATGTCGCACAGCTGTTACAAATGTGTCAGTGCTTGTAGACTATGTTACGCCACATCCCATTTAAACAGCTGACATAAATTCCTGAATGACAAAAAAGGTGCCAATCCTCTGCAAATACTTCAAAACTAGTGTTTTCCCCCCATCAAAGCCCCACCACCCCTAACCCTCAGTTTGCTCCATGTTGTTTGTCTGTAGACTTCATCATATGCCAGTTATGTAAACAACACCCAACACTAGCTGTGAAGTTTTACTGCAAAAAAAATGTGGAGTACTTGGCCAAACAGCACTTCAGTACAATGAAATCATACACCTTATCTGCATTCCATGTGGTAACATAATAATTTACAATAATAAATTTTACAAAGCATGCAAGCGCACAACATATATGAGAAACTACTTTTGCCAATATTCTATAAACATTTTTCAAAATAGGCTAATATATTCTGTGCAAGCTACATTAGGGATAACAAGAGCAGGCGGCACAGCTAGATTAAATTGAAAGAGCTGGTAATCCAGACAAAAGACCCTGTAGATGCCTCCTACAGTTTAAATGCTGCAGGCATGAATACAAACAAGGCAATATCTTGTAGACAAAAATGTAGCCTGAGGGATTTGCTGTGAGCTGCGAAATATTGATTGATAAATACGTGTCACACTGTATTTCCATAGTATACAGATGGTCCTCAATCAATCTGCGGGAACATCTTCTTGCCACCTGAAGACCTGCAAACAAAATCGTCTCTTTCCTAGCAGGAGGCCAACCCCCCAGGCCACAGGGGAACCTCTAGAATGATTGATTAGTACAACTCACCTCTCCATTTCATGGTGTGTTTGAGAATACTGAGGCACGCCTTTGGCAGTGCAGTAATGAATCAGCAGATTTCAATGGCTAGAGGCCTCACAAATACCTGCCTTGTTTCCTCTAGAGACTACAATTGTTCTTCCTGACACTACACTTTTTTAGTTGCTGAGTAGATCTTGGAAAAGTCATAAAATCTTCAAGCCCACTGTTCCATCCAAAACCAAATTGCTGCTTGACAGCATTCAAATGGTATGTTGCATTCATGTCTGAAACAGTAAAGTCTGTGAACTTCCTATGCTTTGTTAGATGTTGTCATTTATGCTGCTGCCTCTCCTAGATCTGCATCATCACAGGTGAGGATATCCGTATCCAACCTAGATTACACAGTATGAGAAACAATGAAAACGAAGCAAAATTTATGAGCACTGTCTGTTTTTACCACACTAGCTGGGAGGTATAAGTGGAACATCCTATCATTTATCATAACGACACTAAACAGGCAGTCAGTTGAGGACACAGCTTGGGCTGATCACGTAACTACAATTTCTGCAGAAACAAGGCCCAACTGTTTTGCTTGCAGCACAGGCTTTAGCCACACAAAGGTGGGATTTTGATGACGTGGCACTCTGGGGGCTGATGACAAACTGGGAAGCTCTGTGACAATGTGGTGTCAGCCTGCAATTGTTTAAATAGAAAAACAAGAAAAGACTAGAAAATAAGTTGGTACATAACAGGGATGTTTGTTTTCGCAAAAAAACAAAACAAAACACTGATTTAGTTTTAAGGTTATAATGAATAGAGTTGTTTCATTTATTGATTTAATGCTTTGCAAATTTTAAGGCACTCTTAAACATCCCAAAAGGCAATTATAAGACTGAAATTGTTTTGGTAAAAATTCCACTCAGGGATTAGAGGTTATTATCAAAGTCTGAGCAATATAATGGCAAGTAATGGAATGACTGCAGGTTAATGGTTTTTGCACTGAATTTTTTTATTCATTTTAAAGTAAAGAAAAATTCGAATCTTGAAAGGCAGCACCAAAGTTGACAAACTCTGATATTAGCAGTGTGAGAATGTTAAACATGATGTTTGAATGTGGGTGGAATAGAGGTTTGCATTTACTAGTGATTTATTTGGATAAATCATTGCTTCCTGTAAGAACATCCTACCCCCAACACAGGCAACGGACTAGGCTTGAACTAATCCTTGGAGCTAAATATTCAGAATGATAGATCCATCAACACCTCCACAATCCACCCCCAGCACTTCAACCCACACAGCAAAACAGATCACAGCTTACTGCAAGCCCATCACACCTGGGTTTATCCTGCTGAGTTGCACCTCCACCCCCACCTCCCTGTGCCACCCATGAATTCAGTCCTGGCTACTGCTTCTTACGACTTATACCCTATGACCATCACAACTTGTCAATCAGCTATACTGCAAATCTAGATCCATGTTAATTTGTGTTCATTTAAAAACTTTTTTACTTTAAAATTTTTGCTAGGTTTACATCACAGAATCACCCCTAAAACAGATTTTTGAAATTTTCATTTATTTAAATTTTTTTATTGTGGACTGTCAGAAACAAATACTTTTAGAAATCATAAAGCAGGTACCCATTTTTAATTCTGTCCTGGCATATCCTTCCATGACTCCCCATGGCACAATCATGTGATCTTCTTGAAAAAACAAGTCTTAACAAAGCAACCAACTGTATCTGCTCTCTTTTTAAACCAGCATGTGCGTGCCCAGTGGATGTTAATAGTCATATGATATGTTTTTTAGTGTGGACAGAGAATACCTCAGATGCAGAGCTGGACAAAAAGCTTTTGATTAAAATATATAATAAAAAAAAAAACATGTTTGCAATGATGTATATAAAAACAGGATCCACGAATCTAAATAGACAATATATAATATTTGTACTGTATTTTTGTAATGCTTTCAGATTATTGTTTTTTCATACAGCCATGCCAATAAAGCTGCTTTGAATCTTGAATCTTGAAAATATTTGTTGATGCTATTTGAAATGACATCTTTAAATGTGAAGGTGACAATAAGGTGAAGGTGATAAGTCAGCCTAAATGCCATTTTACTTTAACAACCTTCAAAAACACAACCATAATCAAGTCCCGCATGAAACAAAACACACACAGACAAACTTACTGTAGTTTTGCAGTGGTGTTCCAGCCTGTGTCCATCACCATTCCCTCTCTTCTCTCTCTCCAACTAAGAGAATAAGTATGAAGCATCAGTCCTAGTCTACCAACCATGGTTCACTGTGTCGGTGTATCCGCTTCAAAGTCTACACTCACACTGCATGTTCTCTTTCCCTTGCTGAAAGAGTGAGTGTGTGTTTGTGTGTGTGCGTGCCTTCAGCCTTGGACCTTCCTCATGCTGTGCTGTTGTCACTCCTGGCCCTCATGGTGCAGCTGCATGGCAGGCTCCACTCTGCTGCAGGGCTGACGCCACTCAACGTTAATCTGTTTTGCCAATTTGTTCGTGACAGGGATTAGTGCAATCATTTAAAAAGCAGCCAGACACAAGGCCCATTTTCATGAATCCCCCTGTCTGCTCTGTTGTCACCCATGATCCATGTGTGCTCGCTCGCACTCTCTGTACGATTCATCATTTACTCGTTCACTCCTCTTTTAGGTTTGCCTACAGTCCTGCTCTCCTTTACTCTCTCCCACTTTGTGTCTGACTCTGTAAATCCTCTTCTCTGACAGGAAGCCTATGCAGCCGATGTTATCGACTTAGCTAAGTTCTGCTTGCATGTATGTGTGCAGACATGTGAGTTAAGTGAGAGTGAACTCTGAACTCCCTCACTCTAAGCTCCACTCTGAAGCCATCCCCCATCCTCCCTACTCTTTTCATCCCACCTTGTTTTAGCCAGAAGAAGGCCATGGCCTTCTATTAGCATAGACATAGACAACGTGAATAAGAGAGGGAATGGTATCCAACTGTTTATAGTCCTTAGCTGCATTATCTATGCCATTATCTATGCCATGCCAAAGCAAGAGTAGGAAGCTAATCAGCTTAACAATGTGATTAAACAGCTGCATTTATGTACCTAATTGATTTCAAATGGGGCCACCTGGGGGGCAGTTTTTTTTTATTTGGGCAATACTAGTTATCCATGGGTAACCAGACTAATTTAGGAAGCTAGATCATAATCATTAAGTAATTGTTTAATATCTGCCGAGGACGGCTCAGCCATGCGCTAATAAAAGTCTAATTTCTTTTCTGCTGTTAACCATCTCATGCATAAAATTGTTATATATCAATGGGTAAAACTGTCTCATGCTTAAATACAAAGAAATAGAAATTCAAATAGAGCAACAGTGACTTAGAGAATCTTATAAGCATCTACACAGTGTAAACAGCATCATTAAATAATAATTGATCTTCATTTTTAATACAGTTCGTCCTATCTGAAAACCAAATCTTTATTTTGCTCTTATATTAAAGATCTGTATTTCCATTTCCATCTTATATGAATGATATGGATTCAGGAGTGATGTGCATTTTAAACCTCAAAGCTTTTTTGAGGAACCATATAAATAAGGACGAAAGTCTCAGACACACTATATAGGGGCAATTAAGATACAGACAATTTAAAACAGCCAATTCATGAATTCACAATTCATGTTTTTGCACTGTGGGAGGAAACCGGAGAACCCGAAGCAGACCCATGCAGTCATTGGAAACTCCATCCAGATTGGAATTCAAACCTGGATCCCAAGCACTAAGAGACGGATGTGCAAACCAAATGGCATTTTGCGGTCATTTGCTCATTTCTGAATTCTGGCTTTAGTACTTTTCTAGTTACACACATAAAATAGACAACTTCAGCTCACTTGTGTATGTCCTTGTCAAAAACCTTTTCTATGTTTCTATGGTGCTCCCTAAGGCTTGGGCCACAAAGCACTTTGTCAGTTACAAAGGCCAGGCAGCGTCTGGGGCCAGACTGGATTGTTATGGGGTAATTACAGTGGAATTTCTGCTCCAATCATAGTCATTAACCACCCCAGCTCACCTGGACAAGCAGCTGGCCAAGAGGAGGAGCACTTCCTCATGTGCTCTGTTCATATTCACAACAGGGTTGCTGCATGCCACCAAACAGCTGTGCTTGTGCACACACGCTTACATATAAAACCTAGTAAACATGAATACAGACCATCTTACAGGAATGTCAACCCCTGTGGTTTTGCGTTATCACTTTACACATGTTGTACCCTGTTCTACTTCTTCTGACTGATATCCACATGCATATCCACCTCATACCAAATACATTCAGACAATGAAAAGCATTATTTGTTCTCTGTTAATTACAGGTGTCCTCATCCACAATGTCTATATTTCATTCTTAATTCTATATCTAGTGCTCACTTTTTATATGTTGAGACACCAATATAATATTTGTATTCTGTTATCTTTACTCTTCCACACAGTCATAGTGATTCTGCTCATGGCTCTGTTTATAAAGCTTCATCTGCACAGTAACTGAGAATCACAGAGATCTTGAGCTGTGCTAGCAGGTCTGTCTGTTTTCATTACTGGGGCTGCACAGAATGTCAATAGACTAATAATATGCTTCGTCACACAGGACCATACCGTGAGATTGAGAACTTGAGCTGAGAGATCTATACTATCTATCATTCTATACTGTCTGTCCTTTATCTCCTCCTATCTCACTAATGGTCTCGTTGGCCTTTTACAAAATCCCCAGTCATAATGAAAATGAACAGTGATGGTGGTTCCAAAGTGCACAAAACAATAATACAGACACTGATCAAATGTGTTTAAATAGATAAAGCATCATATAATTCAGACAATGCATATTCATGACATCGACTTGCTTCCACTACACAAACAATTCTCTACTGCTGTGGTGAGCTGAAAATAACATCCTAGAATGCAAACAAACATTGCGGCTGTTTTTAGACTTAAGAAAGGAAACAATTAGGGTTTCATCTTCCACCCTGCGCAAGGCGTGTCTTGATGCTCATTGCTGTCTTACACCCCCCCCCCCCAACAGTCTATTTTCACACCTTGCGCATATGTTGTTTAAATGGCAACAGTGGTTGTCAATATATCTACACTTATGGTCTCAAAATGAGGTGTGTTCATGTACATTTCTGTATTGCTGTCTTGGCAACAGAAAACACAGGTGCATCACTGACTGAAAACAACCTAGGCAAAAGTCAACAGTTAGAGGTTCAGTGCTAGTTTGGCAGTGAAATATCAAAATGCGTGTGCCCAATGCCACTAAATATAAAATGCGCAGAGAATACATATACATAGCCTGCACTAAACTGTGTATTCTCGAGTTGCAGTAAAATGGAATACCTCATGGGCTAGCGATTTGAGTCCGCCATAGCAATCCGCCAAAATCAGACGGCATCTGGCTCTTAAAGGGATCGGCAAGTGAGCTGCTGATTACTTTATTGTACGTTATGCCCAAAGCACGCCATTAATAATTATCAGAATAGTACATGCCTTTTGCTCTTTTTGTGCTGCGCAAGGCATAGTATACCCATCCTTACAATAGCAAAGACACACTGACAAATTCTAATTCAATCTGCTCACTAAAGATTGACGGCTCACAAAAGATTGCTAAAATAGAGCCCTTTGTCCTCAGTGAGTGTAAAAAGCAACTAAAATAATGTTTAATACACTGGGAAAAAATTACTAATTAAATAAATGTGTTTCTTCCAAATAATTACAATATCCTTTTAATTTTGTTTATGAAAAAGATTAATCCAATCCTAACTCTGTTATCTAGGTTTGCATTCAACAACAGTAAACGCCGGACCACTCACCAATAACCACATTTCAACATGAACTCAAACTGCTATAAATCACTTAAGTTAGAGGTCAAGAAAAATATTCCACTGCTTCAACGTAAATGCTTCAAATTAATAGCTTAACAAACAAGCATTTTGTAAAATACACAACAATTTGTGAGTGCAGTGTGTGATAAATGAGTCGCATAAATGCATATTGGATAAAACCGATGAGGGTAGCACAGCAGAAATGACAAGATGAGAGCAAACATGCTTTCATCCTCCTCTGTTGCTCTTCTCTTGCCTGTGCCAATCTAATTGCACTCTAATTAACATTTCATTTACCACAGGGATGCTGCTGATACAGCAAGCTGTCTGCATGTTGGACAACTACACGCAAGCAGCCACTGCACAACAGGGGAATGGTGTTGGGCTGAACATTCATTGCATTCCTAACAACCTCCTCTGCTTTTTTCCAGTAAAGTCCCACTAATCATATTCCACTTGAGAGTCTAAAAATGTGTAGACCATATTATCAATTGCTATAATATAAAATATTAATTAGCCTGATTTCAGCGTTTAGTCAACACAATATAAAATGAAAACAAACTGTGATTAACAATCTGATAATGCCCACTCATGTTGTTATTAATAGTCAAGAGGTAATTTCCTTTTGTTTTCTGGTTTACCTTTTGATGAATGTTTAAAGGGTCTTAAAGTAATAATTAAGTCCCAAGTCAACTAAAATAGCAAAAAGACTTTTGGCAAGCGCTAATATTTGAAATAAAATAAAGAGGTGGCAATGGTCTCCTTTCCTATTTCTCCTCTCATCTCCCTTAAATATATGAAAAGAGGAAAAAACAAATCTAATTTTCCTCCCAGTGACAAAGCTGTACCTCCCTGTCTATCCTGCAGATTGGAAACCAAATCCAAAGAAAACACAGATGTGATTGTAAATCAGGCGGTAAAAATTAACCCTGCCCCCCCCAAGGACCTTTGTCTGTTGTCTGCATGACCTGGAAGTACTTTAGGGAAGGTGGAGACACATAACAACCCTTGCTGCTGGATCAACCATCTCTCCACCCTGGGTGAGGTCACTTAATCAATCTGCCCTTGCAGTCATACTTGGCATGTAGGGTGTGGCAAATCCATTTTCCGAGGCTATAAAACACTCCTCTTGCCATATGCACACACACGCATATACACTGACACTTGCTCACTCACCCCACAGCAACACTATTTTGTTTAAATTAAAATTATAACTTCATGTTTCAGTAAATATGTACCCTATTATACTAAATCAATAAAAAAAACTGCACTGCTGGCACCTGATGAAGAAGGAAGCTGCAGCTGAGGTAGGTTGACTGGAGGAAAGAGTAACTGCTGGACCAGGTTGGACTGAGCTTCTTTTTCGAGGAGGCATGACACTAACAGCACTGCTGTCAATATCCAAGTGTGAAGCAGGTTGCTCAGTCTCAGGTCCATGCACCTGGAAGAAACATGGCAAACATAAATGCAATGTTACAAATGTACTGCATATGGGTCTAAATAAATAATTTGCCAAAAGTTTCATCAGGGATTTATTGGACCTGTGAACATGGTCACTAGTAAATTGGTGATTAGAAAACACGGTTTTTGTCATGAAGATCTATCATAATATAAATTTAACATATTTAATTCAGAAACATTTCTGATATATAGAAACACAAACGCATTAATGAATAAATTGTCAACATAATTTCATAAGCACATTACGCAATCCTGTAGAATGACTTCTTAGTTCTTTGGAAAGTACTGATAAATTGTCTTTAGATGCTATATGTAAATATACCAGTTCTTCTGTTCATGTTTCCTCCTGGTGTTTACACCATTCTATTATATTTATAATTGAAAAACAGATGCATTTAGAAATAAATACCCCAAAACCCAATTTCACAACCTCATTGAGTCTTATTAATCCCAACATCCCCCTTTCTATAAGCAACCAGCTGCAGAGTAAACGACCTGTCTGCTGTTTGCACTTACACAGATACGACAATGTATGTAAAGGGTCATGTAATATGCATTGTTATGAGGTTTAAAAAAGGTATTGTGGACACAGTTGGGCACAAAGTTTACTTCGAATGGTGCAATAAAAAACTATTAGACAGCAATTCTGTAAACAATACAACTAACTTAAACAACTATGCTGCACAATCCTGTGAAAAAAACAGCATCTCAGGATCCACAACTCATCAAATATTGAGACTGTTTTGAGAGCAAAAAGAGACTCTAGCCAGTATCAGTAACGTTTTCCTAATAAAATTCTCAGTGAGTACAAGTATCTCTATACAGCTCCCAAAAATACTGGAGAGCAAGATTACTTTTAATTTGTCATGGAATGCCTTAAGGATAACAAAGTTATCATTATCAGCTCTATTTAAAACCAGTCCTAGAGGAGAAGCTACAAATGTCCATTACAGTAAGTGAAGTAGTGATAAATATTCTCTGAGGTCCTAGGCATCTGGAGATCTCAGGTGGAAGGAGACAAGACAGGGCCATTAACGCAGCTGGTGGAAAAAAAGACAGACAGATAGAAGAGTGCTGTACTGAACAGGATTCCCCAGACTCCTCCTGACCAGAGGTGATGAGTAGGAACTGAGGATGCCTTTCTTCAATGAGAATGCTCTGAGCACATGTCTAGAATGTGAGGCAGAAAAGGAGGATGGGCAGGCAGCCAAAACTCCATCCGTCACACTAGTGGAGGCCTAAAGGAATGAGATGTAACACTAATTGTAGAGCTTGAAATGAGCAATGGACAACCCTAGCAAGCTTTACATTCCTTGTAACATCAGTCTAAGACTGCAGATATCCGTCTTTATTAATTGCAGCACATGGCTATATGTAAGTTCTCCATCCATTATATATAAGCTTTCCACCATCTCTTTTTACACTAGCATGAAAATGGAATTTAGTTAAACACAAGGAGATAGGATAAAGGATCTTTTACATCTGACTAAATCCTAGAGGCAGCCTCCCTGGGGCATTTTATTCCCCTCAGTTAATAAACTCCATTAGTCCTTTTGGACTACCAAACACATTAATAATTTACTGTTTTGTCTGTAAGATATAGGTGTAAGCATTTAGATTTTTATTGGACTTCATTTATCCATGAAAATTTGAGCCAACGGAATCAAGTGTGGTATTTATTACTTCTACTGTGGTATTTATGAAAAATCTAAAACCTTTTTTGAGATTATAGTTGATTTTCTCTTCATGTAAAATTGTCAAAAACTTTACAGCCAAATATTCAAAGCACAGACAATATATGAATTTAAGATAAATAAGACTAACAAATACTGGATAATATGCATTCGAATAATCTTCTTAGGTTTTTGTCAAAAGTGCAGATACTGCACGATTTATTATTGTCCAATACCAAATTTTAGATTGGTAGTTCAAAGTTTAAGATAAGTTTTTTTATGTTCTGTGTCGCTAAATAGCACTTTTGTAGGTCTTCAATCACAGACTATATGTTTAATGAAGTATAGTTGCGTTTTTGCAGTAGAATGCACAATAATCGTTTATATTTTAGCCTTTAGTGTTTTTATAGAATATCAATAATAGGAAGCAATATGAAGAAAAAGAAATACGCTATAAATGTGACATACTGTTTGTGTAGTATTATTAAAGCATACATCCACATTTCAATGTCTGTTTATCAGGCCTATTTGTTTTTAGTTCCAAGTTTCAAGAAACTTGGGGTACTGAGCTGATCTGAGAAAGTGGTCACAAGCTTATACTCCATTAATAACTTAGTGTAGTCTAACTCCATAGGCATTAATATAGAGTTGTCCCGACAATCCCCAACCCCAAACCCTTTGCAGCTTTAACAATTCATCCAGAAGAGTATTTGTAAGGTCAGACAATAATGATGTATATAGTGCCTGACTTGCAATCTGTTTTAGTTCATCCCAATAGTATTAAATGAGTTAAGGTTAGATCTCTTATAGGCTAGTCAAGGTCTCCTGCACCAATCTCACCCAATCATGCCTTAATGGACTTTGCTTTTTGTGCTGCAACACAGCAGGCTTGATCAACTGTTTAAGGTTATTAAATAATAAATCTCAGAAGTAATTATTTCCTACAAAACATTTTTAAATTCCAAATTTTTACTATTGGCTAATTTGTAAGTATTGTTCATGAGTCCATCATCAGGAGAACACTGAACAACTTTATTATGAGTAGGATTTGCAACAAGAAAACTGTCTGCAGTTTGCTAAAGATCACGAATGCTACTGGAACAATGTTATCTGGAAGTTTTATAATTAAACCACTTTATATGGACATGTTATCTGTGAAACATGACGGTGATAGTATCTAGAGTAAGTCTAGGGCAGATTTGCAGCAGCTTGGCCAGTATAACTGCCCATCATTAGTGGAACAATGAATGATGATGTTAGGACATCCGCAGCAAGACACTGACTCTCAGCAAACAACTAATTTTACCAAAGAACGGGTAAAGAAGAACAAAGTTAATAAATTCCTGACCTGGAGTTTAAGCTGTTCTTACAGAAGTGAGTTTATTCCATCAAGCTTATGTGCAGAACCTGGCTGTGAGGCAAGAACTAGTTCCTCTATATTCCCATAACAAATAAACTTGTTAATTAATTAAAAAGATAAATGTAAACTTTACAAATTATAAAGATGGAAATCTAAAATTAAAAAAACTTAATAACAGGTAAAAACAAAAACACGTCAAAAAGCTGACTTAAAATATAATTTACAAAAATAATACTGATCAGTCATATTGCAATTTTGGTAATTCTAATTAACCTTTTAAATTTTTAAAGAGGAGATGGGTACCGAAACCTACATTAACAAAGCAAGCCTTACGCACTCATGGTCCAACCCCAGTTTAAAATTATTCATCCATGTTTTTGTTAAATGGAGAAATTTAAAGCCTGGACAGCGTACAGACCATTTTCCCAGCAGGAAGAGCTTAGAATGATGGTGGATGGTGGGTGAGGTTATTTAGTATCTCCAATTCGTCTACCAGCAGGACTTTAGACTGTGAAAGTAAATTGGATTTCCCAGAGGAAACACATGCAGGAACAGGGAGAACACCCTCAACCCCCACCAATTTAAAAGTTGCAAACAATTCAACCTACAGCACATCTACAAGAAGAACATACATCATGGAACATTTTACTCCAGTTGCACATAAGCAGTCATAAATAAAACTGCTTCACACTTGTATACATGATGTCTAGTATGTGCCAGAAATAAATCCTAAAATACAGATAAGGGCAAGTGTAGTGCCAGGCCTCCTCTTAACTGAATAAACATGACAGGGAGCAGTGCAGACCTCTGTGCATATTCTCTCTTTCTTTTTTGCCTTCTCTCTCTCTCTCTCTCTCTCTCTCTCCATCACACACACACACACACACACACACACACACACACACACACACACACACATCAGACGGCTGTCAAGGAACACCATGCTTTGACAGGTATGAGCTTAAGCCCTTATGTCAGACTCATGAGTGACTGCCTGAGAATAAGGCCTAAGCATGTTGTAGCCTCTGGTCTGATTAGTAGGTTATGGCTGCATATGCTGTTTATATCACCACAGAGACCTAGCAGCAAACTATGAATACTAATAAGTTATGTTTTCTATTCAGCCATATATATATGCGTTTCTAACTCATATAGCTTATTTAAAAGATATAGCTCTTTGTGAATGCTCTCGAACACAAGTGAGTTACTTCATCATATAATCATATAATGGCCTCCTATTAAATACATCTGGTTTTTGCACTCATTTTATCAGTTCTACATACAAAATAGGTGCATTTTGTAGTTGCAAAATTAAAGACATCCATTTTTTACATACATCCTTGCATTACTTATGAGTTGTAACAAAAATAAAGTAGCTGACTTTGCATTTGATTGCCAACAACAAATAAATACATTATGCAAAGTATTATGTTTCGACCAAAAAAAGTGAAAAACTTATTTTGCAAAGGTTATGTAACTCCCACTGAAGCAGATTAGTACATACAGTATGTGGTTGTGGATTTTGAGTTTGAAGACCACATGTCAGTTTTAGGGCATTCTGTAACAGTAGGAGCCAGCAATCATTGCAGACTGTTCAAAGCCATTTAATTCCACCTTTTATTTTCTATGTGAAAGGTCAGAATGCAAACAGGGGGTCACTGTTAGTCTTCCTCTAAGTCTGCACCAGAGGTAGCCACAAAGTCAGATTAACATCTGTCTAAGCAGGAGTATGTTTACTATGTAAAATCAGACATTGAAGCTGCTATACTCCACCTTTTCTTGGCTCTATGTATGAAAAGATGGGCTTTTTGTAGTTTTAATCAAGTGATAATATATCTTGTTTAATTGTACTCATCTGTTCAGGTGGTACTTACAAATATACCTAAAATTATTGATAGAATCACTATATGTATGATGTTTAATTCTTTTGTGATCAATAATATGTGTGCAAATGTCCAGTAGGTGAGTTTTTATTCATGGGCACATCAGTCTCAGCTGTTTCTGTCAATTCAGTGTCAGTCCCCCCCCACCATCTCTTAAGCAGCTATATTCCAAGTCTCCCATTACCAGGTTTGAGTACAACCCAAGCCAGAGGCAATCCAAGGCCAATATCTCTAAAGGCAAGCAGTCATACCCAGTCCATCCAGCCTTTGTCCATCATTACTTCCCTCCCCTTGTAGAAGTCAAGCCACCTCTCTTACAAATTAAAGCGCCTTTCCCCTCTTTTACCATTGCACGCCCCCCTTATATCACCCACTCTGCCGGTGCAGCTTTTGTCATTCTGCTGAGACGTCAATATAACGAAAGAAAGAGAGGCTTTCCAAATCACAGCAGGCTCATTTCTGCATGGCATACGTTGTCAGCCCTTAGGGAATGCCAGTCTTCACAGTGTATGTGTGTGTGTTTGTAAGTGTACATACATTTTTTCAGTCATTAATAGATAAAGTATGTATACTGTATAATATATATTCATTTATTTAGGCTAGTTGCAGATATGCACAAGTGCTGATTAAGGCATGTAACAAATGTAGGTATATGTAAGATCCCCACAGTGCATGAAAACACCACTGTTTATGTAAAAGTGTGTAGTAATACACATGTGTACCCTGAGTGTTCCGCTGCTGTATACCAATAGGCATTCAGCTTCACACACCAAATATCTCGGTTGGCTTTAGCACACATGCTGTGAGAGTACTCCATCCCCGCAGCTTTTTCGACACAAAGCTTTTCATTCCATTTGAATGTGAAGAACACACGCTGATTTCTAAAAGCCTTGGCCAACATGAAAAAAACAAAAGCACTTGTTGATATCATTATAAAAAGGCAAATGTAGCCACCATATCTCTGTAAACCTCTTCATTCACCCATGAGCGTAAATTCCCACTGGAAAAAGCAACAGCTTGAGGTCAGTGGCTCTAAAGGCAATACATTAAACAAACAAGCTACTAAACAGAATGTAGGGTTTTTCACAAAAACCGAATTGAGTCCACCTGTTATTGAGCCCGTGCTGAATAGTGCTTAAATATCCATTTAACCCAAATAAACCATTGGAGTGTGAAATCACATAAGCAGACTCATGGCTTGATTAAACTTGTGACCTTAAGTCATATGACTGTTTAGGAGTTTAACGTTAGAAGGGCATTAATGGCTATTTCTCAAAAGGTAAAATTACAGACCAGTCTAATTTAATCTAATCTACCTAACATTTACTTATCAGTACATCTTGGACAAATGTGTCCCCAGAGTAATTACACACAATCACAAGAAGGACATGCACACTCAACATAGAAAGAACCCTTGTTTATTACAAACTGGGAATCAAACCTGTGACCTTCTTGCTGTGTGGGTGAGGTGCTAACCACTGGGCCACCATGCCCCTTACCATTTCTATTTAAAAAAATATTATCTTTGGTGTTTAGAATCATCTTCGAGGATTTTTTTATAAGCATACCTGCCTGCTTCACGGTTGGGCAAATCAACATCACTCATAATTCTTCAAAACACTGTATAATGAGGTCCCACTGTTGACAACAAATGCATTTGATATGCAAAGACATTGCCTGGGACTTTCCACCACAAAACCCTTTTCTATCATGCTCTCAAGGGACACAAACGCCAGAAAATGACACTCTGAATATATCATATTCAGCCACCGACACAAACTTTATCAGTCCGCTTCAGTTTAAATAAATATGGTTCCATCTTACTATTAGCTTAAAGAAGCTAAAATGCTACATTTTTAAAAAGGCAATACCTGATTGGAATACTGCTAAGATAAATTTTGAGATAAGTCAACAAACATACATTCTGTACATAAATAAGTATAAGTATAAGTATTCTGTACATAAATAAGTACTCTCACAGCATATATAAAATCTACACATAACTTTAAACTTTAATTTTAAACTTATTTACATGATTCTGTGCCTGTATGACATTTCTTTAGCTTTAGTAGAAACGGTACTACAACTTGATGAAAACATTGTGTAGCTTAGCAACCACAAATTACATTTCTGGGAAAGTAGAGACACTCTAAAAATACATTAAAAACTGAAATATAATTTGAAACTGATTTAACAGATTAAAAAACAACAGATGACAGTCAGGCTGTTATATTCTCAGCGGTCACAGAGTCAATACAGTTTGCCTTCTATATGCTACAAAAGTTCCACATCAAAAATTTGATCAGGTACATAATATCTATGAATAAATGTATTGAGAACACATTATACCTACTACCCTTTTTGAATTGGTCCTTTTTGTAGAAATCACAGTTTCCACCCTTTTGGAAAAACATTATATAAGATACTGGAGTGTGTCTGCAGGAATTTTGATCAGTTCACCCATAACAATCTCTGTTCCAGTTCATTTCAAAAAGTCCTTCAAAAAGTGGTTGAGGTCTGTCAATTTCCTGCACATCAAAAATCACCTTCACAGACCTTCATCTGTCGTACAAAAAAAAAATCACCTTCATCTGTCGTACAGAAAAGGTCCTTCCCCAAATTGTTCCCGCAAAGTTGAAAGGAAACAATGCATCAGTAGACGATGGATCTGCTGTAATTGGACTGAATTAAACACCTAAATACAATGTTAAAAGGTGTGTCGTAAAATAGTCTCCATATACTGTACATTGCAGACCTAAAAATCAGAAGCCAGGGACTGAATTAAACACCTAAATACAATGTTAAAAGGTGTGTCTTAATATAGTCTCCATATACTGTACATTGCAGACCTAAACATCAGAAGCCAAAAACTAAAGCAACTAATCACCAAACGTAATACTCATAGATTATAACTATTAAATAATATTGTCTTCTAAAGTGACACAAAAAAACCCTTTGAACATACTTTGATGTTGTCTTTAAAAATTTGGCTAAAAATCCCTGCTTCAAGTGATATTTTCACTGTAAATAAAGATAATAATGACAAATTCTCATTACTCACTTAATTTGACAGGTGTGTAATTATTCTGCTGCCAAAACAGAAAGATCAATTGGCCTTAAAGCTCTCAAAATTGTTTAAAGTTAGACAAGGCATTTATAATTTTACAGTGCTTAATAATAGACGGTCTGAACATTTAATTACCTGGGAATCAATTTACAAACAATGGCTTTAATCTTTTTTTTGTATTTAACAAAATAAAAGCAGAATCAAATTTTCCTTGGAATCAATAAATCAGCATCACCTACCGAACTTGGTTGAGGCAGAATGTTGTTGACGCGTGAGATGCTCCACATTCCCTCCAGATACTGCTGGGCCTGGATAGTAACAGAGCTGAGTGCTCCACTCAGTGCACCCCCTCCCACAGTCACCTGCACACTGGGCTTGGTGCTGGAAGACCAGCCAATGCCTCTCCGCTGTTCGGCAACAGTCAACATACTGTGGGCTGGGTGAGGGATCCTGGATGCTGAAGGTCTCTGTGAGAGCGTAAACACACCATGAGCGGTCACTCTGGTAGGCTGCCCAGTGCTGGACTTGGAAGGCAGAGCTGGCAAATCTGGGATATCTGCATCAGGGCACTGGTCCTGAAGGGCCTGCAAAGCATGCTGCCTCAGCTGCTGAACAGAAGTGGCACAGATTTGGCACCGAGTGCTCTCGTGTCCACTCTGCAATGGCCAGTCAGGCACCTGCAGCTGATCAAAGAGAAAGGCAGCGAAACCAGGGTCCTAAAGGAACAATGAAAAAAAAACAAATTAAGAAAGATGAAAATGAATGTAGGTTTAATTATTTTGATTATTGAGGCTAGAACAGCAACAGCAAATTGAAATCCTCAATAACAGTGCATCATTTAAGCCATCAAAACAGTCAGTTTAGGTAGTAACCATGCAGATTTAGGCATTTTGTCACCTCATCGAACAACAGCTTGAAATTAAATTGATTTGCACCACCTGCCACCACCTTTACTTACATTTCTCTTGAATAATATTTATACATTAACATCTAAATAATGTGTAGTCCACTTACATTTAGTTAATAGCACCACACGGCCCCACTTACCTTGCTACACTTATTACACATTTATTATCTCAGAGATTAAGGTCCTCTGATTCAAATTTGCTTTATATCCCCAGATTTTCATTATACATTATGGGTGGCAGATCTTTTTCTATTGCTGCTCCAACACTCTGAAATAACCTGCCCTTTAATCTCTTTTCACAGAACTTTCAACTTTTCTCTCTATAGTCTAGGCTATGTTAATTTACTCCTATACTTTTTTTTTGTTATATTTTTGTACAGCAACCTTGAGCATGGGAAAGGCACTACAGAAGCTAAACTTATTATTTTAATTAATATGTTTCCCCCTTTACAGGCTGTGCCTAATTAATTGAGTCAGTCTTGCTTTCTAAAATGAGAAGCCAACTGAATCTATTTGAAACTGTTAGCTGGATTCCGTGATGCCAATGTTTAAAGTGAGGAAAAGCTAGTCGCTCATAAAAATGCATCTAAAGCCAGAAAAATAAACAACAGGCCTCACATGAGGCATTAAAGACCTAAGCTTTAGTGCTGTAGTAGGATAGGGGTCCACTAAATGTTTATAGGGCCTTTGGGATTCACACATGGATGATGGTAATAATAACAAGAGAGAGCTCTGGCACATTCATAAACCTCACCAGATGATCAGGTAATGCATTAGTCAGAAAAAAAATGCTGTAAGTAAAACAGAACATTACAAATCTGAATAAAGTGTATATATCAACACTGCATTAGCACATTGTTTCAGAGATGCCCTGGTCCTATTGTGTGTATTTTCAAGGACAGTTATCAAAGTCAAAATGCGATACCAATCTAGTAATATCATTCTGACAGTAACTATCTCAGCTTTATCTGTTTCTATTGCACTTACAGACATGAGAGGGGACAGATCACTTATAGCTTGTGGAAAACATCCACAATGTTCACCTGAAGGTTGTATATCATATTTTATGTATGGAATAAGTATCTCAATTAAATATATCAGCAGTTTAGATCAGAAAACAAATCTGATGAGCATGAGCAGAGACCACAGTAAAATCACTGGCACACTGTATATTATATTACCCACTCAGTCATCTCATGTGAATATTTCAATTGTTTAGGCTAAAAAAACAAGACAATATAGAAATAAATGGATTTTATATGATGACTTGGTATCTGTCTCAGATCTTTTTGTTATGTAACTGGAAGCAATACCTTAAGGTTTTGGCAACTAAATGTGGAAATTTCTAAAAAGGTTTCCTTTTGCATAACCCCATTCAAAATGGTGTGCATTTTTAAAAGAAGAATCTGAAAGACATAAACAAGCAAGTTCTGTATCATGAGAATACCAATCCCGGGAATACAGCTTCAGGTAGCCAGAGGCTAATTCAAAAGGCTTTACTGTTCCCAGCATCACATACATCACAAACAAAACACACACACCCGCACACACACACACACACACACTTACCTTCCAGTTATATTCTAAAGACTCACCCAAAATAAACTACTGTTAGTTAACACTAATTTTAACCTGAAGTTAATCTTTAATGTCTTTTTTTTACATTGCATTGTGAAGACCACTCCACATTATAATTACATTGTGAGACCAGTCTGAAAAAAGTCCCCACAAAGTGAGTAGGTTAACAGGTTTTTCCAAACATGACAAATACATAAGATACACATACACATACAAATATACACAAGCATACTTTTCAGCACTACTAGACTTTTGTCCTATTCTGCATATAAACTATGTTTAAATGTTTTATTTTAGATTTCTGGCATTTCTAGGATTTATAGTATTGATGAACTAATATATTGATGTTGCATTATGGGTTTGGTTCTTTACAATTAAATAATAAACTCTAGTTCAAGGATGCTGCAAATAATGTAAAAAAAATAATACAATCGAAAAGCAAATCATAATAAGCATATGAAATGTATGAAGAAAAAAGTATAATGAGGAAAGTGAGTAAGAATCGATGATAATGATTAGCCTCTTAGCCTGGAGATTTGGAAGCCATTGTATTGTCTTTTTTTCCAGTCATTTTATGAAGCTCTCGGGATGAATGAAAGTCTACACTATCTCCTGATTAGGAGCCACTAAAGAACAGGAGTGAACAGTAGGACAAATGACTGCATGCATGCCCTTAGTGTGTCTGGCAGCCAAACTAATGATAATGAGATACTAGCAGAGAGGGGGTTGGGTAGGAGCATTTATGATGAAAGCAAAAGCACAAGATTGGTAGCAGATTTGAAAATGCTGGTGATTTAGAAAAATATATAAGAAATGTTAAAAAAAAGAATAAGAAAACAGAGAAGAACATGGGGATAAAAGAAGAGCTGACAGTGAAAAGGGTAGTGTAGGAACTAAGAGGTTTAGCATCAGGACAAACCTTGACCCCTGTGTAGAAAAAAAGATGGTCTCAGCTGGGGCCACTCTATCTCTAATTGGGGATAAAAGGCATTTTTAGCACTTCACATTTCCACCATCGCCATTTTCAACAATCGACTTGCCTATAACTCAAATATCAAAGCCAGCGCATAATAGCTAGCATAGGATCTTTTGTCTGATCAACCATAACAAAAATCACACAAGTAAAAAATATATATGTTTCAGATCTTTGCCTGCCCAGGCAAGCTTTTTCACACCAAACTCATCCCACTATATGCCTTCATAGAACTTGCACTGTATAATATATGTACATTACACTTAAGGCCTGGCCTTACAAAGGGTGACACACTAATACATTGTTGGACCACGTTTACCTCTGTTGATGGCTGTGGCATTGTTTCCACAAGCTTCTGCAATGTCACAACAATTCTTTAAGTCCAGAATTGCATTAATTTTTCCCTAAGATTTTATATTGATGATGGGAGATTTGGACCACTGCACAAAGTCCTCTCCAGCACATCCCAAAGATTCTCAATAAGGTTCAGGTCTGGACTCCAATCCATGTGTGAAAATAATTTCTCATGCTCCCTAAACAACTCTTTAATAATCTGACGCTTCTGAAACAGATCAACATCTTTTGCATGACCACAATATTTCTTTCAACATGCCTGTTTAACAAACAAGAAGTTATACATTGCGTCATTTGGGGTGAAATAACTTGTTGCCAGCAGAAACATAAATTAATGTAATGACAATATAAAATGATCCAATCAGGCATGATGAAACACCACTGGAGCAATTGGGGAAAAGGGCCTGGCTTTGACGTTTGAAGTTGGGGTTTGAACCCGCAACCTTCACATGGATAGCCCAACATGCACACTACACCACAGTCCTGTGGTGGTTGTGTTTAAAAACATTAAAGGACCTTCCCCAAATTGTTTCCACAGGGTTTGAAGCATAAAGTTGTTGCATTCTGAAGCTTTAAGATTCCCATTTATTAGAACTAAAAGGCTTAACTTTTAACGAAACAACCCAACATTATATTTTTTCCACCACACTTTACAGTTTACACAATCCAGTCATGTAACAATTTCCTGGAAGTCACCACAGCCTGCCACATCCATCAGACTTTCAGATAGTGAAGCTTGATGCAACACTCGACAGCAGGGAGTAAGTGACTAATATGCCCTCTACGACTAAGCTCTTTATAACGTCACATGGTTGGCCAAAGCATGGCTGAGTTGTGGAAGTTTCTGAAAACTTCCATTTAAAAAGAAAACACTCACACCTGATCATGGACTGTCTTGGAGAAAAGAAATTCCATGATCTGTTGCTATAGTGGAAGTTCAGGCAAACTTTAGAATAACCCATGCTTTCAAAAATGTTTAGAGGCAGACAGCACGCTGAATTATATAGACATTTGGTACACACTTCCCAATATTAATGATATTTTAGTCGGCAAGGCTACAAACTCGAACTCAGAATTTAAGTATGTGAGGCTATACAATACTTTTCTCGCTACAAGTGTCTTGGAGAGTACGTTTTTGAGAATATTTTGTTATTTATGCTGTGGTTACATTGAGCTGTTTACTACATTTTGTTTGTTCTAACATACCATGTTCTCTGGGATTCATTTCTAATTCAAGGCTTTAGTTTTTATCTGTTTTCTTTAGGTAAAAAAAAAACCCACAATATTTATACAGTGCATGCTCATTTCATAAACGAAGGGCACAGACGAACATCTAACACCTGGATGTGTATCAAACCAAGAATCAACAAGTTAATCAATTCTAATAAAAAAAAATAAAAAAAAGAACTTCACGTTTATAAACACAATGAACTCATCTGGTACATATCACTGT
This sequence comes from Corydoras sp. C115, assembly GCA_019802505.1. NCBI lineage: Eukaryota > Metazoa > Chordata > Actinopteri > Siluriformes > Callichthyidae > Corydoras > Corydoras sp. C115. The sequence continues at coordinate 8,307,270 of JAFMOC010000006.1, read as the reverse complement.
ATCAAACTCTGCTTATGTGGATGAATGTGAATAAGATTTTGTGTATATTGGGATCAGACATATACAGGCATGCTTCTTTAAAGGTGTAAATGAAACATAGATCTATGATACACATTGCAAATATGGGCAATCAACATCAATATATGTGTGTTATCTATTGTGTATATATAGTAAATAATCTTAGCCATAAAGTAATTCATTTTGTTACTGGTAACTTTCCATTTGACACCAGATGTAAAACAGATTCTTAACAAACAAAGCACTAATGGAAGTGGCCCACACTGTGCCCAGTGTAGCTTTGGGGAGCAAGTTTTATTGTAAACACAAATTGACGTATTGTTCTCAACTTAATGGTGACCACCTGGGACCAGCAGGATGTTGGCCACTTTTCTCACAGGTATGTGATTGAGGGGTTACCCCGTGCGTCAAGCAATGATGTAGGGACAAGACCAGCAGCTGCTACTACACTGCTCACAGTGACACAGTAGGAGAGCAGGGCCTTTCCACACCAAGCCATTAACACAGATTACCACAGACAGACTCTAAAGAACCTGTCTTAAAAGCCCATTCAATAAACCCACCCAAGTCAATTCACAAAATCAGGGGTTCCTTGATACAGTTCTAGATACAGAGCAGGACCCCTAAAGACTTAAATCATTTTATTGTTGTTGGAAATTAATGCAACGGTCTGACCAAAAAAGCATGTGAATTTTGATGGGGATCTTGGATGGCAATTAATCATTTCCTGCGTTTACAATTTCCACGGGTGCTAAAAGCTCTTTAAATCTCTAGCTAATCTTGACTCCTGATCATACTTTCCAAACAACCTTAACAGTGTTAAATCATGCCTATTGTGTTTTGACAAAATTTGAAACTAATAAAATATGTAAGTAGCCTTACAATATTACATCATTAGTTTTTAGGGTAGTCAAAAAATGGGGAAAAAGATAATAAAATGGTACATTTTGCACCCATGCTTACAGCCACCCACAGAAATACAAGGCCAGGCTGTGTAAGCACCCTCAAGTGAAAAGTGCCAATGAATGAAGACCCGACACCTACACATTTATGGCAGTCCGCCAAGAAGAAAAGATACACATGTACGTCCGCAGAGGAGACAGTGAGTCTCTGAAAGCGTCTGTTTTTTTTCTGTCTGCCAATCCCCCAGTTGACAATGCACAGTTGTTCTCTCTTATCTGATAAATGATTACCTCTGACACTTTGTCATTATTGCCTTTACTTGAAAGCATGCCATATCCAGAACTGAAACTGTACAAAACAGCAGAAATATTTTTTGTCTTTTACTAAATGAACTAACAATTCTCCATTAATGTAAGGTTCAGATCACAGCATTAATAAATTATTGGTGCCACAGCAAAAACAGAATGTGCAGGACTCTGAATTTATTCACGTTAATTTGGTTCCTTACTGCATACGAAAACTCATCTTATCTCATTATCTTGACTACTTAATACTATATAAGGTTCATGAGGGGGGTTCCCCATGCCCAACACACACACTGAAACATACTCTAGATACATGCAATTTAGAGCAGACAATTCACCTTGAATCATGTTTTTGGACTGTGGAAGGGAACCAGCGAACCTGGAGAAAACTCACTCAGACACGGGGGAACTTGGAAACTCCACCCACCTGGATCCCAAGTCCTGAGAGGCGGACGTGCTAACAACCACGTCCCCTTCATAAACTCATGTAATATTTAATGTAATATTATTGTGAATGAGCAAACAATACCAATTACTATAATCTTTCAAAAATTGGGTAAAGAGTCTGGACAGGTCACCTGTCCATCACAAGACTTATGTATAAACACGTGCACTCGCATTGCATATGCATGTGTATGTAACTAACAATTCTAACATACAGTGTATGTAAATAGATAAATAGTGAAAGAAGAAAGAAATAAAAGGAAACCAGAGCTCTTGAAGAAAACCAAAGCACTAACAGGGAATTATACATATTCCACAAAGAAAGCACACGAACAGCCATCCAGAAATCAAACACAAGATCTGCATGTACACTGGGCATGATCTGGTACTGGATATTACTCACACTTTACTTAATGTGCCTGTTCAGACCTGATATTAAGAACTGGCCTGAGTAATCCGATCGCAAAAGTGCAGTGCTAAGTACAGGTGTAAATGCACCAAAAATACAATAAAGACTCTGTGAGATTCAGTCACTCAGACAACATTAACTATGTACAGCAACTCATCCTTAGTCACACTAAAGTATCGCCTACTCAGCTGATGTGCTCCAAATCAAAAGTATAAATACATTTCTCCTTTAGCAGCAATACATTTCTTTTATTATATATATTTAATAGGTTCATTAAAAACCACATTAAAAATTATCGAAGATATGCAGGCTGCTTTACTCACAAAAGTATTAAACTTGTCATACATTGTTCACCATTTCATGCCTTATTAAACAGGTTATACAGTTAATGAACCATGTTGTTTACAGAGAATGTAGGAATTTGTGTTTTGCTTGGCTTATATTGCAGATTCTGATGCAAGGTGAAAGTTTAAAAAATTAGCATCTAACAAACTTTACTGTATGCGAGCACTTATTCAATTTTATCAAACTTGATTTAATAATTATAATTTATTATACTTAGTATATTTTCCATGAACATGAATTTAAAGTGGAAAATCTAAATACAATTGGTCACTCAAAAAGTGGGCATAGGAGCTCAGTGTTTTTGGGTATTGGGATATCAGTCTGAAGGTTGTGGGTTTAATCCCTCATTGCTCCATGATTGTGGTAATATAATATAACCCCAACCATCACGTTGGAATAATTGAATGTCACTTTGGATAAAAGCATCTGCAAAATGACCGAATGTAATGTAATGTAAGACACATTTCTAATGTCTAAGTGTTTAATGCTTTGTTCTGATCATTTGAACCAGTCTAAACCAGGTCTCAACTGGGGCGGTGTAAAGAATAAGTCATACAATATAATAAAATGCAATCCATTTAAATCCTGTATGAAGCTAGCCTAAAATATTCCTGTTCTTTATAAATTCAAGTACCTTGGGTCATCTTTTTTTATTATAAGTACATTATTAGCTGTGAGACAATAAGGGGATACAGAATATCCCTGCAGCAATGTTTTTGTGCCGTGACTAATGTGTTATGAAATTGGGCCGATGCCCAATGCTCGATAAGTACCGTGTATGTGCTGACAGAAAGAGCACTGATATTGTTATAAATCTTGAAAATGCACGAATTGCTACATTAGTAGTAATGATGATCATTAAGCATTACCACATTACAGTGTCTCTACAGTCTGAGAGCTATTATGTTCAAACACATCAGTTAATAATAAAGAGCATTTACCTGTACAGCGGTATATGTAGTAACATGCAGAGACAAAGCTTAGTTCTGCACTGAAACAAATATCAAATTCACCATTTACACACAAGAACATTTGAGGGTGTTTACTTATCCTGGATAGATCCCTCATCCCTTGGTCAACGTAATTGCCCTTTCCAGCTCACTCAGGCTTGTAAATGAAATGTGTCCATATTCAGACTGTTTGGACAGCACTCAATTCATACTTACTATTGCCTTCCAGGCATGATGGCTCAATCCCATATTTTCTTCCTATCATTTTTCTTACTCCTTTTTTATTGAATTGCTAGTTTAACCTGGTTATTGCTAGCAGTAAAAACAGCTCTGTGTATGGGCACACTGAGCCTCAGTAAACTAAATTACCTTTAAAGCAAAAACTCAATTACTTATTTTGTACAAGACATATATTCTAATACAACAGAATTATGTTGAAATCGTAAGTAGATGGACTTTATTCATAACCTTTTAAAATAATTTTGCTCATTTTGTTTAAAATACAGAAGCACTTTGTGTCTTGTACACAGTTCACAAAATATTAAATATGCATTCTGAGGCATAAATAAGCTTTTTATTCTGCACTGGTCTATAGGGGGGGCACTGTGGCTTAGTGGTTAGCACGTTCGCCTCTCAACGCTAGGGATTCCCGGTTCGAATCCCAATCTGGGTGGAGTTTCCATGTTCTCCCGGTGTCCATGTGGGTTTCCCACAGTCCAAAAACATGGATGAAGTTCAATTAAATTCTCCAAATTGCCCCATATAGGGTGTGTCTGTGTGAGTGAGTGTGCCCAGTGATAGATTGGCGCCTTGTCCTGGGTGTATCTGCCAAGCGCCCGAAACGTTCTCCCCTGGATGGGTATGGGGATCCCCACCGTGACCCTAATAGAGGATAAAGCGGAAGATAATGGATGGATGGATGGTCTATAGGGTTTGACAATGTTATTGTTATTGTTGCATCTTTTTTATTATGCATTATGAGGAGATTTACAAATGCTTTACAGTGTCAATTCTTAAATAAAAAATGAAACAATACCAGAAGAATAATTGCTTTAATGTTTAAATTTAGCAGCTGTGACTAACTTTAACGAATTAGACATCTAATTAATGCAAACTGAATTAGAGATTAATGCAAACTGCATAGTCACCAAAAAGTCTCTGTTTTAACTTTTAAGTGTTATGAACAGTCATTTCTACAATACTCCAGGTATAAATTAATTGACTGTTCTGAATGACCAGATAACACCACCAACAGAGTTAATCTTCCTAAAAGGAATGTGCACGTTCCAGGAAAGCAATGCAAAGAGCAGTCAGGCTAAAATTGTAAACTGGTTCAGGGTACATGAGAAATTATTTTCACACATGAATTGGACACCACAAGGTTCTGACCTTTAGGTTGTCTTTGGGATATGTGAGAGATAACATGGAGCAGTTTAAATCTCATCAGCAATGCAAGAAATAGACCTTATGTACCTTGCTATATGGAATAAAGCATTGTACCAGGCACATCTAGCATCAAAGAAACATTTGGAAACCCAAGGGGAAATGCAGTTTGTTCATTTTATTAGAAATAAGTGAACACCATATCTACATAAAACAAATGTCTGTTACATTTACATTTAGTCATTTGGCAGACGCTTTTATCCAAACCAACATAGAATTGAGAACACCACAGTAGTGTGTCAGTAGTTAAGGAAGAAAAGAGCTACACTGTAGAATTTTCAAACCTGATCATTATTTTGTCCTGTCCAGCACCCTGTGTTAATTTTAATGCACAGGTACTAACTAATCTACAGAATTTATTACATTGGTAAAAACACAAACTACAACCTGTACAAAAGTATAGGCACCTTTGGTTTTTTGTTTTATTTTTTAATAGCAAGTTAAATACAAGCAAAATAAATTGTTTATAAAGATTTACAGAAACGGGGTGGCACGGTGGCTTAGTGGTTAGCACGTTCGCCTGGGTGGAGTTTTCATGTTCTCCCCATGTCCGCGTGGGTTTCCTCTGGGTTCTCTGGTTTCCTCCCACAGTTAAATAAAAAAGATCAAGTCAATTGAGTTCTCCAAATTGCCCCATATAGAATGTGTTTGTGTGAGTGAGTGAGTGTGTGCTCAGCGATGGATTGGCGCCCTGTCCTAAGTGTACTGTATCTGCTCAGCGCCCGAAACGTTCTCCCCTGAATGGGCATGGGGAACCCCACCGCGACCCTAGTAGAGGATAAAGCGGAAGATAATGAATGGCTGGATTTACAGAAACTTTTTTTTCCTATCGACATTTTGTTAATTTATATCCACTTTCACACATGATTTGTTATTAATGAGTAGAAATTAATGTACATAATTGTATCAGTGTTAGTATAGTATGCTAGTTAGGTTTTTCAATTTATTAGTATCATCAGGTTTTTCATTGAGTTATTATGTGAATATAGCAGCTAATAAACTGAAATAATAACTCTATGTATGAAAACGTTTTCACCAAGCATCAGATGCAAATAACAACAAACCGGAGAAAAAATAAGATCGAAGCCAAATTGGAAAGGCAAAAAAGTCGGCTATTCAGAAACAAAATGCAAACCACATCTGTGTCCTTCATTTTGTAATTGTGCTGCATTTCCTATCCGGCAGCTCCAAGAATGTGTTGGGATATTTCCATAAGTATGGCAGATCTCAACACTCTGTGCCATGGTGTCGCATGACTAGGCTAGCACAGCATGTTTTGCATTCCTCTTTACACATGCTGTCATCCTAAAGGTGTCTTAAATCTATAAGGCGTGGGTGGAGCTGCTGAGTGTTGTATGTGCTCAAAAGAAGGTCCAAATTTAGCATGGCAGGAAGCATCGTGCAGAGAATAAACTTGTAATAGAAATGCAAACTGGATCACCACCTTGCTATGTGACACAGACCAGAATGTCAATGTAAAGCACCATGTACGCTCTGATGTGGGCTGCATGTGAAACAGTGCACTTATGGACAAACACAATAATTTAAGCCCAAATGTCCAAATGTTTGCATGTTGTTATATATTAACATTGTGCATTATGTGTACTACACTGCAGTGTTCTACCACAAAACACATTGTTGACGACTGGCTAATTTCAGGGTAAAAAACAAGCTAGAGGATTTAACTTCTGGAATAAAATCAAAGACTGTGCCTCCCTCACTAGACAGGGAAAATTAAAGTACTTTATTTAGCAAGAATATTACAGCTGTACAAAATAAAGTAAGAACAGTTCACTGAGACCAGCAAAAGAATCATGCAATTTTCACTGCATTTTAAAGTGGAGTTGAGGAATGCATTAAACCCAGGGTGGACCAGGGAGGGGAGGATATGGGGTTTTTGGAGAGGGCATGGACTGAGTTCTTTACTATTCATGAAAGCACGAAGGACTAGCTACAAGCTTTAGGCCGGTGTGAATTTATTTACCCTTCAGATACAGTACATAAGACTCAACAGAGGGAATTCATCCATGAAATGATGAGTGGTATGTTCTAAAATGCAGCACCTCAGAACATCTTTTTTCATTTGAACTTTTCGCTCACTTTTTGCATTCAGGGCTTCTTTGAACTTTTTTAAAGTTTTAAGAAAGTATTTAATATACTGAAGCAAACATGTTTACATGTAACAAACTGAGCCAGACAAATCAACCAGAAACCAGTTGCATTTATTGTCTGCATGTACTCAGAATTAAACATTAAATCCGGCAGTGTTATCTAACAATGCGTTTATAGATTTACAGCAAATTATGACCCTCAAATGTGCATTATGTCTGAAAAGGACAACTGTGGGTTAACAACAAAATGGATTCACCAGCCGGTCGCAGTAAAATCTGAGCCTGAACAGCAGTACTAAAATGATCTAAAGGTTGGAGATGTTCCAAGGGCTCGTAAACATGATACTAAGGCCTGAGATGTACAGCAGCGGATATAATCTGGTTATTTATACCTACAGGAACGTACATGGACACCATGATGGATTTGCAGAGAATAAACTCTAAGCTATGTACTGTATTTATTGTCAACAAACCAGTCAAAAATATCTTTCACAATACATTGGCACCAACAGAGAACGTTTAGGACGAACAGCAGTCTGAGCAAAGTTAATGAGCATTTCTTAATGAAGGCTAGTTTACTGCCCATATTCGACTGATGGCAGCATCAATTTCCTCTAAGAGAGAAAAAGTTAATTACTGATTGAAAAACCCAAAATAGAAGAGGTAAACACTCCTCCAGATTTGCACAAAATATTGTCATTCATTACACATTGCACTTCTGACAAGATTGCTTTCTCAATTGCAATTCTCACTGGGATTACAAATTTTGATGTTCATCTAAGGCTGCACATCAGCATAATTAGGCAGGGTAATTCACAGATGAGACTGACTCGTGTGGACAAATCTCAGACTGTGTTGTGATTAGTTTGGCATAATTGTTGGCTGAAACCATAAGATAAATCAGAATTATAAGTTGTGTGTCTTCTCTCTATCCAACCTTTAGTCTACAGAAAATGCTGATCTACCCCAGTTCCCTGCCAAATATTTGATAAATGCTTTTCCTAATGGAACCCGCCCCAATAGCCTCAATAACATCTTTTTTCATTTTTCTACCATCAAAGCAATGCCACCAAGTCATTAAGTTCTGGGATGGCAATGCCAGAAAGACAATGGGAAGTGCTTGAATGAGTAATCTGTAACTGCATAATAACCAGCAAATAAACAGGTTGAATAAACTCAATAGGGCACAATTAATCCCAATAATTTAGCCCATTAAATTAAAAATGAAAATGTTGCAGGAGGCAATGGAATTTTTATTTATTTTAATGCATCTATTAAACAATGTCTTTACACAGCAGGATTTTCTTGGGCACTCAGGTTGCTAATACAAATATCTAAAGCTGCCACCGACTTGACAGAATGAATCCTGTCTTTGGGTTAACACATAAGTCTAGACTTAAATCAGTAAAGCTGTTTAGATAGAGAGAAAGAGCATCTGAACAAACGTGTCTCCATCTAAGTCACATATACAGTACATACACGCACACACGCACACTAAACTGTGAAACAGTTTCCGTCCATTTTCCTTTCCCTTTCATTGTTATAAGCTTTACTTATCTGAAAAAGAGACAAAGCCCATTTAGTCACTACATTTGACAGGAACAATAGAAGAGGCGGCAAACAACCTTGCAGCACACCAGAAAAAAAGTCCCTCCACACTGCATTCGAATAAGAAAGGTTATAAGGGTGAGGCTGGCCATGAGTTATAATGGCCTGAATTGAAAAGGCAAAATTATATGATGTTGGGGGGAAAAAAAGCCCAGTGTGAAGAAAAGGCTCAGAGTGGTGATTGTGCTTTTTGGTAGTGGATGTCTTCTTGTAAAAAGCATAAGAGTAAAAATTGGCTGGTTTAAAATATAAATTGGCGGGTTTATATATATATATATATATATATATATATATATATATATATATATATATATATATATATATATATATATATATATATATATATATATATATATAAAAAATATATATACAGTGAAATCAGGCCAACTGGAAATAAACATGGTCTTTCAGAGACCAGTTTTTCCAAATGAGTGAATAATAACACTGCTATGTCTCCGCTACATCAAACAGCAGTGGAACATCTGTACAGCATGCCAATTACAACAGGAAAGTGGCACAGAGTGGCACAGCTTGTCATAGGTGTTAGTGTTAGCCGAAAGAGAAATTAAGGACAAGAATGAATCTGCATATCAACACGTAACAGCTACTGGGTGAGGCTTATGCACAAACATTTGTATCAGAATTGTATCGTACCAGCCTTCTAGTATTAAATCTTTCAAGTTCCAATTAAGCACATGAAAAAATACTGTAGCTGAATGTATGGAAAACTAGTGTGGGTGTTAATGTTTTTAACAAACTATTGAAATTAAATAGGAAATTTATGAAACATGGCACTGGCGAAACAATGACAGACTGAGCAAAATTCCTAATCTAATTTAAGTATCAGCTCATATTCTGTTTCTAAAGACAATTACAAACAATTTCAATATCTAAAACTTTTGCCTGGTGTGAATTTCAGCCATTTTTATTCACTTTAACCGACATGGGAAAAAAAAGTAAAAAGTTGAACTAATGGGTGTATTTACTGAATAACTGTCAGTGTGTGTGTGTGTGTGTGTGTGTGTGTGTGTGTGTGTGTGTGTGTGTGTGTGTGTGTGTGTGTGTGTGTAAATTTATTAGTTTTAAACTACTTGCGTATCTGTTGTTTGTTTTTTTCTCACACTTTTACAGCTTTTCCAAAGAGGCCCAATATACATTGCACATCTTATATAATCAGAAAACATATAAAGGCCTTAAACTTAAAAGTCTTCTGAATGATGTGCTGCTTTATTCCTCTACTTAAATTTATACTTAATAAGTAAGAACAATTATAGTTATAGAGCATACATTATTAAATAGATCATTTTAATGCACATACATAACCCAGTGTTTCCTGCGGTGCATTTTGAAAGGACGTCTTTTTGGTCCCATGATAGTGGACGGAACAGTAAAAAAAAAATAGTATTTCCAAATACATTCTGTTCTGTGATGCAATGTGAAAGCGTGCTTACTTTAAAAAATGCATTTTGTAATGAAGTTATATAGCTGTCACCTATAAGTGTAAGAAAAACAGTGTATTGTGTGTGTGTGTATATTGTTAATTGCCTCTTAAATAAACATTATTACTGCTTGAGTCTTAATGTTTGAATGCAGTACTCTGCAATGTTCGCAAAGGAGCAAAGAGGATTAAGCTGAGGTTAGAGGTCATCACACTTGAAGACCCAGGTCCGCTTACAGGAGCACTGATGTGCATACTTCCACAAACTGCCCTATAAGGCCACCTTAAACCTTTGGCCTCCAAGCCTGCCAATAAGTCGTCACACAGACTGTGAATATGCTTATGTAGCTCTAATCATGTTCTAGTGCTTGTACCATGTGCTTGTGTGTGCATACTTAGCTAAACAACCCAAGTACAACATGTGCAACTTCTATGATAAATACTGATGTATGATGTGTCTTCTATGATAAATACTGTCCTTACTAATGGTATTTAAGGTTCAGCTGCATGATATTGAATTGAATTGGCAATAAAAATGTGGAAGATATTGTTGTGTATATAATTTATATTCATATAAATATTTATAAACTGATAAAGTTGTTGTATAGGTCCAAATGGAAAGACTTAACCATTCCAAAATATTGGGCTTAAAATAATCACATAAAAATCTTTTATTCTAAAGATGTTTTGCTGTGTTATAACTCTGTAGTCATTACACCGTTTCCCTCATATGACACTATTAAAGTCATGTGATACTCTGGCTAAAGACTGTCAGATTATTAATAACAAGCCCCTTCTCAGTCAAGAGCTGCCTAGGCTTGTGATAACAGTTCTTGCTCAAAGTGCAAATGTTAATTTACCCATAATTGGTCATTTTTTGTGTTTTTTTTTGGAAATAAAAATTTGCCAAAATAAATGAGAGAAAAAAAATAAACACCAAACAAAACGACTTCCAAATCACCTAAAAATACATTTTCCCTGCGCACAATAGTGATAAATACTCTTTAACCACTTGGTGATTACCAATTACTGGTGGCGCTGTTCGAACCATGAAGAGGTGTCACTTGAGCCACCACTTGGTGGTTGTATGAAGTATATAAACCTTCGCAGGTTTAAGAGTAAGTATGTCAAATGTCATGGTCATCAAAGAAATGGTGCGAATTTGTCTGGGGAACACATGTGCACACAAACACACACACACTTTATTTATTATTTAGCGTCTTGTTTTTAAAATAAATGGAGATTAACCAGATTTTTAGAGTCTAGTTATTAAAATAGCATTGTTATGAGAACAAAAGGCCAAGATACAAAACTTTAGTTTTTTCTTAAAGCTCGCTGTCGTTGTGCATTTTTTATTTTTTTTAAAAGGTGCTTTCACAGCCAAACACACATGCAAAATGGAATACAATCTTATAAACCCAATGTGTTGACACCACAGAGTCCTAAATCCCACCGGAAGAAGTTCCATCTGAAATGAGGAGCCGCCTCTCATATGCATAGCTAGTCAGGAGAGCGTGATGGATGAAACAAGACAGAAAAACAAAAGCGGTTAGGCACTTTCGGAAGTTTGTGCGGCAAATGGGTCAAGGGGCTCATCCTGAGAAGGAGGACATCACTGCACTAATGATTAACCACATTCCTACATTTCCTTTTCTAAATACTTGCAGCAGGCCCGTCACATTAGCGGGTTTAAAGTCTAAAAACATTGTGCATGTGGCTGTGGATGAACCACCTGAAGACAACTTCTCACACCGCCCTCTGCCGTATCACCCTCTTTGTTTGTGCACCAATGCTATCTTTCTCTACTTCCTGTGAAAACAGGAAATGACAGCATAGGAAAGTGTTGTATTTATGTACATTGGCCAAAAGCCTTTCTCTACAGTCCTAAAAACAGGGCTGTGTGGGGTGGGGCTTGTTTCTGTGTTATTTTTATCACTTAAAAGAGAACCAGACCAATTATTTTCACAGCTGTTGATTTTGGTTTAGCTTTGTTAGACTTCATGACATCTGTTACTAATGTCTAGAAACAGCAACAACCTAAAAATGTTAGTTAATGTAAAAACCACTTTTAATATTTTTTTAATTTAAATTTTAATTAGAAAATATTCAAAAATTCAAAGCAAAAAAAGACTGATATAGATTTATATGTGTTTGAGCTTCATGGTCTGAAAACAAGGGTAAATATATTATGTCTTTAGGCTTCTTCCTCCCTGAGTAGGGTGGGATTTATGCTCTAGCGATGGGAGGGCAGCGTGTGATCTCTTTGAAGGCCGTAGGAAGGTGCTGACAAGGGTTCCTCATCTTTCAACACATGTACATTGGGGCATTGTGCGTTCTTTCATGTATTCAGGAAACTTCTCACTGAGAGACACAACAAAATCCCTCACTGGTCTCTCTGATCTTCCCTGGTCCATTGTTTAAAAGTCAATTAAGTATTGTCTTGCACGCGCATACAGCCCCATCTCCCACACACTGACGAATACACTTAAGCTACGATATACACTGTCAAAAGCAGAGAATAAAATAAAACTCTGTCTAAAAATGAACATATTACTATGAATTTCCTTGTACATAGCACAAGGATATAAACATAATGAAATAAATGGATTTATATATAAAACATGTTCATATAATAATGTTAGGATTTCAGTGCATTTGTATTGATTAATTTACATCCAATATCAACATGGAAACACCAACAAATAGATTTAAATCAAGTTCTTTGACTTGATGCCGACTGCTCAGTGTGAGCTATGTTGCTATTAGAATGACAAGATTGATTTCCATTTGTATTTTATTAGAGAGCGAAGATAAGAAGAACATAAAACCAGAGACTGAAGCACAAACAAAATAATACAATGTTATTAAGAATACAATGTAAAATTTGTGGTTATTAAGTAACTAATTTTCATATTTTTTGCTGTCCTGCCAATTACGACCATTGAATGAGAAGAAACTGCACACATTCACACAAGTGTGTGATGTGCATGAGTCTAAAACCAGAGCCTAAACATGTAATGGTCATCAGATACGAACCCCTGCTACTACATGACCTTTTTTAAACAAGTTTCCCACAACCTGGAGATCTTCAGTCCAAAGACAGTGGGAAATAGTAACAAATGCCTTGTTTGGACATCTTCATCTGTTAAACCCAAATATCCATGAACGAAACCATAAAGCACAGCATGACTCTGAAAAAGACCAGAGGCATAGGATGACAACACCTTAACAGAAGGAAGGATTTTAAATTTTTGGAAATTCAGGACATACACCCTACGGATACTGGTTTCACAAATTACAAAATTGGGATGGTTTGAAAATCAACAAATTCTTAAACACAGTGGTTCTGTAGTGTTTACTTTCAGCAAAAACAAAGACATAAAGCAGGCCATAAGTAGAATTTTATAGGTATCCAAGTCAGCATCTTAGAGGCTTCATTGATTTTAGCCCAAGCAAGAGAAAACAATTTCAAATCATAGTGGTTTGGGATTATGGGCAATACACACTACAACATGCCTCTACCAATAAAAGCCCACAGTGTATCTACTGTTAGGACTTACATCAGCAAACAATTTGATCCAGACAAAACATGAACATGAAAAACCGATTAGAGAGTTTGTGTGTATTTAGCAAGCCAAGGACTAAATAAGACAGAAAGGGGCTTTATCAATGATTGCCTGTACAGATATCACGTGTAACCTCGGCCGAAGGCACTTTCACATCAACCACTCCCTTTTTATTTCGGGTGCAGTTGAGCACAGCTATGTAAACAAACAAAGCCGCACAGTAAGATGCAATTAGCTTCTGACCATAAAACGAGCCACAGTGTGAACAAAGGATCCAAAATGTGAAGCATCAAAGCTGTAAGCCCTCCTGCAAGTTCACGGTCTCATGTCAAGTCCTGCCAGTGTTGTTTAACAGCACAAGTGTTACCGGTGCATTAATGCCGCTGACGACCACAGCGCATTGGTGTGCGTGGGAACAACAGCAGAGGGGCTCATAAAGGGAGATGTGAGTTAAAAGAGCTGACACACCACAGAGATAAAACACAAGCTCTCCGGCAGGACACTACCATTCTGACATCATAAAACCTAAAGTAACTACAGTCTGTGAAAGAGACAGCACCTCTCTGGCATCATAAATGGTGTCAGGATAAAAGATGTAGAAACGCAGCCTGAAAGTGCACTACATTAGAGGAAACCTGACTTATTGGGTGACATCATCCACTCAACAGAACTTGACATCACAATTCTCATTTCCATTGCAAAACTCATTACCGTCTAAGTGAATCCTCAAAATCGCTCAAAGAGTAGCAGAAATAAATGCCCTAAATTTCCTAAATCAAGTAGGAAAGTACAATAAGCATCAATCATCGCATAACGGAACAGGTGATTTCTAATTTCTAATCTTTCCTATTTTTGAAAAACAAGTCAGAAAATCTTAGAAAAACTGTAACAAATCTTGCTTTTGACTTGAATAGATTTCTATGTAAGGTAAATAGTTTTTAGAAACTTTTATATTTTAAGTTATCCTCACAAAAATATTTTACTCACTATATTGGCCGATAATTTTACTCGATTCGTGTACTTTTTTTTGTTTATTTTTCTAATTTTTTGACATAGACTTTTTGCAGTGTGTGGTTTTTACAAAACTAGGTTGAATTTTAGGGAAATGTGCACCTCTTTATAGGAAAAAAAAGCATACCACACAAAATCTGTCAGAGTGAAGATGGTTCCCTGTTAGTTTGTAGGGTGAAAAAAGCATTTCACACTAAAGTACAAGGTATTTAAACAGCAAATTATTTAAAACATGAAACATAAAACTCCTTAAATGTAATACATTATTTCAATTAGTCAGCCACACGGCAGACTGTACATTCAGACAGACAGACATATCTTCTCTTTTACACACACATGCACACACACAAACACATCCACAGATTACAGATGCGCACATATACAGCACAGGCAAAGACCCTGAAGCATGAAATGAGACTGGGCATGAACTCTGACTGGTATTTCCAAGTGAGGGTGTATAAAGCCCACATAGAAGTGCAAAACCTAAAGTCTGTGAAATAAATAGGGGCATACCAAGGATGCATCACGCGATGCAACAACACATACATATTTACACATACTGGCTAAATATTGCTTTTAAAAAGAAACAAGTTTTAAAGTTTAGATTTGCCCTTTCGTTTGCATGCATTAAGTAATTATACCCTGCTAGAGTTCTCACAAGTGTGTTGGAAAGTAAAGCTAGATAGATATGAATAACTTTGTTTACAAGGTTTTAATATTATCCAAAAATGAAAATGCAAGCAGCTGTTTGGTAGCACACATAGAGTAGAAGTTCTAGCAGTTGTTCTGTGTGGAATTTAAATCAATCTTGGCAAGTTTACAAAATATGGTGGAATACCAAATTGCTCATTTTCATAAAAACTGCTGAGGGATGAAGAGCTCATCTGACTCAAATAAACCTGATTGATGTGCAACAGGCAGAAAACACACCCACGGTGTGCCATGCTGTTATAGCCGGTCATAATGCCTTAGGATGGTCTGTTCCAGTTTTCAAAGTCAGTTTGCTTTGGCAACTGTGTGCACTTTTCAGGCCAAACACACAAACAGGGAGCTGGAGTATTAATGGAAGGGTTTCACAGTTTTACTGAGAGACAGCCAAGAGTCTTCAGCTTTGGTTTTGGCTCTAATGTTTATGATTTAGTTCTGAAAAAAAATGGTTAAAAAAAATCGGTTTTATCCTAAAGTATACTTATTATTACTTAGGAAAATAAAGTATCATAAGTTTTTTTATAAAATCATCTATGTGAGACAAATATACCTCAATCAAAAAATGTTTACTTACTTTTGTACACATTTAAACCTTATGAAAAAAACTTGCACAATCTAATTTATACTTCCCCATTACTTCCTTTAAGTCAATAAATGAGTAAAAACATTACTTCATTCTGTGATAATACAATTCTACTGCGGCATTTACAGACATTGCATGATCTGATTTATGATTTATGTGATTACTTCATCGTGTGGTAACATGTTAAGATTATGTTCAAATAATCTATCAAGATGTGCAAAAACAGTAAATTTTATTATTTGAATGTGGCATTACTGTTGGTGCATGATTTTTACACAGAGATACTTTCCTTTTACTGTTAGTGCCAACCACAATTCACCACACCCGTTCCAGCTAATTTACTTCTTCAGAAGTCCCGGACTGACTTGATCAGATTCATAGGTGTGGTGGATTGTATTTGGAAATTAACCTGGCAGGAAGGTAGTTTTCCAGATCCAGTCAAAGACCACTTCTCGAAACCATGCTTGAAATCATAATCTGACGGATAAATATAAAATTAAATAAGCACTATGGTTCGATGGGTGCTGGAATCTATGTGTTTACTATCCATTTAGTCGTGTTCCTACATACTATGCATAGTGCATAATGCTACCTCACATGATTGAATACTCTATAAGCAGGTTTACAATAATTCTAAATCACAGTTTCATGGTGATGGTTTGCATTAGGTCATTCCAAAGTCATTCCTCAACCATAGTTTTTACAAGATATAGGCAATTAGTATCTTCAATTTCCCAATCAGTGTGTCTTTCAAATGTTTGAGGAAACCAGAGTACCTGGAGAAAACCCAATCATGCAGAGGGAGGACATGCAGACTCCACACAGGAAGGACCTTTGTTTGAATTAAACTCGAAGTCTTCTTGCTGTGAGTCAGTAGTGCTAATCGCTGCGTCACACTGCCTCTGCTTGAAACTATACCAGTGCTCAAAGAGCAAAAGTCAGGAAAAGAATCTGAACAAGTCAACATTCGCAGGGCGGGCACACCAACCAATCCAGTCATGTACACACTGACACCCATGATCCATTTAGTATCTCAATTTCACCTAAGGGCCGAACGGTGGCTAGCACTGGGTGGTGTTTCCATGTTGTCCCCGTGGGTTTCTTCCAGGTTCTCCAGGTTCCAGGTAAATTGAATGCTATTAATTGCCCCATAGATGAGGTAAATTGAATGCTATTAATTGCCCCATAGTGTGTGTGTGTGTGTGTGTGTGTGTGTGTAGGTAAGTGTGCCCAGAAATAGATTGGTGCAATGCCCATCGCCCAAAACGTTCTCCACTGGATGTGCATTGGGAACTCCTCCGCCACCCAAGTAGAGGATTAAGAGAATACAAGTATAATGAACGAATGAATTTCATCTAACTTGTGTCTTCAAACAGGAGTAAACCCATTTAAATATGAAGAGAGCATGCAAACTCCAAACAGAAACAGCCCATTCAAAGTAAGGACCTTGTTGTAAAGGTACTACCCAAAGAACAAAAGGCTTTTTTGAATATTGTTATATGCGTTTGTGGGTTTGGTCTACCTATGTATTTTCTAATGGCTATTTTAAACATAATAATACAGCATGCGGCAAAGCAAAGACAATCTGCAAATGTTTTGAGAAACAAAACACTCCCACAAAGTGTATCAAAAAAAAAAAGATTTTTTAAAAAGGACTAAACTAAAGCAGCAGTAAAATGTCTAACACATGGTTATAGTCTTAAGAGTCATTCCATAAGTCATGTTTGTGCATGGCTCTGTGTCTGGCCATTTAGGCAGCGTGTTTGTTGATGAAAGCAAAAACATTTAAGAGAGCCAGACGTCTGAGAATCTAAGATTTTTGGAGACAGTGGGAGACAGCCCACACTGTCATACATGCTACATTTGTTTTATCTGTTCTACAATCATTCTCCTTTGATAACAGACAGGATGGGGCACGGCAAAAGTAATAGATATTTCACTAGATTTTTTATTCTATAACCAATTCACCTCATGTCTGTCAGAGTTTTAGTGGTAGTAATACACTGGCTTGATGTCTCCTAAATTTGTCTGCTTTTCTATACACATTTTTCTTCTTTCTCTAGCTCCTCACTACTCTCTCTGATCTGTGACTGAAGCCTGCTGCTCCCACTGCCATCTGACATCAGATTATTATTCTGAGGCTCCACTCTTCCATCTGACATCAGATTATCATTCTGCTGCTTTACTCTGCCATCTGACATCCAGTTATTACACCACTTTATAATACAGTGCATATGTTGGGACATACATCATCTAAAAGGTCTTCTGTCTATTTTAATGCATGACATTTCTAAATTTATATGACAAGTCAAATGTATATGATACATTTTTAATATGCTATAAAGCGATGTTTCTTAATCCTGGCTATAGAGGAGTGCCCTGTACTTTTAAATGTTTTTATTGCTCCCAACACACCTGATCTAACGATCATCTCATTCTTAGCAAGTTAAAATGGGTGTGTTACACAGAAAGAACATGGAGGATCAAGGATTAAGAAACAATGTTATAATAAGAAATCATAGGATTCATTTGAACCGGGTCTTTTCTTTGTAAAGCCTTCTTTATAACTGAATGATATCCAGAAAGGGGTGGCGCAGTGGCGTGTGGGGTTTTTTCCAGTCCACCACTATTCTACGTGAAATGGCTGTCCTAAATTGTTCTTATCTAAATTGCCTTTATGCGTTTTGGATGGATTGGCGTCCTGTCTTTGGTGTATCTGCCCAGCGTCCAAAACATTAGTAGAGGATTAAGAAGATAATGAGTCCAATAATTAAGTCAAGTATATTCCCCAAACAATACAGTAGTACTTGACTTTGATCGTAGCATCATAGCATGATGGTTGATGCAATATTGTTGACATGTTTAAATAAAAATAAAAACTTTTTGTTTACAAAGTTTACAAAAAGTGCAACAATTTAAAGGTGATAAGTTTTCACTGGGGTGGCACGTTTGCCTCTCAGTGCTGGGGATCCAGGTTCAAATCTCAATCTGGGGTTCCATGTTCTCCCCACGTCTGCGTGGGTTTGCTCCGGGTTCACCGATTTCCTCCCACAGTGCAAAAACATGGATTCAAGGTAAATTGAATGCTCTAAATTGCCCATATTGCGTGTGTTTGTGTGTGTGTATGTGTGTTTGTGTGTGTGTGTGTGTGAGTCAGTATGCCCAGAATAGATTGGCGCCCTGTTCTGGGTGTATCTGCTCAGAATGGAATGCAATGAAATATCTAAAACATTGTAAAAACACAGTATATCTGTAGTTATATGAACACATGTACCCCTGGGGGAAAAAATCAAGAAATAATTTAACTGTCACATATTCAATAACAAATAGCTCTAAGTTTAAAGGCACAAAACTTTAGTCATGCATAAGGCAAAAAAAGGTAGGTAATTAAATCATGGCAAGCTTTATTTCTGCCTCCCATTCCACTTGTACTAATTAAGCCTCATTTAAACACCGCAAGTTTTAATTTTATAATAGCTTTATAAACTATGCATAATTTAGCAAGCACAAGCATTTCCACAGTAGTTCTTCAACTATAATAAGAAGTTCAGTGTAATTTAAAGAAGCTAGCCAGCATTTAAATGTTAATGAATGAATAACATTCACCTCATGAAACATGAATACTATGTGATGAATCATGAAAACATCTAAGACAGGTTTCCAGCAGTTTGTTAGTCAGGCAAGGGAATATATACTGTATCTGTGTCTCAATGAGTGTGCATGAAAAGTGACAAGGAAGTATGAATAACAATTACAAATTAAATATTTTTTTTATATCCTAAAAGCTAAAAATAGCTTTATGTTTTGAAAATTTTAACAAAATGCTTTATACTCTTGTATTCTTAACCATTGATGCTTGATGGTGGATCTTTGCCACCATTCTGCTGGAAATAATGATCTGAGCTAAGCAAGATCAAAAGGCTCGTCATATAAAAAAAGTATAAATTAATTTACGATTTTAAGATTCTGAGATTCTCAGAAGGTGAAATTTTTCTGAATGCACTGTTTATAGATAACACTGGTAAATAAATGTGTAAAGTAAAAAAATATGCATAATGGCTTTCATAACATTTTATTAGCTCTTTAAGAATTTTCTCTTGAAGCTTAGATACCATATTCTCTAAGCCTCTAGTGGCCAAGTGTATTACTTCACAAAGAAAATATGTTTATTATGCAGAAATCTGAACTTTCTGATACAAATGGCTCCCCACCATTCACAGGACCCTGCCTGTATCAAATAACCACATATTATGGATTACTTTAGTCAGTGTACTTTTTACATCACACTGATTTTAAAATTCTGTATTTGTTAAAATAATAAATAAATAAAAAATAAATAAATGTGAATGTATTAATCGGCCGGCATGGTGGCTTAGTGGTTAGCGCGTTCGCTTCTCAGTGCTAGGGATTCCTGGTTCGAATCCCAATCTGGGTGGAGTATCCATGTTCTCCCCTTGTCCGTGTGGGTTTCCTCCGCGTTCTCTGGTTTCCTCCCACAGTCCAAAAACATTAATCAAGGTCAATTGAATTCTCCAAATTGCCCCATATAGAGTGTGTTTGTGTGTGTGCGCCCAGCGATAGATTGGCGCCCTGTCCTGGGTGTATCTGCCCAGCGTCTGAGACGTTCTCCTCTGGATGGGCATGCGGAACCCCCCCCGCAACCCTAATATAGGATAATGTATTAATCTGATTAAAAAGAAGTTTCTATATTAAAATAAAGAATAAATAAATGAAATTAAGCATGTTTAGCTTAAATGCAAACCATATTCCAGAGTATCTCATAAACAACATTTCAAACCCATTGCTGAAAAGGCATTATTAATTATTATGGTGAGCAATGCAATCACACTTTAACACGAAGTGTTTTACTTCGTCATTGTAGTTTCCTGTTGTAAAATATTTGTAATCTAAAGTGATTTAACAGTTGACAGGTCACAGGGAAGTCAAGACATCTGTCCAAAGCTACATCGCTAGACGGGTGGGCTTTTCTTGTGTGTCCAATGCTGTAAGTCATTCAATCTCCTCCGTTCCGCTCTCCTTCTATTTAAGTTGAGCCGGATTTCAGCATGTGCACTGTTTCACCCGGAAGGTACGTTTTACACAAAATAACTGAAAAGGGATGTGTCAAGGTCCCTGTCGCTGTGGAATGGATCTTTGAAACTTGATTTATTGCACTAAGAACCGTCTCTATTCTTGTACACTTAAGTTTTCAGAAGATCTTCTGTAATGTTCCTGCATGTCACACCGTGTTCAGAGTACCACTGATATTTTAAATTGGAAAGCATGTTTTTAAGTGAAATGAGGAAGGAATATTTCTAAAGCATGCCAATACATTGAAACAGCAGAACCTGGGAATATTAAACACCTAAAAGTTCAATTAAGAATGCAGTAAAACTGAATGTGAAAGTATTAGACAAATGATTTATAGGTTCTGAGGCATACAGAGTGCAACTTTTGCCTGCAGGAATCAGGGTGAAGGATGGGCCAAGCCTGCCGAACCAGGCCTTCCAGTAAACTCTTACCCTTACCTTTAACTTCCCATGAGAACTGGTAGACTCATCAAAGAGGCAGTTTAGCTATTGCCTTCCAGCATGTACACATAATAAAAAAGGTTCATCACACTGCTTGGTTTATATCTGCATTTAAAAAAATAAAGCAATAAGCAATGAGAGGGTGTGTAATAATGTGATTTTACAGCACAGGTTCTAAGGCATGACTCAAAGTGGACTCAACTGAACCCTTTGATAATATTAGACAATCAGACAATACCGAACTACATAAAGTATGCTTTTATAAAACGTGACTTAAGCATGGTCATGAAACGTAGCAAGGTTAAATTCATAAATATGTTTAATCAAGGGCCGCACGGTGGCTTAGTGGTTAACACGTCTGCCTCTGAGTGCTGGGTATCCTGGTTCGAATCCTGATTTGTTTCCGTGTTCTCCATATGTTCGCTTGAGTTTTCTCCGGGTTCTCCAATTTACTCCCACAGTCCAAAATCATTAAATTAAGGTGAACTGGCTGCTCTGAATTGCCTCTATATAGTGTGTGTGGCTGTGTGTGGTGCTCAAGGGCCTGAAATGGTCTCTCCTAGACGGGCATGGGGAATCCCCCCACCTCCGCAAGCCCATCTCCCTAGTATAGGATTAAGTGAAAGACTTAATGAGATATTTAAGTTTATTTAAATTTTGCAATAAACTATCTTCCAAAACACAACATAGTTCTTTAACGGTTAGAATAAGACGGTGTGGCAATACCTATTTAATTCCATATATAATGTACTGAAACCATTTAATTCACTATTTCTGTATGGGATAATCAGGGTCCCCTCCGTTTTAATTGCTACTGTGTAGTTCACATGTAGAATTTGTTCTTTTAAACGACTCATTTAATTGTGGTTCAACAGCTAAATTATGAATTTCCTCATGGTGGGAATAATACAGGCTTATCTTATCTTATTTTACAACTGTCTCAGTTGACAGAACACCATTGCACTAAAGTTCCAACCACACCAGTTATATTTTGTTTAAAAACAACCTTTTAAATTGAAAATGATCTGAATCCAGATGGGTGGTTTAGCTCCATTTTCGAATCAAACTAAGCTCAAAATAAAATGTCTGGAAACACATACCACATGCCACCTTGCATATTCTGGGCATGCATGTGCTGGCTATACAGAATGTGCTGGAGTTGGTTGCTTAATAAAATAAACTATAACGAGGGAATGAAGGAACGCTTCAGGGATTTTCAAAATCTGTGTTTTTCTCATCCACATTAAAAAGAACATGTGTTTTCTAACTACAACAGGTCCAGCAGTGTTTTTAGAAGTTTCCAATTTAGGGTTTAAAAATGCCAGGGACATGTCAAATTTAGAGGTAAACATTACAACTGTGCTGTATTTTAAAATGTAAACGCATTTGTGTGAACATAGCCTCAAACAACCTCTAGCTTCAAGTCCTCAAACAACAAACACATTAACATGTGAATAACATGATCAAGGGTGTGCAAAAAGGTATTTACCTACAACTCAGCCAATCAGGAACTCCCAGGGTTATTCCAGGACAAAGAATAATGATACATTTAGAAGCTTGGTTTTTGTATTTCAATGCATCACATAGATTAAACAGTACCTTTGGCATATTACATTACTGACAGGGCTGTCTGACATACCACCCCTCAAACATTCCTGTCACACACGTTTATTCTGTTTGAAAAGCAGAAAAATCTGTCACTTCTCATTTTCTCCTTTTTTTAAACACCTACAATAACTTGGAAATCAGTGTTCATAATGTTCTAATTGTTTGCTAAATCCACTCACGCAACAGGGATCAACGAGACCACTGACTGTCAAAATAAGGCAAGTAGGCTCATGTCACCCAGTGGATCATGTGACACATTCATCTGAAAATGACCAAGCACCACAGGTGCTTTAACCTAAAATGATTCAAAATGTCAGACAGATCACAATAGTGTTCTTGTAAGCCCTTGGCTATGCAGTGACCAATTGTCATTACTGACAGCCACTTCATTCCTATTTTCTATATAATAAAGATGAGAAATCATCTGACACTAAGAACCAATAGATCATTTTAAACGTGAAACCATAGACTATGTAGGCCCATCCCAAAACAATGGAAGGGGTAACGGGTATGTTTCATATGGTAGCATTGATCCATCCCAGGTGTTCAAGCTTCTCAGTCCTGTTGAAAGATCTCATAATTGTAGTGCACAGTCCAACTAGAATCTAATACTGGACTATGGGGTTCTCAAGTTCCTCCTTTATTTTCCACACTGTGGTGTCTATCTATCCATTCTTTATCCATTCTCCTCTTGCGCTAAGGAAAATGCCCCCCCTCCTCATCCTGACACACAAACGCACACACACACCACCCAGGAAAGTACCCTTCCATTGGCTCATTAAGCCATCAGCACAGCGGCTGATAAAGTAATAAGCCCTGACTTTAAATGCCTCTATCTCCTCTATTCTGTGAAACAGACCACACAGATCTAACAATCTACATGTGCCCATGCCCCAGGACTCCTTCTGTTCTCATGCTAAAACAGTTCCAGCAGTCCACTGAAGGAAGACACCACAAGATAAGGAATGAAGTGAGCAGGGCTTTCAGGTGCATACACAAAGTGAACTCTAAATCCTATATACCCAAGTTAAAGGTCCAAGAGTAAGACAGTTTACAACACACGCAAGCACACATACAAAGACCCATCTGTCCCCTCTGTTAACCTGGAGAAAAACAAAGGAAGGTTCATGCAAGCATGAGGGAATTTAATCCTACCTAAGCGTGAGATCTTCCCCTAAAACACCACCACAAAGCCAAGACGGAGGGGGAACCTGAGGCTAGCTACAGCAGCAAGTCAGACAACAATAAAGAGTTGCAAGCCTATATTTAACAGTGGTGGGAACTTGGTGCTGGGTATACAGGAACACTTTGAATGCACGTTGAAGGTCAACTGGGTGTCTGTTTCCTCCACAGACTCCACAGCAAATCTGCTTGACCATTCCCCCACAGCCCCCCAATTCCACGCTCAACGAACAGCCAGTGAGATAAGCATTGTTTCCCAAAACAATGGGCCACTTCTAAACAGTGCACAACATTAAAGTGTCTTAACCAATTGCACTCACATACCAAGTGTGTGAAACAATGGGAAAGACAATCTTTGCAAAGGCAAGACTGCAAATACTACATTGTTAGTGGAAAGGTATAGTGTAATTCTGATACTTGTAATAATAATAATGTGAAAGAATAATGTTCTTTCACATAGCATATAAAAAATAACAGACTGAAAACTCTAAAATAAATAAAAGACATATGTGCACTTTCTTTACAACTATTCTTAGTTTATAAACATTTTTTTTTTGTTCAGAACGATAAGGGGAATTCACATTTGGCCTTGGCAGAGGATGAGGGACTTCAATCAACACAACTAATTGAGTCTCACATAGAATTTTTGCCCTCCCACTGCAGCTAGCTGCTCACTAGTCTTACCTGATGCCAAGAAGCATGTGGAAATTCCTCAGCCTACTGAACAGAAAATGATTTAGATGCTGACAGAATTAAAAAGTAAGTCTGGGGTGAACTTAGGTCAAAACATTTTTAGAGTTAATAAGTCTAAGGAGGAGACCACCATCAATTATCAAATTGAACATATAACTTTTATCTACATCTTTTTACACAGCAATGAATTAACTGTTGCTATATTGTGGGAGTTTGAATGTAAACTATAGAGTGTATCATAATGTCCTCCAGCTAATGCAGTCCAATTACACACGAGAAAATTACCCACACCGTTCAAAGGAAGCAACAGACCGCTAGAAGGCGGTCATGGGAATAATTACTTTAAAGAACTTAAATTGGGTTTGGTAGAAAAGAAAATATTTAATAGTTCTTCAAAACATTGTTAATACGGCTACCAGTAATTACAAACATCTATATTTGGTCTTAACACTTTAAAAGGCATAAATGTTGTTAGCCCAGATATTACGTTCTTTGGATTTGTTTTGTAAATGTACAAAATACTTAATTTAAAATTTGAACATACATTAGCCACAGTGAGCATACAGTCACTGTCACAGTTCCTGTCTATAAATGCATCTCATCTCATTGTTTTCTGCTTAATCCTCTACTAGGGTTGCAGGGGGGTGGGTGTCCATGCCCATCCAGGGGAGACCATTTCGGGCCCTCGACAAGGCAGCAATCCATTGCTGGACACATGCTTACTCACACACACACACACTCACACACACACTAAATAGCGGCAATTTAGACAGGGGCAATTTAGAGCAGCCAATTCAACTTGAATCCATGTTTTTGGACGATGGGAGGAAATGGAGAACCCAGAGAAAACCCATATGGGCATGGGGAGACCACGGACATGGGGGTTACAAACCTCAATCCCCAAAGCTGAGACTTCCACTACATCACCAATTATATGCATGTTTATATGCATCATAAATGTGTTTGAACATTTTCTATTGTTCTATTTACTTTATACAATAAAACCCTGCTTTGTACAAATGATACCAAACAATGTATATTGTCAGAAATGGATATATACAGTGTCTACAGGCCAGCAGCAACACCCTGAAAATATTGCGACTGAATTGCTCATTCTTCTTTCTACCATTTTATACTAATATAAAATCCCCAGATGCATGAAATAATCATAAAACACTATGTACACTATGATGCAGGAGGTTTAACATGAAGTCATCTGAATTGATTATGTTAGAAAGCATTTCTTATGCTGACCTGCAGAGATGTGGGCTCAGTTAATGCAAGCGCTTGCCTCTTCAGCTCTGAAACTGTGATCTGGCAGCGCTTGCATAACTCCACCGCCTTGGAGACATCCTCCCGGTCCGTCTCGGTGATGCTGACTGAGCGTGCACCCTCAGGTTGAGGCCGGCTCCCGCAGCGTAACCTCTGGCGAGGACTTTGTTCTGAAGACGAGGATGAAGAAGACTCTGCCCCTGAACTACCCTCCACCTTAGAAAACAAACAGAAGCAAGTCATTATAATAAATAAACAGCATCTGAGATGTTTCAGGCTGACACAACAGAATGGGAAGCATCTGGTTCCATTGACTGATTTGCAGCAAAACCTGTAAACTCTTAAATTATTTGAGTTTTAAACCTGCATGCTATTTTGGAGTTTTAAAAATGTTTTTAAGAAATTTTAATCTTTAATCATCGAACAGTTTAACATGTTTTAAATGCATTAACATTGGAAAATAAATTTTGCAATATTGCACCTCATAATTTTATGTGCATCTTCTAACAACCTTCTAATTCCAAAGAGGTTTCGGAGAGATCACTGTGCACAGTGAGAAGCGTATTTGTAGTAAATCTAAAAAACTGGTCTTTATCATTAAAACTAATGAGTGATACAGTTAATGAGCTGAACTCGCACTTTCGAACTTACAGCTGAGCGCGTGTTAGACTGCGCGTCTGCTGCCTTTTCCTCCGCTCCCGTCATGTCGATTAAACACTAGCCCAAAGTTCAGTAGAACTCCCCGCTGTCCTGCTGCACGCTACTTATTCGCTACTTTTCTTGCTGGTTAAACACGCGGGTGTCGAAGCAAAAAGCACGGCGAAGAAAACATGTTTAAATGACCAGGAGAAGGTTTTGCGCCGGCGGACTTCCATGGCGGAGCTGCGGAGCTGCGGTGCGTGTGCTGCGGCCTCTCGCTGTCACTGCGCCGCTCTGTGAAGCAGCTGAGGGGGCGTGGCGCACCGGGCCTCTGCGCGGCTGTGTGGGACGCTCCCTAACGTTTGCCTTTCAAAATGATACCACCAATTAACTCTCTACTGCAGGTAGTTTTCAGTTTGTATCTCATTTTAAACTCGAAACTGACTTAAATGATCCCTTAAAATATAAACAATTATAAATCAGGGAGTTGAAAGGTTCCTTATTATTTTTATAAATTATAAAGTGATCACTGGCGGCACGGTGGCTTAGTGGTTAGCACGTTCGCCTCTCAGCGCTAGGGATTCCCGGTTCGAGTTTCCATGTTCTCCCCGTGTCTGCGTGGGTTTCCTCCGGGTTCTCCGGTTTCCTCCCACAGTCCAAAAACACGGATCAAGTTAAGTTGAATTCTCCAAATTGCCCCATATAGAGTGTGTCTGTGTGAGTGAGTGTGTGCCCAGCGATGGATTGGCGCCCTGTCCTGGGTCTATCTGCCCAGCGCCCGAGACGTTCTCCTCTGGATGGGCATGGGGAACCCCACCGCGACCCTAATATAGGATAAAGTGGAACATAATGAATGAATGAATAATGAATGAATGCATAAATAAAATGGACAGTGTAGTTGTACAACTACATGTTTCATCAACAGGTTGATCCCTCTTAGAAACTGAAACAGCTTCCACTTAGTGGGAAAGATTTCCAAAAGATTTTTATTTATGTCTGTACTCCAGAAGTGCATTTGTGAGGTCAGACACGGATGTTGAATGAGAAAGTCACCCACCACGACCCTAATAGAGGATAAAGCGGGAGATAATGAATGAATGAATAAAGTGATCACTTTGGCCTACTGTGATTTACACACCAGGCAGCACGTGTCTTAGTGGTTAGCACGTTCGCCTCTCAGCACTAGGGATTCCTGGTTCGAATCCCCATCTGGGTGGAGTTTCCATGTTCTCCCCGTGTCCGTGTGGGTTTCCTCCGGGTTCTCCGGTTTCCTCCCACAGTCCAAAAACATGGATCAAGGTCAATTGAATGTGTCTGTGTGTGAGTGAGTGTGTGACCAGCGATAGATTGGCGCCCTGTCCTGGGTGTATCTGCCCTCCCCTGGTCCCCTGGTCCCCCCTCCCCCCAACCCTAATAGAGAATAAAGCGGAAGATAATAGATGGATGGAAGGATGATTTACACACAGAGGAATTTGTCTCCTCCACATTTTACCCATCCGTGCACTGAAACACATACGTATACACACACTGGTGAAGTGAGCACATGGTCCCGGATACAGCACTTAGCAATTACGGTTAGTTCCCTTGCCCAAGGGCACTTCGCCCATACTACTTGGTGGGACTTTCAGGTCCCAAGGCTGGTTCCATTACCACAAGCTTACTACTGCAATTGCCCAATGAAGCTTAATAAATTTTGTGTTGCTTTGACTATACCAATAGACATTTTTTAAAATGTATTTCTATGTGTAATCTAGTGTAAGTGTATAGGTTTAAGCAGCTAACAGTAGGTGAGTGTTCAGTGGATTGGGGTGTTTGGAGAAGGGTAACACATAAACGCAATTTGTTACATTCACATCCCTCATCCCATTTTATTAGGAACAGTTAATTGTTTCTTTACTTACTTTGTATTTCTACAATTCCATTCTGTAGTCTAATCTCTTTCTCTACATACATGTCCGTCCCCTTTATTACGTTCTCTGATGATCAGAACCACACAGAACAGGTATTATTAAAGTGGTGGATGAGGGTGGATGGTGCAATTTTGAGAATTCAATTGAGTTGATCCATGTTTTTGGACTGTGGGAGGAAACCGGAGAACCCGGAGGAAACCCACGCAGACACGGGGAGAACATGGAAACTCCACCCAGATGGGGATTCGAACCGGGAATCCCTAGCGCTGAGAGGCGAACGTGCTAACCACTAAGCCACCGTACCGCCGAGTGTCTATATAGTTTTGTTCAAATTATAAGGAAGCTTATAAGAAGGGTTAATGAGAACAGTAGGCTGTACAAGTAGCCTCATCAACATAATAAACATAACATAACATAAATTGTCAGCAATAAAAAAGTTTTTAAAAAATAATAAAATCAGTAAATATGTGTATGTATATATATATATATATATATATATATATATATATATATATATATATATATATATATATATATATATATATATATATATATATATATATATATATATATATATATATATATATATATATATATATATATATATATATATATATATATATATATATATATATATATATATATACTTAATAACTTAATAATTTTCATGGCCTCGGCAATAAACCTTAAAAACAAAGGAGACACATGTTGTGAGGACTCAGTTTGGATAAGAATGATGTCATGTTCTTCGTGTTGTGCAGGTTGTCATAGTGTTGCTGCACCGAGTTGGTGACTGAGCAGCTGTTTCTTGTTACTCTGGTGCCACCATCTGTCCAGCATCCTGAATTGCGTGTTGGATCCCCGACAGAGCTTAAAGCTACGGCGATTTTAAATATTTAATTATTCATATCTAAATATTTGATGGTAATGGTGTAAACGTCGTGGTCACATGATTTGAAGTCACAGCCCAAAGGGTAATCCCACCCAGTCTACCTCGAATGACCCATTTCTTTGTCTGCCTATTTGTCACAGGCTGTGCCCCATCAATAGGTAATGAACTGTTGAAGTAGTAGGTTACTAAACAGATTCAAATACTCAGAGCCACACGTGCGCCTTGGAACACAATTATTGTTATAAGTGTTTTTTCTTCTTTTTATATAAAGTTTGTCTTATTTACACAGGTAAATAATTAAAAAAAAAATTTTGATAAAAAAAAAAAAACAGTAACCTTTTTTATCTGTTTCTATGGACTGTAAAATACAAGTAGATACTGGCCTTACGTCTTCATACTGTTGCATATTACTTTTGGAAGTATGGTTGTAATGTATATAGAAAAATATTTGTCATCTTCTTATGATATTTGTCATCTTATTTTATAATGGTGCTAGAAAATCGTGGTATTTGGACGTTTTGTTCTTTTTTGGTAACTGTGACTTACTCGATGTAGTGATTTAGCTCATGAAGACAACGTGAATATCGAACAATCAGATCTGATGCCTTTTAATAAGCTACGTTTCATAAAAAGTTATATTACTGATTATGTTAGAAGCACCTTGTCAACGTCTATACAATAACATTTTATTTATTTCTGAAAAATGTTTGTACTCGCTGAAGGGTAGCTCTGTTGTAAACTACATAGACGAATATTTTTTTATGCCTAACAATCTACAGTACATCTACATAACCTACAATGTGCGCTTCTATGTAGTCTATTTGTTTCATCCATTCTTGAATGACGTATATGATTTATTTAGGCTATAGGTGTTCTTTTGTGTAGACTTCTGCTACTGCTGGGCTACTCCTATATATAATTTAGATTTTACTCTATGGACCCTGAATGGAAAGAACTACAGATACATATTGAAACAATCTAATGTATTGTTAGTTGTGATATACATCACGTGCTATTAACTCTAAATGCCCTTTCGAATTGGCTCTCCTCTGGTTTCCTCCTGTGCTGCGTGTTGGTTAGAGCGCAAAAACAGCAGTTTAGTTCTAATTTGCAGGTAATCTTTCTCACTTTATAGGCTGCTTGAATCCCTTTTTACTTTTGCCAACTTGTTGCCCTAAACCCGCACATGCAGCAGCATCTTCAGCCCGTTAGATGTTCGAGGCGCCGCTGAGAGGCTGATGGAGACAGTGCGCTGTTCAGGGTCCTGACCGTCCGTCGCATCCGCAGCTTCGTCAAACTTAACCATCGCACCAACTTGTGGCGTGATAAAGCCCTGGCCACTCACCTTGCCTTTCCGTCTTAAGAGATGACTCGTAAATCCGAAAATGATTTCTGAGTCCACATAAAACGTTCCCAGGTCAATGAGCGTCGGGTTCGGCGTGTCTGATCCGGACGCGGCGCCTGCTTTGGATAAATCCATGTTGAGAGCAAAAGCAACCTCCTGGATGTTCTATGCCAGATGTAAAAACTTGATGCGCTTCTGACTCCTCGAGCTCATTTTAGGTTCGACTTATTATTCAGCTTTGAGTTCTTGACATACATCCATGAGAAAACTCCAAAAAGAATCCGTGTCCCTGGATGCTCCGCTCAGTTAACTCGTTTTGTGGGATTCGTCCCGACGCAGCCGACAAATGTCCAAATTAAAAACAAACTCTTCCGTAATCCACGCAGCATCGGCAAACCTCCACGTGCGACAGCTCTCACTCTCCATCCATCCTCTCATCCACAGAACATGCTCGTCTGCTGGCTGTCCACGCTGCTGGCTGTTCAGTGTGCAATCAAGAATGGGGATGAGGAGGACCACCTACAGCAACTCCACCTCTCATTCTTTCCCATGCTCTCTCTCTCTCTCTCTCTCTCTCTCTCTCTCTCTCTCTCTCTCTCTCTCTCTCTCTCTCTCTCTCTAATCTCTGTCACTTATTCGCATCGCTCTCTCTCCCCCTTTCTCTACCTTACACACACCCTCCCAAACATTGTCACGTGAGGTAACGTCGATATTTGTTTATATATTTATATATTTATTGTAGAATTACGAAATAGCCCCAAAACACATCTTCAGGATGTACAGTTTCTCCAATCATCTTACATCCTGTATTTAGCACAATAATGATTTTTTATGCTGCATTCATTTACGATTTATAAATAACACCTAAATAATAAATTAATTATTAATAATTTTAATTTTAATAATACATTTTTTCTTTCGCTTAATCATCTACCAGGGTCGGCCCCATGCCAATTCAGGGGAGAACCTTTAGAGCACTGGGCAGATACAACCAGGACAGTCCATCACTTTGAACATGCCCATCAAAGTGTGTCTGTGTCTTTATGATCCAGTCCATCAAACAGACATACACACACTTTATAGGGGCAATTTAGAGCAGCCCATTCACCTTGAATCAGTGTTTTGATCTGTTGGAGGAAACCAGAGAACCTGGAGGAAACCCACATGGACAAAGCTAAATCATGGAAACTTTCCCCAAATCGGGATCCCCAGCACTGAGAGGAAGATGTGCTAACAACTACGCATCCATAAAACCCTGCTTTTATTATATTTATTTAAATAAACATGTAAAACAGTTATTTGGCTCATGTGGTTTCTGTCTCATGTGTTTTTAAAACTTGCTGTGTCCTATAACATGTATAACATTTTTATTATAATGTAACCGGACTATGACATTGGGATGGTAGGGCGGTGGTGTCAGGGGAGGAAAGGCAGAGCTGATAGTGTTGTACATTGAGGGCCATTGATGCACCTGATACAGCTCTGCCTGATTACCGTGTGCAAAGTTTGTAAACTGTAACATCACATGCCTCGAGGAGTGAGATTCCATGGATCCAACAGAAGTGGGACTTTCAGCGATTCCAGCGACCCTCATGTGTATGTTCAATGTGATTTTAAATACAATGTGTAATAAAGAATTGTGCTTTTGAGGAAAAATCCTGTCTCCGGTCTTCATTCGTACCCACCCCTCATTAAGTAAAGTAAAGTAAATTATTATGCCTACAGTGTTTACACACAGAGAAATTTGTCCTCCACATTTAACCCATCCGTGCAGTAAAACACACATACCCACACTGAGTGAAGTGATCACACGTGCCCGTAGTGGTGGGCGGCCCTGTATACGGCGCTTGGGGAGCACTTGGGGTAAGGACCCAAACCGGGGACCTTCAGGTCGCAAGGCTGGTTCTTTAACCACAAGCCTATGAGTCCCCAATGTTATATATATTCATTCATTCATTCATTATCTCCCGCTTTATCCTCTATTAGGGTCGCGGTGGGGTTCCCCATGCCCATCCAGGGGAGAACGTCACAGGCGCTGGGCAGATACACCCAGGACAGAGCGCCAATCCATCGCTGGGTACACACTCACACACTCAAACACACTCTATATGGGGCAATTTAGAGAACTCAATTAACTTGATCCATGTTTTTGGACTGTGGGAGGAAACCGGAGAACCCGGAGGAAACCCACGCGGACATGGGGAGAACATGGAAACTCCACCCAGATGGGGATTCGAACCGGGAATCCCTAGCGCTGAGAGGCCAACGTGCTAACGTGCTTATATATATTTACATCAATAATTATATTTACTTATTTAGCAGACACTTTATCCAAAGCAACTTAAAAATGAGAGAACGACTCAAAACATTGCTACTAAATTAGGTTTTAAGCAGCTATGATATGGGGGATTTAGTGAAATACTGCCTTGCAAGGGAATTTAGTTAAAAGAAAAATTCTGTACCAATGATTGTCACTCAGTTATAGTTTGGGTGTGACCTCAAATATATAGTGTTATGTAGATGCATTCGAAGAATATTGTTGGGGTTATCTAAGGGCACAGTGACATTCTGGACCATTGGGAAATGATAGTCTTCTTATACATTATCCAGTTGTCTTTGATGATGTGTAGATACCCATTAAGCATGCATAATCAGTCTAAATGTTTAAGTCGCCCTTTGATGCCAAATGTATCGACTTATTGGAAAAGGGGGCTGTGATTTGTGCTCTGTGGTTATATGGTTCTATGCGTCTGTCTTTCTATTAGAAGCGTGATGTCGAATAAGTTTCATGCTGAAATGTCCATCTCACCTTTATGGTGCTGCAGTTGAATATCTTTTTAATAATGAATATCTTTTTATTTCAGTGATTCAGTGGTTTTAGGCCGGTGTCTCAGTTCATCTCGACAATAAAGCCCCTCTCTTGTCTTTGCGCTCAGGTTGTCCTGCAATGGTGCGGTTTATATCCCGATCTTATTATGCCTGATTAAGTCGATTATATGCTGCTCTTTGTAAACTGAATACAGGACATTACTGCCGGTCTGTTCATAAAACACTCTTATCTTTTGCACACAGAGGACTTGGATGGAGATAAGCAGACTTCCATTACTGCTGTAATAAAGTCGTTTCTGTTTTGAAGAGTCCTTTTCCTCGCCGCATGGAGGGGAGTGGCGCCGCTGATTGTTGACATGTTCGACCGTGAATACCATTTCATCGCATTACTGAGATCCAGTGGCTTGTGTCTGGTACGTCGTAAATTTGTCACCTAACACATACACACACACACACACACACACACACACACACACACACTCACAGACATGCACATGCACGCATAAGCACATGCACGCACACACACACACACACACTCACAGACATGCACATGCACGCACACACACACACACACTCACAGACATGCACAAGCACGCATACACACATACACACACACACACACACACACACACACACTCACAGACATGCACATGCACGCACACACACACACACACTCACAGACATGCACAAGCACGCATACACACATACACACACACACACACACACACACACACACACTCACAGACATGCACATGCACGCACACACACACACACACTCACAGACATGCACAAGCACGCATACACACATACACACACACACACACACACACACACACACACTCACAGACATGCACATGCACGCACACACACACACACACTCACAGACATGCACAAGCACGCATACACACATACACACACACACACACACACACACACACACTCACAGACATGCACATGCACGCACACACACACACACACTCACAGACATGCACAAGCACGCATACACACATACACACACACACACACACACACACACACACACTCACAGACATGCACATGCACGCACACACACACACACACACACACTCACAGACATGCACATGCACGCATATGCACATGCACGCACACACACACACACACACACACTCACAGACATGCACATGTACGCATATGCACATGCACACACACACACACACACACACACACACACACACACACACTCACAGACATGCACATGTACACATATGCACATGCACGCACACACACACACACACTCACAGACATGCACAAGCACGCATACACACATATGCACATACACGCACACACACACACTCACAGACATGCACATGCACGCATACACACATATGCACATGCACGCACACACACACACATACACTCATACACACACAAACACACACACACACACACACAGACATGCACATGCACGCATACACACATATGCACATGCACGCACACACACACACACTTACACACACATACACACAAACACACACACACACTCACAGACATGCACATGCACGCACACACACACACAGACACACACTCACAGACATGCACATGCACGCATGCACACACATGCACAGAATACCTACAGAATATATATTCTCAATGATATATACAGTTCTACTCAGTCTTTCAGTTCCACTGGATTCTGTAGTTCTACAATTACAAATTGTAGTCCATCTATTTCTCTACATACTGTCAGTCCAGTTTAGTATGTTCTCCTATGATCACGACCCCCACAGAAGAGGTATTAGGGTGGTGCATGATTCTCAGTACTGCAGTGGTCCTGATATGGTGGTGTGTGGTGTATTGTGCTGGTACAAGTGGAACAGAACACCAATCAAAACATAAAGGTGTCTGATCCTCTCTTACCACCACTAATAATACCTGCTCTGTGGGGGACCTGATCATCGGAGAAACAGATGGACTACAGAATGGAATTACAAAGTCTATATATATGGTAAGTGGAGAAACCATGAGCTGAACCAAATAAAATGGCTGGTGAGTGTACACTGAACAGCTACACTCAAGGTTTATCAGCTCCACTTACCACA
The DNA here is from genome assembly GCA_019802505.1 of Corydoras sp. C115. NCBI lineage: Eukaryota > Metazoa > Chordata > Actinopteri > Siluriformes > Callichthyidae > Corydoras > Corydoras sp. C115. Next base: position 8,271,449 of record JAFMOC010000006.1, on the reverse strand, counting down.
TAGGAACAGTTGCAGCTCTACAGTCACAGACTGTAGTCCATCTGTTGCTCTTCTTACTCTGCTAAAACTATTAACCACTATAAGGCCTACAGTAGTTTGATGACGGCGTGCGCTCTGTGGTCTGAACCATTGAAGAACAAAGAAAAGGGGGCTAATAAATCATGTAAATCAACACACGGACTACAGTCTGAAACTGTAAAATTACAAACTGCAGCAATTATAAACGGAGTTTATGAAATGGACAGGGCGGTACAGTGGCTTAGTTATTAACATGCTCACTTCTTTGCACTTTGGGATCCTGCTTTGAATCCCAATCTGGGTGGAGTTTCCATGTTGTCCCCGTGTTCATGTGGGTTTCCTCCGGGTTTTCCAGTTTCATCCTACAGTCCAAAAAAGATATTCAAGGTATGTTGAATTCTCTAAATTGTCCCATATAGCATATGTTTGTGAGTGAGTGTCTGTGTGAGTAAGTGTGTGCTTAGTGATAGATTGGTGCCATTATTAGGGTGTATCTGCCCAGCGCCCAAAGCGTTCTCCTCTTGATGGACATGGGGAACACCCCCTGCAACCCTAGTAGAGGATTAAGTGGAAGATAATGAATGAATGGGGTGGCACGGTGGCTTAGTGGTTAGCACGTTGGCCTCTCAGCGCTAGGGATTCCCGGTTCGAATCCCCATCTGGGTGGAGTTTCCATTTTCTCCCCGTGTCTGTGTGGGTTTCCTCCGGGTTCTCTGGTTTCCTCCCACAGTCCAAAAACTTAGATCAAGTCAATTGAGTTCTCCAAATTTCCCCATGTAGAGTGTGTTTGTGTGAGTGAGTGTGTGCCCAGCGATAGGTTGGCGCCCTGTCCTGGGTGTATCTGCCCAGTGCCCAAAATGTTCTCCCCTGGATGGGCATGGGGAACCCCACCGCGACCCTAATATAGGATAAAGCAGAACATAATGAATGAATGAATAATGAATGAATGCATGAATAAAATGGACAGTGTAGTTGTACAACTACACGTTACATCAACAGGTTGATGCCTCTTAGAAACTGAAACAGCTTCCACTTAGTGGGAAAGATTTCCAAAAGATTTTTATTTATGTCTGTACTCCAGAAGTGCATTTGTGAGGTCAGACACGGATGTTAAATGAGAAAGTCTGGCTCACTATATCCATTAAGACTCATCCCAAGGTTTTTAAAGGGATTCAGTGCTCTCAAGTGCTTCTACACCAAATTCATCCAACCATGTCTTTATATAGACCTGGATTTGTGCTGAAATAAAAAAGGTCTTCCCCAACCTGTTCCCAGGATTTTATTCCTATTCATAGCTCAGTGCTTTATGTATTACAAATACGTAAAAAGACTTGAGATATTGAATAAAAATGAGATATGGAAATTCAGTCCCAGTACTTTTGTTGACATAATGTATGCATCATTGATTAATTGATTTTCTTACTCATATCCTATTCAAGTTCGTGGGTGGGGTGAAGCCAATACTTTCATTATTTGTATATTCTGAATAATTTTAAGGAATTGCTCAGCATAAATAAGAAACCTTATAAATATTGTAGGTGTGAATATTATAACCAATTATTACCAATTTTATTATAATGGCACAGTGATTCATCCGGGTTCTCCAGTTTCATCCCACAGTCCAAAAACATGGATTCAAGGTAAATTGAATGTTCTAAATTGACCAATATAATGTGTGTTTGTGTGTGTGTCTGTGTGAGTGAGTGTGTGCCAAGTGATAGATTGGCTCCCTGTCCTGGGTGTATCTGCGCGCACTCGAAACGTCCTCTCCTGGATCGGCATGGGGAATCCCTATGTGTCCCTAGCAAAGGACTAAGCAGAAGATACTGAATATTCATTATCTTCCGCTTTTTCTATTAGGCTTGCGGTGGGGTTCCCCATGCCCATCCAGGGGAGAACGTTTCGGGCGCTGGGCAGATACACCCAGGACAGGGTGCCAACCTATCGCTGGGCACACACTCTATATGGGGCAATTTGGAGAACTCAATTGACTTGATCCATGTTTTTGGACTGTGGGAGGAAACCGGAGAACCCGGAGGAAACCCACGCAGGCACAGGGAGAACATGGAAACTCCACCCAGATGGGGATTCGAACCGGGAATCCCTAGTGCTGAGAGGTGAACGTGCTAACCACTAAGCCACCGTGCCGCCATGAATGAATATTATTACCACCAATTTTCCATCGCATTCAATTGAGCGCGTACACCTTTCCTAATGTTTACAGGCTCCAACACCACTTTTCAGCCAGTGGCACTGGGCTTTAACATATGCACACACCCACACACACCCACCCACCCACACACCCAGACACACACACGCACCCACCCACCCACACACACACACAATTCTTCTTGGGATGACATTGTAGGATGGGTCGTGCCTTTTGAAAGACGGGGTGCGGGTCACTCATACGTTAGTGTTTAGGACCTGATGATTGCAATCTGTTGTAAAGGTGATTTAGCACGCGCAGCCTCTGGATGGGGCAGGGTCACCCCGGCGCGTTGATGAAATTCCTCACATGCAGTTCTCAGGGGATCGCAGACTGACATCTGGTGCCCTCACGCGTGTAGGCAAAGCGCTCCAGGCTCCTCATTAAGAGGGCTGACATGTCCTCCCCCCTCTCCCCCCTCCTCCCCACCATCCTCATCCTCACTCACCATCCGTGATCTCCACCGCCAAGCCACATCAAGACACATTTAGTGCATCTCGCTACTATTTAGGCACACCGCTGAGATCAAGCACGCTGCTCGGATAAAAATGCAACTGACTGCATCTTGGTCTTATGAATAATTTATTAAAACACTCTAAACCTAATGTGAGTTTAGCAGAGGATTAGAGGGGCACTCGCCACAAGGAAATGGGTTTTTTGTCAAATTTAGACAGTAGGTCTATTCCTCTTTTTATTCGAATGTGTTTTTCACATCCAGAGGGTGTTTTATGTGTTGTTCAGTACAACACTGCTGTAAAAGCCCTGTCAACTGAAAGTAAGAAAGACAACAATGAAGATTTTTATGTAAGACTCTCTAACCTAATTAAACAAATTGCCCAAAACCAGTTGCATATTTCAAGGCTGGATGACTAATAAACAGGTTGGCCGAGGCAAGAGGTAATGTGACACTTGCTATTCATTTGCTGCCTTTGACAAATCAATCTTAGTTGATATTCGACCCTGATTTACAATTCATGAACAGTCCCTTTACTAGGCCTGCTCTCCCCAGCTTGCCTCCCGAGTCAAATAATCCACAGGAGTTGTTCAGTAATTGTTGGTATTCGTGTGAAACCACGGTAGTCCTTCGTCAATCACCGGGTGTGCAATTGGATGGCGCTTTTTTCAGCTGTACTTGTCACCGCGACTTAATGAGAAGCGACGTAATGATCTCGTGTAATAATTGAGGTTATCGATTGGCGTGCTCAGACTGCTTGTTGTGCATTTGTCACGCTCAGACGTTTTTTAAGGTTGGACCCGTAAATCATCAGCACTAATTCAGTAGGTCTACATAGAATTGGAGGTAAGACGGTGGCTTTGTTTAGCACATCCGCCTCTCAGCACTGAGGATACAGGTTCGAATCCCTATCTGGGTGGATTGTCTATGTTTTCTCAGGGTTCTCTGGTTTCCTCACACAGTCCGTGCATGAATTCAGGAAGAATTGGCTGCACCTGGCTAAATTGCCCCTTTATGTGTCTGTGTCTGTGTCTGTGAGTGTGTGTCCAGCGATGATTTGGCGCCCTGTCCAGGGTGTATCTGCCCAGTGCCCGAAATGTACCTCCTGGATGGGCATGGAAACCTCCCTCCCTCTGCAACCCTAGTAGACGATTTGGTGGAAGAAAATGAGATGAGATATTATGAGATAAGATGAGATAAGTTGGGGGGCAGCACCGGACCAACAGCACGCCTGTGTAAGCGATCTTCAGCACCATGGAGAGCACCGTGAACCGACACACGACGACACGACTTGACACCGCTTCGTTCGGCGGAGCTGGAGATCAAAGCCTCAGCGGAATGAACACGAACGCGCAGGTTGTTTTGGAACACAGTGTGACATAACACCAGAATTAGAACCCAACGCAAAGCTCACCGTAAAAAGCTGACAACACCAGACACTCATTCAAACTTAGTTTTCTGTGGGAGCAATTTTATTTTCATTACATACAGCATCAGTCTCGTGTTTAAAAGCATCAACCAGACCTCACCGTAAGCATTAGACAGTACAGGTGTTGACAGACCTCACTGCTATTCAACACTGCTGCTCAAGTTTCATTTATTCCCAAAGCTTAATCTACACAAAGCTGCCATTTCCAAGTCAAATGGCGGCACGAGGTCCGTCCTGCTTTTCTCCAACTTCACTGAAATCATCTGCCTGATCAAGTGGTCCTAAACATTTCACAATTTTTGGATAGAACTGTTGAACTGTTAAGAACCACTGCACCAGAGAGATCAAACCACACTCCTCCATTTGAAGCACGGGTGCTCGAGATGACCGTCTTCGAAGCGCGTCCACAAGCAGCCCACACCTCACTAAACATTACATTTACATTTAGCAGACGCTTTTATCCAAAGCGACTTACAAATGAGAACATCACAAGTCAGTAGTTATGAAGAAAACCAACTACACTGTAAAATCATCAAACCTGATTGTTATTTGATGCTGTGCACCACCCCCCCCCCCCCCCCCCCCGCCCTTTAAAAAAAATAATTAAAAAAATTACAACAGGTATTTGTTAAAAAGATGCGTCTTCAGTAGTTTCTTAAAACTGCCTAGTGATTCTGCCTTACGGACAGAGTTGGGAAGATCGTTCCACCATTTTGCAGCGGTGAACGCCAGGGAGTGAGAGTTACTTAACATTACTAAACATCACTAAACACCACTAAACATTACGTAACATTACTTAACATTATGTAACATTACTAAACATTACTTAACATCACTAAACATTACTTAACATTATTAAACATTAAGTAACATTACTAAACATTAATTAACATTACTTAACATCACTAAACATTACTTAACATCACTAAACATCACTAAACATTACTTAACATTACTTAACATTACTTAACATTACTTAACATTACTTAACATTACTTAACATTACTAAACATTACTTAACATTACTAAACATTACTAAACATTACTTAACATTACTTAACATTACTAAACATCACTAAACGTTACTTAACATTACTTAACATTACTAAACATTACTTAACATTACTAAACATTACTTAACATTACTTGACATCACTAAACATTACTTACATTATTAAACATTACTTAACATCACTAAACATTACTTAACATTATTAAACATTACATAACATTAAGTAACATTACTAAACATTAATTAACATTACTTAATATTACTTAACATTATTAAACATTACTTAACATTATTAAACATTACTTAACATTAAGTAACATTACTAAACATTAATTAACATTACTTAACATTATTAAACATTACATAACATTAAGTAACATTACTAAACATTAATTAACATTACTTAACATTACTAAACAATACTAAACATTACTTAACATTATTAAACATCACTAAACATTACTTAACATTATTAAACATCACTAAACATCACTAAACATTATTAAACATTACTAAACATTATTAAACATGACTAAACATTACTAAACATTACTTAACATTATTAAACATTACTTAACATTATTAAACATTACTTAACATTATTAAACATTACTAAACATTACTAAACATTACTTAACATTATTAAACATTACTTAACATTATTAAACATTACTAAACAGAGTGTCAACAGCAAGCACTCGAAGCCGAACAGAGGGCCTAACCTGCTGTCTTCACATTCTGTTCAGTGCAGAGCTGTGTGGGCTTCTGTGACGTCACGTCTCACCGCAGGCTGACCGAGGCCGCCATTGTCCTGAGAGCTTCAGGTACGTTGAGGGGAAAAGGAGCGAAAACAGAAGCGAGCTGAAGTGAGCCGAAGCGCACGGTGGCGTCTTCACCGCGGAGAGTAACGTGGGCGAAGAGTGCGCGGTTTTTATAGCGTGAGCTCAGGGCACTGTTCACACAAGCCCTATTCAGTGCGACCTGCTGGAATGAAGGCCGTGCAGGTCGGACCGGCTCTCCAGGCTTCCTGCTCCCCATTCAGCCAAGCATGCAAACGCAAGCGCTCTGTCTCATGGCTAAGAAAAAGCTTTTAAAAGCAAATCACAGGCAGGTGATGGCACTCTGCAATCAGCCCCTCTGGGGAATTTGGATGAGATGTGCACACAGAGACACACACCCCGCAACCCTAGTAGAGGATTTAGTGGAATATAATGAATGAATGAATAATAAATAAGTGAACGGTTTTTGAAGCTAAGCCTAAATACAGACGTCTTCAAGGTAAATTGAATGCTCTAAATTGCCCCATAGTGTTTGTTATTGAGTACGTGCCCAGCGATAAATTGGCACCCTGTCCTGGGTGTATCTGCCAAGCACCCGAAACGTTCTCCCCTGGATGAGTATTGGGAACCCATGAATGAATGAATGTGTGGTAGACCAATAGATGTTTGAAGCTAGGACTAAAGACAGACGTCTGGCAAGCAAACCTTTGCTTTACAATGTTTATGGCCTGATTATTCATTCATTCATTCATTATCTCCCGCTTCATCCTCTATTAGGGTCGCGGTGGGGTTCCCCATGCCCATCCAGGGGAGAACATCTCGGGCGCTGGGCAGATACACCCAGGACAGGGCGCCAATCCATCGCTGGGTACACACTCACACACTAAAACACACTCTATATGGGGCAATTTGAGAACTCAAATAACTTGATCCATGTTTTTGGACTGTGGGAGGAAACCGGAGAACCCGGAGGAAACCCACGCGGACACGGGGAGAACATGGAAACTCCACCCAGATGGGGATTCGAACCGGGAATCCCTAGCGCTGAGAGGCGAACGTGCTAACCACTAAGCCACCATGCCGCCTGGCCTGATTATATCATTCATTATCTTCCACTTTCATTTCAGGTGCTGGGCAGATACACCCAGGACAGGGTGCCAATCTACTGCTGGGCACACTCACTCACACACACACATACACGCACTATTGAAGATGTCTGTATTTAGGTCTAGCTTTAAAAAACCTACTGTTTTTCCCATAACGATTAACTTGTGTTGTTCTCCTTTGTAAGTCGCTTTGAATAAAAGCATCTGCCAAATGACTAAATGTAAATATTGTAGGTCATCTCAAAGCTGTTCAGTTGGGTTGAGGTCAGGGCTAAGTTCAGGTCAGTCAGGTTCTTCCAGCCCAAACTTATTTAACCATACCTTTATGGAATCTGCTTTGTGTGCTGGGGAAATTCATGTTGCAATTGCAACAGACATTCCACAAACTACTGAAAGCATAGTTTTCCAAATTGTATGGCTCGATTTTCCACAATTGTGATAAAAGGACTGAATAAAATAAATGAGATAATTTGTCCCATGTATTGCAACTTTACTTATTAACCGTTTAATAATAAAACAGTATGAATACTGGTTTGTGGTGCTAGTATTGGGGTCCTGACCATTAGAGAACAGAGTAAAGAGGACTAAAACAGTATGTACTGTAGCCTTTGGATAGACCAGTCTGTAATTGTAGAACCAAAGAATTCATCTTTACAGTGAGTGGAACTGAGAACATGGACAATAAGTGAAGCAAAATGGAGGCGTGTACAAACTTCTGACTGGTACTTTATATGAAACCCTGGACACATTAATATCCCATATGTACTAATATAAACATGCATGTATGTGCCAATGAGACAATAATACATAGCACATTATATATCTCTAATATTCTTTATTTGTGCTTATTTCAGAGTATAACTGTACAGGTATACTATAAACCAACAAATAGACATACACACTTATTGCCAATCTGTAGACAAACAGAACAATAACAGCACAAAATAAAATACAACGCTTTTCATTGTTTATTTTGTAGGATATTGAGACACTCACAGGACACAATTGAAATGATGCATATTCATATCAGTCAAATAATTACGTCACCTTACCAAGAACTAGAGAAATGTGAGAAACAGGTTCTAACAATCATAAAAATCATGTGAATTCATCCATCAGCTTCATATAATGTATTTGTCACCCATCAAAATCCTAAAAAAAAGAAATGTAACCGACTAGAAAAATATAAATTGGATGGTTATTATTGGTTTTTAAGCATTATCATAATAATAATAAAATGTTAAATGTTACATTCTGTAATCAAATTGTAACTGTTTTAAAATGTTCTGATTTACTTAGAAAATCAATTAAACATGGGGAAGCTGAAACGCTTGTTTTCAACATGTAAATGATCAACTTTTTAATTGACATACTTTTTTTTTTCAAATACAAAGACAATTTTGAACTAAACACTTATAATGTAAACGGGTACATAAAGACATTAAACAGTTATTGTATATAGTTGGCAAACCTCTTAAAATAAACACTTAAGTGGTCCAGCCAGGTCTGACATTAAGTGGCCTGTGAGTGTTTCTATATAAATAGCACCTGAGTTATATAAACATGATTTGATTGCTTTTTACTTCATGACACGGTATAGATATAATACTGTATATTATATCTATATCATTAATACATTATAATATACAGTAAGCGACCCTGATGATGCGCGGTCTTGTTTAACAGCATAGCAGTGAATGGTTTTAATGAGCTTTTCTAACCCATAAACAAAGTGCACACATCAACATCAAAAGACTACATTCAACTACTCTGTCTAATAACACTATTGTTTTGTTTGTTTTTTTTACAATGAACATATTTCCTGCACTAACACTGACCTCAAATCTATTATCATTTGTGCAACACAGTCAAATTCTTTGTGTGGTTTCACATTTAAGATATTCAACAGCAGAATAAATAAAATGACAAATAAAGCTCTAACTGAATGTCAAAAAAGGGATTTTAAAATGAAAGAACTAAAAATGTACACATACATAAATCTAGTGTTTACAGCAATAAAATACGAAAAGAGTTAAACGAGTCCATTTAAAAAAAGCCAAGGGAATCGGTGTGGCAGGTCTCAGTAGCAGGATCAGATTAGGACCGCTGTGGACAGGCTTTGAATTCAATGAACTCTCCATTCTAGAAAATTAGAAAAAAAAAACATTATATGGTCTCTGTGTAAATTATGGAAAGTTGGCATTCATAATTCACTTGAACTAACATATCTGCATACATAGATTATTACTGGCATCCAATCTGTTCACAGGCAAATAACTCAAACATGTAAATCCCAGTTATTTAGTAATACAGTGCCATTAAATCAATCACAATATCAGTGGCTTCTGTTTTCTCATAGTAAAGTAAAATAACAAGGAGAAGTCCATCAGCCTTTGTGATGATTTATCATGCTGTATATCACAGAATCATATTATTTTTGGTCTTTAAATATAAAAGCAAAATCACAAACACTAAAAAGCTTTAATGATTGTATTCATTCAAAGTATCTAAATTCTAGTCACATTTCAAAATCCCCACAGTCAGCGACGATAAATAACGGAAATGTATTATACATCCCCAAAAAAAAACCGACATGATCCTAATGATCCTATTAGTTCAGCAAACAATGAAGACGTAGGGCCCAATTTTATTGATCTTTGGCTGTCAACCACGTATTGCGCAGCTTTATTTGGGACATGTCTGTGTGTCTTTGCTATCTTGACAGCGGAAAAATTTTTAAGCTATGTACTAAATCTCTTAATTATTTATGGTTGTGTTTTGAGCCTAATGTGAATTAAACCAATCAGTGAGTCATTTGTCATTTCCTTTAAGAGTCAGGTACGGTCTGACTGCTATTTCAACAGTGCACTATATTGTGTTCATGAAGAATATTGTTTTTTTTTTTATGCCAGCAATTTACATGAAGACACCACATCCATTAGTGTAGATATAGTCACAAGCACAACTGCTATTGAAACAGAACAAGGTATCAAAAATAGACCATTGGTGGGGTGCAAGATAGGAATGATTATTGTAATGCACCTTGCTTAGGGTGTACGATTTGGCGCCTAGTCATAAAATAAAAAACTATGCTGATATTTTCCCTGCACATTCATTTGTACAGTATTTAATTATAACTAATTAAATATATAAAGGTGGCTAAATAGTAACTAATATTACAGTCACAAAAACATTAGTGAGGGTGTATGATCACAGGTCTGGATCACAGTGGCCATCCCAATTATATTACTTAAGTTTGAGATACATTTTATGTACCAGGTTTGTTTTCTTTTATTTGTGGGAGGAAGGATTAAAAAAAATAAAATTACACATATATTACTGTCAATATTGCAAAAAAAAAAAAAAAAAAAATCAAGGTGAGCGCAAAATGTTGGGAGTCATGAGTACTGCCCAGTTTCTAAAAATATTTCCAGCTCATTTTCTTTTACCAAACTCTACAGCTGGAACTTGGTTTGCACCCAGATCCAAAAGCATTATTTAAGCAAAAGCATAAATATTGTACTAAAAGGGTTTTCTTCTTCTTACTGAAACAGCTGAGGATTATTGTAACTATTATTGTGATTAAAGACAAAAAAACAACAGTATTGATAAGTGAAATCTTACAGTTCATATTCTTGTTGATATTGACATTGAAATGCAATTAGTTATTTATTTTATATGATATTTATTTCCCTTTTGCTTCTCTGAATATTTGATTAAACTCATCTATTCTTCTAAAGAAAACCTTTCAGATTCAGTCACCAATGAAAAACTACCTTCATTTAAGCTCAGTATTTCCACAAGAGTCTAAATATACTATAATAAAAAACTATTATGAAGGCTGAAGTGTTGAGAGCAAAAAAGGAAAGCTCTGATTTCCTATCATCAATTCTTCAGCTATTCGTTATGAAATGAAAAGAAAAAGAAAGTTGGTACAAAGTGTTAAAGGCAGGAGTGCTAATAATGCATCAGATGTGATTTTGTGAAAATTATTATCTCTTAATGAGGGATTTGAGAGATTGGATTAGTTGCTGGCCTTGTACAATTTACTTTTTAAAATAATAATAATAAATTAATATTATTATTTTGGTCGAACAAAGTTTCACATGAAGCGATCTCAATATGTATAATTTAGAAATAAGATTAAAACAATCACAGTACTATATCAAAACAAAAAAGCTAAAAATTACCTCATCAGTTTCATCAAAAACTGGCTGCAAGATAAGGAATAATTGATAAAATTACAAGATTTAGTAAATTGATAACAGCACATGCAACAACAAACAAAAAGGACCACACTTTACATGATTGATACTTTATGGCTGACAAAAAGAACATGTAAATGGCAGGAGTGTAAAGTATCACATAGATTATGGAAGCACTTCAGATGCACTCACATGCTGTGAAGGGTTTTCTTAACAAAACCACAAATGGTTGATGGTATGAAATGGTATGAGGTATTCTGTTAAAACATGACCGTGCAATTAGTCTAAACACACATGGCGATTTATGTTTTTTGAAATTAAAAACGTTCACCTCATAACCCTCATCGGTCTCATGCTGTATAATGCAGACCGCAGCGCAAAAAACAAACAAGTAACCATACTGTTTTATTTCAGTCAAATTGTTTTCTGTTTCAAGTAATTTTACAAGCAATTGTACAGCTATAAAAAGCCCATTTGAATCTGAATCTGCTGGAGTGTGTGCGTGCTGATTCACATCCGTCTGAGGGGGAAAAAGAACAGGTCTTTACCTGAGCTTGGTATGGAACTACCCGCTGAAGAAACTGCACCACCTCATCATGGCCAAACTGCCTAGCCTGAGAAGGAAGCCCAAAAATACATATCAGGCCAGAAACCAAACAAGACTAATGAGTGAGTTAGTATTCACCCCTTAACATTGTCATAGAGAAGAGAATCTGATACAGTAACAGTGTGTACATTAGTGCATTAGTAACAGAGCATATGACTAATTAGTCAAACATCAGCTTTTAAATAATTCCAGTCCCAATCAATGATTGTGAAATTCTGCATTTAAGAAAGAGATAATGCTGCATTTCTAAAGTGTGTGGAACACCCCCCATGGCATAATGCGAGGAAGTCTGACTGGCAGAGAAAAAAATTGAGAAACCAATGTTTTAACGTCAGAATCTTGTTATACGGTGGACATGTGCCATTAGTCGAGCACAGGGTTTTGTAAATTGTGCAAACCCTCTCCCCTTCAAAAAAATGGACACAAATGCATGACAGGGGAGTGTGGGACTGACGGGGAAAAAGAAGTGTAGATCAACATATTACCTTCTGAATATTTTTCACGATGCACATTCCAAAAGAAAGTCCAGATTTACAGAACGTAGATTTTATAGTGATATTCTTAGAGTGAGAGGAAATACAACTACATTTTTTTAACTAAATCTTTTTTTTTTTTTTTGGTTTGCATTTTTTTCTCTATTGAAAGTTAGCTAATTGAGCAGTTTCATAAACAATTGTTTTAAATAAATTCAAGTACCGTATTTTCCGGACTATAAGGCGCATCTAAAAGCCTAAAATTTTCCCAGAAATCGGACGTGCACCTTATAATCCGGTGCGCCTTATACATGTACTGAGTTCCAAAATCTATAAAAGTATTGTTGTGCGACCGGGTGGTTTTTTTCCCCACACATCACCGTCACTGCTGTGCTCCATGCGTGATCATCTCACAGAAAAGCAGAGTGAAGAAAATTCACTCGGAGCTTGCCGTCATTCCGGGAGGATTAAATAAAGAACTCCAACCGCTGGACATTGGCGTAAACAGGGCGTTTAAAGTAAAGTTGCGGGCGGCGTGGGAGCGATGGATGATAGACAGCGAACACACGTTTACTAAAACTCGGAAGGCAGCGGCGGGCGAGTTACGCCACCGTCTGTGAATGGATTGTGGATGCCTGGGCTGAGGTTTCTGCTGTAACCGTCGTCCAAGCTTTCGCTAAAGCCGGCAACATTGCTCGGAGTGCTCGATAGTGAAACTGCGCAGTTTTTTATTCAGACACAGAAGATGAGGAATTTGATGGATTTGTGGGAGAAGAGTGATTAAAATAATGTGTGTTTTGTCAAGTAGTAGAATAAACTTCAATTATAAATCACCATTTTACTTTTCTTGTAGATCGTATGTTTTAGCAAGTGCCTTATAATACGGTGCCGTACGGAATAAGTACCGTACAGAAATAGAGTTCGTAATTAAGACTGCGCCTTATAGTACGGTGCGCCTTATACATGGGTCAAATACAGAAATAGACCCCGAAATTCAGACTGCGCCTTTTAATACGGTGCGCCTTATGGTCCGGATACGGTACAACAGAAATTACTGAAGCTGTTTTTTTGTTGGGGCAAACAAAGAGGAGCTGACAGAAAACCTGTGAGTCCTGTGAGGAGCTCACAGTAAGAGCCACTGTTTTAAGACATCAGCTTTTAATATTTTAAGAAATCTTAATCCGTGTTTGTGAAAATGGTGCCCATCTTTAGGGCAAACTACAAATTAATTACATGTTTAAATATGTTCACAAAAAACATTAAAAAATCCTTCCTATCTGCATTGAATTTAGCTTTTCAAATATTTTTTAACCTCTAGTAATTAAAACAGTAAGGTTGAGCTGCTAAACATTTTCTTTGGAGGCAAATGTTTTTAAAAATACTTTTAAACAAGGTAGTCAATTTTCATGGTTATGAAATATTCATGTGTATTAGTGTGTACTTCGCACACCTAAATTACAGGTAAACAAGCAAGACTGCTAGAAGAATTAGAGCAAACCTTAAGAGAGCTACTGTTGATTTGATCTAATTCAGTTTATCCATCATTTTAATGAGTAGCATGCTGGCAGAGTGAGTAGTGCTAATTTAAAATACCCATAAAGCAAAGTAATACATGTACGGTTGAAAGCCCCAGTGCTGTTATACTCTATATCAGCACTCTCAAAATGCCTCTTGTCTAATCAGCTACTTGGTCAGAAATAATTGTTACATAATTGCTATTAACAAATGACTTTGATCATTTTTGCTCAACATCCCAAGGCTAACAAGAATTATTCGTATCTTTTGAGACTACTTCTGGCGTGCAGAGTGACTAATCATAACAGTGGAAGTCAAAATGCATATTGATTGGCAGATCTGTCTACATATACATACATTTCCAGACATCTGGCATAACAGTTATAAGCATCAAACAACACTAAAGCTATATTCGAGATGTATACTCACCACCTCTATGGCTGTCTGCCCACTCAGACTGCCCATGGTCATATCAGCTCCAGCTATATCCCACAGCTCCAAGCCTTCCAAGTCTGCCACTGCTGCCAAGCTGTTATATCAGAGACATAATGAACACAAACAAAAAATGACTTTGAACAAAGTTTTGTTATGATGACTTTAGGAAGTTTGTGTCCTGATACTCTGCCAAGATTCACAATCACTAAATGCAGGTGTTCTTTGCAGTCCCATTGCCACAGATGTATTATTATTTAGGAAACTAGCAATACAATTTTGACAATTTAATGAATTTTATTTTTGTGGTTTGATGTGAAAGAACTTGTCTGGCCAAACAAACCCTTACCCAATCTTAACCCCTTTAAAAATATCAGTGTCAAACCCCAGAAAATGCCTGAATGGGCAAAAAAAATATTCCCCCTAAAATCACCCCCTCCACCTTGTTAAATGTACAGTGAATGGTTAAGACATAAATTTGTACAAACATTAAAATACATGCTTACTTAAGATTAAACTATACGCTTTCCAAATATTCCATTAAACAACAAGGAAGCAAAATGTGTCTAAATTGCTTATACTTTGCATATATTTGTTTGAATGAAATCTAGTTGGGGTACATTCTGTAACCTGGTGGAGGCCTTGAACGACTTGTCAAACCTGCATGGAGGGTGACATTATGTGTGTGTGTGTGTGTGTGTGTAAGAGAGAGGGGGGCTTTGCATGTCACCTGCACAGTTCAGTTCCGGTACCCTCCAATTCCTCACGAGAGAAGTGGGCTCCAGTTTTTCTGAGCAGCTTGACAACATCTTTATGTCTGAACGAAAACACAGATAGAGACACAACGTAAAAAAAGACATCATAACCCGGATGTTGCCTTCACAGTGAATCTTCCTGCTTTTACAAAGGGCTGTAACACGACTGAGTTATATTACTAGTCCTATCGTCAAATTATGTGTGGTTACAAAATAAAACTAAATATCTAAAATTACATGAACTTCCTTTTCCACTGATACCTGAACTAAAACGTGTAGTTAACTCGTGCTCCTAGCAATGGTTGGCAGTAGAGACAAGTAAATTTACTATGGCACAATGGAGGCTGTAATGATGTAGACATGTTGAGACAAGTCAGGGTATCACCACTTAACAAAAAAACAAATCACACACACACAACTCCTAAATAAAAAATGGTTAAATCTCCCATGAACATAATTCTGTGTACTGTAATGCTTAAAAGGACACAATGTAATAGAAATAATAGAAAGGAATGATAGAAGATAGGATAGGATAGATAGGAATGTCATTATACAGATTATTTTATTTATACATGTCCATAGTAAATGCTTCTGAACCTAACAGGACACACATGGGTAATCAGTTAAACGTTCATTCACATGTTTTTGCCTACAAAATTAGATGGTCTGATACAAAATGTGCTATGGTCAGTCTTATTATCAACATCTCAATCTTATACTTAAATATATACACAGTGTGAAAAGTTTGGGCACACCTCATTTTTTTAATTTTTTTGTCCATTGTATCAGTTCCACTTACTGCAAAAGCAGACTTTATAGTCCATCAATTTTTGGATTACAGTACATACTGTGTACGTCCTCTTTACTCTGTTCTCTAATCATCAGTCCCCCAATAGCACCACCACAGAGCAGGTATTATTTGGTTGGTGCATTATTTCTATCCCAGCAGTGTGACTGGGGTGTTTAAATGAAATTACAGCAGCACTGCTGCACTAAAACCCCCTCACCACATCAGTGTCACTGAAAAACTGCCAATAACCGATTCACCATCCAAATTGTGCCTTTTTGATGATGGTCCTGACCAATAGAGAACAGAGAACCAACAGGGGACTAACAAAAACAAAAGAACAGATGGACTATAGTTGTATGTAATAAGACGTTGCAAAGTATTGAATAATACACTCTCACATTCATACTACAGTTCTGCAGATAGATTTCAGTGAAGATTTAAGCTATAGAATAACTACCTGTGGCACATAATAAAAGGTGTGGTTCACCCCTCATCTATTTAAGGAGCTTTTGTATCAGTCTACAGTTTGGCCCTACCCTACCATGTCTGTTTCTATGTTATGCAGAGACAAAACTACTGCTTGTTGCTGATCCAGTTAGTAATACCTTCCCTGATCATGGGGCCCGTCAGCCATAGGTACAGCAGGTAGAGCTAGTTTTAAAAACACACACCTTCTCAGTGCAATTTTCTCTCCCCAACAGCAAAAAACGACAATGTCTCCTTCTCCATTCACTTATAGGTCTTTCATAACAACCTCATAAAAGAAACCTGATTGCTTACATGCAGGTCACATTCTGTACTTAAAGAGCTTTAATTGAACTAAACGTCAAACTTAAGGCTTACAAAAGAAAGCCTAGTGCTAAAAAGAAGACAAAACTGTCATGCCTCTGCTGGCAGCCAAGGATTCACATTTGTCTAACAAAGGACAGCGAAACTGCTGCCTTGAGATCCGAGCCACTCCCTCAGGAATGGAAACAGTCCAGTGTCTGAATGCCACTAAAATGTAACAGCAGGAATAAAAATAAGCACTGGCTCACTGACAGTCTCATGCTCATTCTAATTAAATGATAATTGTTGTCAAGGCCTTTAAAGAACCTGTCTAATTCGTTCACATACAGACAGTCCCGCTGCGCACACAAGTATAATTTCGTTACAACCCCTCCTCTCTACCTCATTTAATGAGGTTGACATCTCCTCTCAATTTGTTTGTATGTTTCTTTTCCACTGAGAAAATGAGAGCGATGTGAAGAGACTATTGATAGCCCGTGGAGCACAAGAGAAAATGAAGCAGAAAGAAAGTCTGCCCTAGTTTCTCAAGTTTAAGCCTCATCTGCAGAGCCCAGCCGACCATACCATGGCCATTAGTCTAGTGTTCTACATAGGTAGTGCAATTACAACAGATGTAGGTCTAACATTTTCCTTTGAATTAAAAGAAAAGTACACAGTCCAGATATGGATAATGATGAGCAGAGCCAAAAGTTTTAAACAGGACACATTAATAATGCTATTATGGGTCTTACTTTAAAGGAAGATATAGAGCTGCATTAAAACAACATGCAATTTAATCATAACTGCAATGCAAGAATAACATTCTAATCACGGTTTCAAACATTTTTGGTAAGGTCAGTACATTCATGATAGATTGGTCATTGTAACCCAGCTAAATTCAAAATCAAATGCATAAAGTATTTGATTTTACCTTACTTTTATTTTGATGCAATAATCTAGGGTTCAATTTTAAAAAATGAGCATGTTCAAATATTCTGAATCTTTCTTGATTATTTGTGAAATTTTTAAACTTAAATTAAATTTTCTGAAAGATAAACAGAATAAAGAAATTGCTAGTATATCAGACAACATTTACACTAATAGGCTTGAAAAAAGCCAGGAAACAAATAGGGGGGGGGTGGCATAGTGGAGAACCAGGTTCAAAACCCCAATCTGGGGGGTTGTCCCGTTTCCTCCCACAGTCCAAAAACATGGATTCAAAGTGAGTTGGCTGCTACAAATTGCCCCTATATAGTGTGTACATGTAAGTGAGTGGCACCCTGTTCTGGGTGTATTTGTACAACACCCAAAATGTTCTCTCCAGAAGGAGCATAAAGAGCCCCCTACTGCAACCCTAGCAGAGGATTAAACAGGAGATAAGAGTAGATGAGATTTAAAAAGAAAAAAAATATTTGGACAATGAAAACTAAAGTCTTTTGTTGTTCCTATATTAATAATTCAAGTGAATTTTTCAATATGAACCAAGCTTCAATATGACGGTCTGTACACTCATCTACATACTGATCTGATCGGCCATAATATGGCAGAAGTGATGTTATATGGTCATATAGCTTCAGGTAAAATTCACTTCAACATTATTGTTAATTTCAAATGGACAGAATAAAGACTTTCAAATTGCTGATCTCTCACAAAAATGTGATTTGAGAAGCAGTATATAAAAAATGTAATTACATTTAGTCCTTTAGCAAACTCTTATCAAAAGCAATTTAGAAACTGACATTTTTTAAAAATAGTAAATACTACTGGAGAAGATTGAGTGTTTTCAGTTGTTTCCTGAAAATGCTGAATGTCTCAGCATTGTGGAAAGAATGAAGAACATCACCATTACTAAACGATATGCAGTAAGAATTAGCACCATGATGAGGTTGAAGCACCAGGTGACCTTCATTACTAGAGCGTAGTGAATGATTCGGGTGTATCTCTGAAAAATAGCTGAGTTAATGTAAGAGGTAGCTGATCCAGAGATTGTCCTGTAGATCAGAGTCAGCATCTTGTACTGAGAGATAAGTAGTGGAAAGACATTAGTTCGCTTGGGTTGGTTAAACACAAGACGAGCTGTCGAGTTTTGGATCAGATGGAGAGGTCTGATTGTCTGAAGTGGGAGACCAACGAGCAATGCATTACAGCAGTCGAGCTGGGATTGGATGGTGGCTTAGACTAACAGCTGAGTAGAATGTTCAGTTAAGAAAGGTCTGATCTTCCTGATGTTGTACAGAATGTATCTGTCGGAATGGGCAGTTTTAGTGACATTATCAGATCATTTTCATTAAAATAAAACATGTTAAAATCTAAACAAAAAAAAAATGCAAAAATGTCAAAAGTAAGGAAGTGCATAAAATTGTTGGACAAATCATCTGGGGGGCGGCACGGTGGCTTAGTGGTTAGCACGTTTGCCTCTCAGCGCTAGGGATTTCCATGTTCTCCCCGTGTCTTCGTGGGTTTCCTCCGGGTTCTCCGGTTTCCTCCCACAGTCCAAAAACATGGATCAAGTCAATTGAATTCTCAAAATTGCCCCATATAGAGTGTGTCTGTGTGAGTGAGTGTGTGCCAAGCGATGGATTGGCCCTGTCCTGGGTCTATCTGCCCAGCGCCCGAGATGTTCTCCCCTGGATGGGCATGGGGAACCCCACCGCGACCCTAATAGAGGATGAAGCGGGAGATAATGAATGAATGAATGAATGAAATCAACTGGGCCAGACTTGTACTTGTAGCTATTTGTGCACTGCTAAATAGAATATAGAAATGCCTGAATTAACACTAAAAGGGAAAAGTACAATTTAAAATGTAAATAATTAAAAAAAACATCTGGACCTTGGTGAAAAAGTGATTGATATTTCAAAATCAATAGCCACAAAATAATAAAAAAAAAAAGCCACAAAAAAATAACGTGCAGAGTGATAAGAGACCTGCAGAACAGGATGCTCCCTTACCCACCCACACGTTTAGTGAAGAATCTGTTCAACACCTGATTTTCAACTACTGACACTGTACGCATCAGAGTGAAACCTGCACACACTTTAAAACATTGTCAATCCAACTGCATGTTTATGTTCAGAGACATGTGACTTATGAAATGAAACGCATTACAAACACGCAAACACCAGCTAACCTGAAACGAACTGCATTTCGAAGGGGTGTGTCTCCGTAGCGATCTTTAGCATAGACAGTGGCCCCTTGACGTAGTAAATACTGCACCACTTTGAAGTCACCCTCGCAGGTAGCAATATGCAGAGGCGTCCGTCCGTCATAGTCAGCCATGCTCAGGTCGCAGCCCTGCAACAAAATAAGGGAGGGGGAGGCAATCAATCCATTCATTTAAACACCAAGCTCAAATTTCAAAATGTTCACGTTTATTTATTTATAAAGCACATTTTCTTAATGCATTTTCATTACCCGCAAAGAGCAAGCCGAAGTGATGATACAAGGAAAAAGCTCCCAGGTGTTGTTGGTTTTAAGAAAAAAACCTTTTAATAACCTAGATTCATAGGGGGATTTATACTTCTTGAGTGGCTGGGTAGTATTAACAATGCAGGACACCAATGAAAAGATTGTATAAATGGCCAATTGTCCAAAAGAGTTTAATGGAGTTAAACTGATTCAGTTCAGTGAACATCCCTCTGTGTTCAAAGGTAGTAACAGTAAGATACTGTTCTGAAGGTTCTGTCAATCAGATCCAAGTTTATGTAAAGTAACAAATGTACGAAGAAGAAATCGGTGACAGTTTATTGAGACTGAGATATTTATAATTTCCATATTATGAAACATGTGCATAGCAAGACATGTGATTACAAAAGAGACAAATCAGTTCGGCCATGAAACAAAAAAAAAATACAAAGTCTAAAATGTTTCAGCCTTGATCGCCTGATGCGAAAAACACTACAGCTCTTGCGCAAGTGCAGCCCTATAGTGCACAAGTTTATCAGCGGCAGGTCTTCACAAACATAGGCATTAAGCCAGCTCAATCAGTGCAACAGTGACCTTATCTCAATGCTACCTCTAGTGCAAGCTCAACAAGACAAAAACATGTTTGGTTTTCTCATGTCTGTTGAGCCAAGGATTTTTTTTTACAGATAGCAGTTTGTATAAACATTACTATCTTTTACAAACACAGATTTGCTCAGGTAGACGTATGACTAAAGTGTGCATTAATATTATTAGCAGTTTTGAAAGTCAATGCCTTCTGTCAGCAGAATTCATCTAAACCACTTAATCCAACAGTTTCTACTACACATACTACGTAATGCAGCCAAACACTGCTGAAAAGAGAGGAGCTAAATACAACACTTTCAGAAACATGCGACACCCTAAGAGTATTTGTGTGAGCACACTGAAATGAAACGGGTGTGAAAACTGGTCTAGAAACAGGTCTTGGAACTTCAGTTAAAAGAGGGGGGGAAAGGAGAATGCTTAGAGGAAGTGGTGGCAGGGCAGAGTAATTCAATTCCAGGATGCCTGCATGGCGAAATAAATAGCAGGGTGTGATAGAAGTCATGGCTCATCAGATGTGCTTGATTAACACAGTCGGAAAATCCATAAAGTGCATTCTTTGATAGGATTCAGTGATATGTTTTACCATCTCTCTGATTGCCTCCAGTGCCTCGATGTCACCGATCTTAGCTGCAGAGCAGGCGAGCGTGGGGCTTAAAGCATCACGAATGGCTTCCAGTTCCTGAGAACATGTTCACAGCAGTTATTGTTTAATGATTTTTTAACAGTGAACATAACAGGATGACTCAACATCTGAAAAATTTATCATTTTTAAAAGCAAGGTCACAGCCCCATCATACCATTGCACTGGTGCAATTAGATCAGACACAGAAGAGCGGCTGGAGTTTTAAAACACTGTGGTAAGTCCAATACTAGTGTAACACATTCACCTTATTGCACCACCTTGCAGATGTAAAAAAAATTGCAGACAGTAGCCCATTTGTTGCTAGAAAGTTTGTGTTATCTTTTTTTTATTACCAATGACACTTCACTGACTACAGGATGCTGGTGGCAAACCATTTTTTCCTGTTGAACTATGCTCAGGCTGATGTGTATAAAGTTTTCAGTAGCACTACTGTCTGATCCATTCATACCAGCACAACACACACAAACACATCACCACCATGCCCAGGCCACTGCAGTACTGAGAACTATTTACCATCTAAATAATATCTGCTCTGTTCTGGTAATGTGAGGGGTTCCATGCAATAAAGTTTAAATGGAACTACAATGTAGATAAATAGATGGAGTAGAGTCTACAATAGAAATAGTAATGTAATCAATCATATAGTAATTTATATGGTAAGTGGAATTGATATAATGTGCAGTGAGTGTAGAAACACTGTGTTTGTAATAAAGTGGCTGGCTTGTGTGTGCACAAAAAATATAGTGGAATATAAACCAAATCATATTTTTATTTTGGTGACCAATAAGCCCCTTTAACACATTCACATTTAGTTGTTTATCAGAAAGCAAATGTCTTTTATTAGTTGTCAGATATCATCCTGTCGGTTTCCTAGTATAAACCCTGCCCAATTTCTCATTAAGCCCATATGTGTGCTTATGATTGTGCAGAAAAGGCACGAGAGTGTGTTGACAGTTCAACCACATAAATAATAATATCTGGGGATAAATGAAATAGCAATAAAGGAATTGTCAGACAGGTGAGAACAAGATACAGAAGCTTTTGTCAGAGAGGGCCGAAGCCAAAATTGTTGGAAATATTAAACAAGCAGCCCATATGCTTGTGATCAAATTTTGAACAGGCCTCAAGACTGTCTCTTGCACCTGGTGGATATCAGATATCACCCTGAGCAATAACAGACCAGAAAGCATCTAACAGAACAATCTCCTGTTGCATGTATAAAAGGGCAACTTCTGAAATTGTCCAGACCAGTTTCTTAAAGCACGGTTTGGAGTGAATATAAGAAAACAGTACACATATCCAAACGTACAGGGCATTGGGCTATCAATCTGAAGATTGGGGGTTCAAATCCCAGGTCCACTAAAGTTACCAATATGGGTCCTTGAGCAAGGCCCTTAACCCTCATTGCTCCAGGGATATTGTGATTAACCCTGTGCTCACCTTGTAAGTCGCTTTGGATAAAAGCGTCTGCTAAATGACCAAATGTAAATGTAGTGTACTGTACAGTATACAATCAATGAACTAAAACTAAAATCTAAATAAATAAATGCATGACTACAAGCAGTAAATAACCTGATGTAGCGTACTTTCCAAATGCAACAGTGCATAAACAAACACAAAGAATATATATTTGGAAAGAACCAAAGTCTGAGGACCGTGTATGGTGCAGAGTAAGAATGACTCACCTCTTTGGAGCTGATACTGAGAGATTTAGCAATGATCTGAATAAAGTGACTGTCACTGAGACTCAGCTTGGCCACCTGCACATGAGCTAGCATTTCACCACGTAGGTTTTGGCTCAGCATCTAAAGGTCAAATAAAGACTGATGAATAATGAGAAACTGGACTTATTACAATAAGTACAATACAATAAGCCACAAATAAAAAGAAAAGAAAATCCTACAAATTCACCCTATGAATCTAATTGGTATTTAATTGATATAATTAGTATACATATTATCATTAGCAGAATCTATATCAATTTTAAACTCAATAAGCTTTCTTAGTGGACTGGACAACAGAAACAGTAATTCAATATTAGGATGTTACATAAAATATTAAGAAGCAAAAAGAGTAAGGTTTCAAGTACCTTCCTTTTCTCTTGTGATGCAAGCTCTTTTTTGGCCAGCACATAGGAGAGCTTTGATAGAGCAGCTTCTGGTGTCATGTCACCACCTGATACTAGTCCTGCATCACTCAGCGACTAAGACAAGATCAACATGCATTTTACAATGGGCAATTGTGACTGTTCACGCATTCCCTTTTGTGGCCACTATTTATTTACCTGAAAGAAAAAAGCAATTAGAGTAAAAGCGGCAATTTAGGCCAATCTCAGCAAGATTGGAGCAGCAATTTATTCTGATAACAAAAAGCTAATACTCTGAAATAAAAGATGATGCATTCCAGTTTAGATTGCTGACATTTAAGGTTGTATGGTTTAAAACAAAAAGGAATGAGAGGGAATGCATTATCGTAAATAAATCACAGAAATAAGGTGTTAGGCCCAACCCAAAGCGGAGTGCTGTTATACCTCTTTCTCATTATTTATTCTCAATAATGCAAAACCTTAAGTGCCTTATTGCTTTTCAAACAAAGGTTACAAATGGGGTTAGGGGCATGGGGAACCCCCCCCCCGCGACCCTAATAGAGGATAAAGCGGAAGATAATGGATGGATGAATGAATCATTCATTGATATGAATGTGAAGCCGTCAGAGGTCGGCATTATTGTCAATAATGAACACGACTGAACAAACGACTCAGCCAATCAGATTTAAGGACAGGAACTACCCATTTTCTAAACCATCATATTAATTGAAGCCAGGAAAAATTAGATGGGCAGTGATAGCACAGTGGTTTCCTCTGATATAAATAGCATGGTCACACAGTGTGGAGAACAATCCTATTGCGACACGAAGGTGCTTGGTTTGATATTTGGACTAGGGCTGCAACAACGAATCGATAAAATCGATAAAAATCAATTATCCAAAGCATCGATAATGAATTTCCATTATCGATTTGTTGGGTCGCACTATTTCCGCGTTACTCACAATGTGGTAACCGCTTACGTCACCTGCAGCGCTTCAATAACGCTGGAAAAAAGCTTCCCTTTAAATCAAAGCTGCGGGAGCTTCACGCTGCACACAAATAAAGAACGTGGAACATGCAGCTCTGCGAACATGAATTGAGCTGCACGGAGCACCACGGTGATGATACACCACCTGAAACTAAACACTGATGAGGATGAAGCTCAACATCAGATAAATCACTACAACATCACGTGGTTCTTTAGTTTAAAGTGAATAAACCTAATGGTGCAACGTAACACTATTAGACCCGCAGAGCGCTTCATGCTGTATTTGGTTGTTAACTGGATAATAACAGTGATAGAGAACGTGTCTTAACGTCCGTTATATGAATACGTCCGTATTTTCCGGGACATGTCCATATGTCACGTCCTGTCCTGGGCGTCCCGGTTTACTTAAAGTGAGGAAATGTCCTGGTTTTTAGCGTATCAATAGCAGCACACCGCAGGGGAGCGGGGGATTGACGCGCACGGCGTAAAAAAATTACGTGGCTTTAGCCATTTAAATGTCCTTCATTGGATCATTAAATGTCCCGGCACTGGGGCACTGCGCACGGCGCTGCGCGTCAGTCCGCAAGCAACATGTTGAAGCGCAAGTGTGTGTTTACAAAAGAGTCCCCCACCCCGCTTTCAGACCGCTACGAGACAAATGGGAAGCCTTGTGCACGGCGTGCAAAGCAGCCACATATGTCCCGGTGTCCAATTGACATTTCACACAAAAGGTTTTTTTTTTGTTAACTAATTTGTTAATTTATTTTTTCCAATAGCTGATTGTTAATTAGATCATTTGTTAATTTATTTTTTTCAATAGGCTACAGAACAGACAATATTTGGTTCATTACTGAGGGCAACTGAGTATCATGTGTTATTTGGATTTGACTTTTGTTGTTAAGTGAGGGATGTTTAGATGATACATTATTTCTTTCATTGTGCTTTTCATTCATTACAGGAAATGTTAACTTAAACATTTTGAATAAAATTACTATATATAATAATATACTATAGAATAATTTTACTGAAAAAACATCCATCTTTGGATAAAAGCGTTTGCTAAATGATTAAATGTAAAGACGTAATTTATTTATTTATTTATACCTGATTCATCGATTAATCGAAAAAAAAAAAAAAAAAAAATAATCGACCGATTAATCGATTATCAAAATAATCGTTAGTTGCAGCCCTAATTTGGACAGGTGATAATTTGCATGTTCCCTCTAATGTTTTAGTGGGATTCCTATAGAACATGTAGTGTCTTAGAACAATTTAAAAACATGCAATTAGGTAAACTTAAAATGCAAATGTGTCTATAGGTGTAAATGTTTTTCTTCTGTATGTCTATCCTGATATAGACTAGCAACCAGGCCAGGGCGTTTCCTAGACTAAACAACTGCTAGGCTAGGTTCCAACATGCCCGGTGACCCTGTGCAGAATAAGAGACTGGAAAATAAAGATAAGGGTTTAAACCTGGTCTGTAACAAAATTGCAAGTAAAACGTTAGAAAAGCAAATGTTTGCATACTAGCTTTCTGGGTATCAGACTTAACCTTTTGTGCATGAAAACCAGATGTGAGATTTGCCACAGAGGCGACAACATAATAACCATTATACAATCGTGATACCCGCCCAATTGACCAATCGTGATAAATGACTGTTTAATTCTTGTTCTCATCTTGTGACAGACTGGTGACATGTCCAGTGTGCTTCTGTGCATTTCACACTATAAGCACTGATCAGTGTCCATATAAAATGTGTGTAAATTTTTCATTTTGTCACAAAACACAAAATGACTGTATAAAATGTTTCTTCTGCCTTAGATACACACCTTGCCAGTTGCATATGATGTGGTAACAGAACCTCTGAGACACTGACTGCAGTTCACCATGATGACACCTCTTTCAGTAGCTTTCCGGAACTCTTCCAGCAGGTCTGCACGGTTATTGGGGGCATTTCCGCTGCCATAGGTCTCCAGCACTATCCCCTCCATGGGTGGTTGCAGAAAGGCCCGAACCTGCCAAACAAGACATTCACAAAGAATACACTTTTGACTCACTGAAATTACCCCTATTATCAAACCAAACAGGTTTGTTTAAAAAGCGTCTTGAGAAAAGAGACACTCCTTAACTATTGGTCTATTAAAACAGTGGTTTAATTGAGCCCAATGTTTCAATATTAGTTACCAGTTAAAAAACAATTACCATCATCTTTCAATGAATTTCGGGTGACTCCGGGTTCAAAATGGCTTTTTGTAAAGAAACAGATTTTATTGCTGTGTTCAGTTTAGTTGTCTCAAGGTTGAAACAATGGCATGCTGTACTGTTAAACCCTTCACTGCACGACCAATAAAAAACACATTTCTGCCTAATCACCTCTTCTGTGAGGTGCCTTGACTTTGCCTCAGTTACAAACAGCTGATTTGCAGTAAATGGCTTTTTTATACAGACAAGGCACATGGTGTAAATGAAGGAATTTAAATGAGAATTATCAGGAAATTATTATTACTTTTTGAACTATGTACTGATTTCTCTCCAAACTAAGCCCTCTCCTTTAATTTTAAGATTACACTGCAAATTATTCCATTAAAAGGTACAGAGTAACCTTAATAAACATCATAACACAAAGATGAAGTGCTAGTTAACCACTAACATACCAACAAAAGATGTGAGTGCAACGTTTTAATTTTGCCCTCAGCTTTAAAGGGTCCCACTGGGACACCACTATCAAACCTGCACATTGCCTTTTTGAAAGCCTGTTTGCCCCAATAGTCCCAGAGAGAGACAGGAATTAACGATGCTGCAGATTGAATTAAAGTCTTGTCAACCCCCATTCCACTGGATCACATCTGGAGTCCCTCCCAACCACCTGACCAGCCAAGGACAGCCATCACACAAAGTGCAATTTAAGACAGACATGTTGTAAGTTCTTTCCTAAATCAGCAGTAATCACTAAGATGACAATTTAAAATAGCAAACAGAAGATTCCATGAGTGGCGGAATCTTAAAATTATTTACAAAAAAAAAAAAAATTATCTTGATTAGACAAAGAAAATTAAACCTCAACAACAACGCAATGCTATTACATCCTGGTTACTGTTTATTTTTAATATCATATCTGGATGCACATTAGGAGGTATCCTATAAATTGAACATGAATGTGAGGGAAGGAAAATAAAAAAAAGCTCTTAGGTAATAAAAGCTGATAAAATTGCTGCTGAGGCATAACATGGTAAAAGAGCCAGATTGAGGTTGTAAATACGTGCTCCTTCCCCCGTGCCGTTCTCAATATGAGATTCCGAGAATGAGTGCCAACTCCTTTCTCCACTATGAAGAATTAGTCATGCTCTATAACACAGTCTTATTACTAAGTAACCAACACTGGTCACAGGGAGGTGTAAGTATTATATTCCAGAGCAGGAGTGCAAAAATGGGATTCTACAATAGAGTCACAAATTATGAAAGTGTGTTGAAACAAAATCCTGATGGCCTTTACATGAAATACAGGCTTCTCGTTCTGGTGATACACTGGTTAGTAAACGGAAATCATACAGAATACAAAACAAGGTCTTACAGTTTCAGCTGTGATTCCTGGGAACAAACGCAGAAGGCCCACATTGCGATTCATCTCAGTGTTGATTCTGAACTTTGATGTCGTGTTTGCCCTCCACACAGTGTCCCAATTTACTGTACAAAAGAATTCAAAACTTAATTCACATGAATGTGACGAGCTGTAAAATGTTCCAAAATAGACCGGATAAACGACCCACATGGCACACACCTTTTAATAACTGAATCGAAGTGTATTTTTCAGTCCCATTGTCGCAGATATATAAATCAAGCATATAGCCATGCGTTTAAACTTTGTATGTATGTATGTATATATGTATATAGCTGTATGCAATCAACTTTGAAACAGTATTTGGAAGGCCCATTTTTGTTCCAACATGACTGCGCCCCATGCACAGAGCAAGGTTCATGGTTGCCCGAGTCTGGTGTGGAAGAATATGACTGGCCTGCACCCAACCTTAATCCCATTGAACACATGTGGGATAAACTATGATAAACATTGTAAGCCAGAGCATTGCACCCAACACCAAATGTCTGACCTGGACAACAATATTTTATATATTATATATTTTATATAAAAATATAAATATTTTTTAAGAGACTGACTCCAATGTAAAATAATAATTTGTTTATCCTGGTGTCCACTATTTTCAGACATGAAATAATCTGTATTTCTGTCAGTGATTTTGAGTCATATGTCAGATCATCTAAGCCTTCTTTGTATTATATGTTTGTAGTTTTATTTTTTATTATCTTGGTCTGTTATGTACAATTATGATGTAAAATTACTTTTGATATCCACTTCAGCGTTGGCCAGCGGTGCCAAATTTGGAGAATTAAAAGCATTAAAACTCCCAGCATCCACTTTGGTGACTCTATTGCCTCTGTAGAGCTTGTGATGAAAATAAAGGCACACCTGTTCAAAAAGACAAAAACAGAAAAAGAAAACTTCCAGGGTTTCCGGTGACTCAAACAAACCTTTGTCCTATCCGTTTGGACGAGAAGACATTAGTCCTATGTAAGGTGTACTAAATATCTAGCATAATGTTGATTCAAAGCTTTTAGAACCAGAGTTGCAACACCCTGCATCAGTAAATGAACTGATCAGACTTGATGAACCAGTAGCATGGGGGTAGCTGTGACTCAGTCTGAGGTAACAATAGAAATGACACATGAAGGAGCAGTAAATGAAAAGAGGCAGACAAAAAAAATTCTAAAATCTACTTCTGTGAATTTTAGTAACTTATTTACTTATCGTTTTAATGTTTTTATTCACATTACCACATTGTTATTATTATTAGTAGTAGTGCTAATAATAATAATAATATTAAATGTTATCCAGCTTATCTTTTTAGGGAAAAACACTTACTCTGAAGTTAATGGGCTCAGATTGTTAGCTCTTCCACACAATACAAATAAAAACATCCTAAAAAAATTCTGATACTCTTCAATGATTCGACCTTTTGAACTTGGCCGAATTGATTAATAGCTAATGTTTAAACTTAGGTTTTACTAACCTCAGGAATGACAAACTGGCCTGCGATGAGCAGTGCTCCAAGCAGATTGTCCCTCCCATCATTCCTCATTTCAAAGATCGGCACCTGCCAAGTCAACAAGGTCATATTAACAAAAATAACTAAAGCATGTTATGTAAGAACATGGTCTCACTGGCTACTATACAAGGTACACCTCAGTTTCTATACTTCACTCAATTGTACAATACATATGCACTTTGTTGTTGTACAATAGCTAAATGTAGTCCATCTGTCTCTTTACTTTGTTAGTCCTTTGTTCTTTATTGATCATAATCACCATTGCGCAGTTAGCAGTTATTATTTTGTGGTAAATGATTATCAGCACAGCAGTGACTTTGGTTTTATATCTTTAAATTTTATTATATTATATTATTCTTCATTTTATTTTTTATTTTATTCTATTGCCATTTACTTTTTTTATTTTATATTGGTATTTGGGGTGATAGGGTGGTTGATGGCTACATTGGCTGGGGATCCAGGGTCGAATTTCAATCTGGATGAAGTTTTCATGTTCTCCCCGTGTCCGCATGGGTTTCCCCTGGGTTCTCCGGTTTCCAACCACAATTTAAAAACATGTATTCATGATAAATTGGCTGCTCTTAATTGCCCCTCTATAGTGTGTGTGCCCTGCGATAGTTTGGAGCCCTGTCCTGGGTGTACCTGCCAGGCACCCACAACACCCAAGTTCTCCCATGGATGGGCATGGGGACCCCCATGACCCTAGTACCTTGTATAGGACTAAGCAGAAGATAATGAGATGTTCGTAGCATTTGTTTAATGTTGTCAAACAGTTGTCAAAGCATTTCACTGCAAGTTGTACTGTGTATAACTATGTATGTGACAAACTTTGATTTGATTTAACGTAATTTGTGAGGGTAGGGGTTGGAGTGATGCCAGTGCATCTGCCTTTGCTTATGATTATCATGCATATGAATTTACACAATTTAACCACATAACATACTTTGTTTGAAATCTAAATGATGTAGGAATAAAAATCAAAATTTAAGATGTGAAATTCAGACCAGATAGTGACAGAAGGGATGTGGTTAGGAAAGTGTGGTACAATACCTGTGAGCCGGTGAGGATGACTGGTTTACCCAGGTGCTCGCACATGAAAGACAGTGCTGAGGCAGTATAAGCCATGGTGTCCGTACCATGCAGAATAACAAAACCATCATATTTTTCATAGTGTTTCTGAGGAAAAACAGGAGATAAATCACTCAGTTCAATTAATTTCATTTCACATTTAACAGAACACTTACATACATACTGCACTGTCAAGACAAGCTATTATCGAAACTTATAAGAATTATTAAAATGAAATTCTAAAATCTCTGTAAAAATATATTTTATATATGTTTTCAATAGAGAATACATAAATTGCACAAAAGTACTGGTAAAATCCTTTAAATCAAAGCGTTAAGTTGTTTTATTCAGGCCAATTTCAATTCGTTTATCTATGTGGCTCGAATTAAGCTTCCAGCCATGCTTTCTGTCATTGCAAACATTTATGACAGTCTGGGTCATACAAAAGGGCTTACAAAATACAAAAACTGTAATAGTACACCACCATTACAAGTCACTTTGGGAAATTTCTTCTCTACTAGATTTTTTCCACATTTAACTGTATAGGAACCATAGAAAATCAGCAATGATGTGGCAGACCATGTAGTTACATATTGGGTTGCCAAATGCTGAGGCAAAGAGAGAATACAAGACTTCTACTGGTGGCTTTCCAAACCTCCTACGGTATTATACATAACACAAATTTTGTGCATCTTGAATTTCATGGCATGTTTTTTTTTCCCTTTCAACATCAATGTCTCACCTCACAAAAGCTCCTCTAAATAAATGGCAAGACATTTCCTTAGACACTCTCCGAAATTGAGAAAAATATAGCCCAAAAATAGCCTTCTCTTCCCTCAGTGAATAAATAAGGGACATACTTCATGTTAATTCCAAGAAATTTAGTGTGACGGGTCATAAAACACCTTTATGTGTGGGAGTCCCAATACTTTTGTCCACAATGTTAAATTGCTGACGCTTAAAAAAAATCTATAAAGCATGTGATTAGAGCAGGGGGTGTTCTACACAATACTGCATTTTAGTCTTATTTATAGTCCTTAAGGGTCCTGTTGATTTGTAAACTGAATTCACACAACAAGTTCTAATCCTAACTATATTTCTTGTTCTGTCATAAAAGAGGTTTTTATTATTTAAATGGTTAATGCAAATAAAATACCCAGCTTATTTATTTCTCTATAAGTGGTAATTTGTTGAAGCACAACAAAAAAACATTACAATGTGTTCTAGGTTAGAAATGAATAAGAGTTAGTATTATATGAGTATATTATCATTATAATGTTATAAGTATAAGTAATGACTGCAACTAATGATTGCTATTTTATTTAGTTAAAATAAAATATCAAGTCAGTAATGCCTCCGCTTTTTGGAGAACATAGAATTTTTACATTGCAATGTGTGGGTGCTGTATAACTGAAAAACCTATATAATACAATACCTCAATGTCTCTGCCTATAGAAGCCCAGTCATCAGTTGTCATATTGCAGGAGTCCAAAAGAGGAGAATACTCTATAACAGTATACACAATCCTTTTGTTCTGTTTGGATAGTCTACAAACAGAAGAATAAAGAACAAGAAAGATTAATCAGAACAAAAACCGTATACTTGTGATTATACTGGTAATTAAATTCATTTATGCTTAATCAATTTTTATTACAAACACAGTGAAATTGGAACTGATTTTAGTTTTAGTAAAAAGGGGAAATGACTGTTGCCGGGCAGCTGCGGGTGTATTCTGAATATAAAGCATAACAAATTTGATTTCAGGCACCTCCTGCTTTATCAGTGGGGTGCCTGAAAATTCTGCAAAGCCAAAACCTTATTTACTGATGAGGGCATGTGTAGCTGAGATTACCAAACATTCATGTATAATGTGCAGCCCTCCTTATTCTATTAGGGAGAGAACTACTGATGAGGGACATTGCACATAACATGGTGTAAATCTAACCATGAGCCTCAGGATCTAATTAAAAACCCTAAACCATATGTATATGTATATTAATTTTGCCTGGAAGTGCTTCCCTGAGTTAATCTCTCCTTCTGAAAAGAGCCAACACCCTAAAGTGTACCCCACCACTAAATATGGTAAGGGGTTCAAACCTTCTTCAGCAGCTAAGCAGAGCAGCAGGTGATGGAACAGGAGGTGGGGGCGGCTTACCCTCCCTTCATCCCTCTTCAAAAACTCTTGCATGAGCCAGACCTTAGCTCTTGCTTTAATTAGTTTCCACTCACAATCACAGCCCACCCCCTAGTGTATACTGGTGACATTTTTAAAAGGATAAATGCTGGAGGAAAAACTGCCAATTAGTCACCAATCTAACAATGTTGGTGAGGATCCAGAAAAGGAAGTAGAGTAACTTTTATTATACCAAAAGGCCAAAGGCCAAAACAAAATGTGTCCAAATTAGGAAAAAGGAGGGGAAAACAAGTGCAGGGTAAGACTTTAATGAAGTCTTGAGATAAAATGCAGCACCTCTAGTTAAAAAAAAAAGTCGTGCAGACATCTGAAAAATTGTTTTTATGACAATATGAAATCAAAATAAAACGTGCTGATCACACTGCCATGGCAAAGCTTTACTAATCTCACATTCTGCTTAGATTTTGAATGCTGTTCAAATAGTATGTCTGATTTCTATATGGTTTCTTATTCACATAAACAAAAGTAAGTAAGTCCTGGGTTCAAATCCCAGTTGGGGCGAACAAAGGTTCCTTTTGAATAAACTCCCTGTATCTGATTGCGATTTCTGTGGGTACTCAGACACCCCCCCCATTTTAAAACCATGCCAATAGGTAAATAGGAGATTTACCTACATGCTCCCGGATTGTATCCTTAGTAAACTATGGTGAAGGAAAGACTTGGTGACCTACTTCATAAAAACCTTCAGCATGAAAGAATCATTGTAAACTTGCCTAGAGTATTCAAGGGCACAACACATCTGAATGAATAGCATGCACAAACACACATTGTAGTAACACCACAACTATATTATATATTGTAAAAGGTGTATGAGGTTTAGTAATCACAATTTACAAATCGATACCACTTTCCTAAATCACTTATTACTTATAACAAGCACACAAACGTTTAGGATATTGTGCACAACGCTCAAAAGCAGACAGGTAAGTATTAAGCCACAAATGAAAAGAGTAAACTAAGTGGTATGTGTTAAATGATTAACAATATGCAGGGAAAACCATGCAAATCTAATATGTAATAACAGCTAACTAATTTGTCTCTAATTATTTCTGATTCAATCTCCATGCATAGACCCCTCCTACTAGGCATTTTCCTTAAGCTTCAGGGACTTAAATCTTCAGATTATTTCCCCCCCCCCCCATGTGAGCGCCTGGTATCAGACACTGCATCGACAAGTCTACCAGAGCTCCACACAAACAAACGGCAACATCAAACATGATTAGGCCAAAGCTCAGCCTAAAGATTGCTGCTATCCGACAGTGCCCAGACCGCCAGTGCAGCCTGGTGCTGCAGCACTACGGGTCAGTTTAAAGCCTAACTTGAGCCACAGCTATAGTCAAATCAGCTTAAAGTCCCTGACATATGATGAAGGCTCAGTGAGGGAACAATAGCAGTTACCCCAAGTCTGTTTTATTTTACACTCCACTGTAGCATTTGCACTTTAATTTATCAATGCATTGGTACAAATATCAAACTAATTTTAATTAAATTGGGGCTTTTTTCTAAAGACGTTTAAGCAGTGATTAAAATAAGTAACTTATTGTTCTTAAAGGAGTGTTTATTTACTTAACAATGCAACACAATTATTTTGTTGCCACATCACCACATCAGAACAAGTAGTTACTTATCCAAATAACCATAAAAAATGCTTTAAGGTTCCAAAGAGAAAAGTGGTAATCCCCCTTTAAAAGTGCAGAGAAAGTTATTAGAGAATTCCAGCTCATTGGTTTTTATTCATTCATTTATTATCTCCCACTTTGTCCTCTATTAGGGTCGTGGTGGGGTTCCCCATGCCCATCCAGGGGAGAACATCTCAGGCGCTGGGCAGATAGACCCAGGACAGGGCGCCAATCCATCTCTGGGCACACACTCACTCACACAGACACACTCTATATGGGGCAATTTTGAGAATTAAATTGACTTGATCCATGTTTTTTTGGACTGTGGGAGGAAACCGGAGAACCCGGAGGAAAGCCACGCAGACACGGGGAGAACATGGAAACTCCACCCAGATGGGGATTCGAACCAGGAATCCCTAGCACTGAGAGGCGAACGTGCTAACCACTAAGCCACCGTGCCGCCTCATTGGTTTTTAATTAAACTAAAATCAATTTATAATTTTTATCAAAATATGGATACTCAAAAATAATAACTATTTTTAAAAATCAGCATAAAGACAACAAATTTGAATGCAGCTGAATGAAAGGACGTGAGGATAAGCAGTCGCTCATCAATGTGATATTTACAGCTACTGAATTTTAAATATTTTTGTTATCTTTGTAACAGACATGCAACCATTTATAACTCATTAAAACAGTTTGAAAAAAAGCAGGCTTTTGATTTATGATCTGGTAGAATTCACTTTTACTAATGAAATGCTTCAGATACCTTTTGGTTCAATGAGCCAAGTGATGTTTCAGGCAACGTGAGCATGCTTTATGGACAAAGGCATATAGATGCTCAGGATTATTTAGCCAGTCACGTGTGATTAAACAAACACTCAAACATGTCTTTCTGATTATTGTATCCTGATACACTCCAAAATCTAGCAAAAAGCCTAAAAAGAGTGGAAGATGTTCTAGCCACAAGATTATATCAGTAGATGTGATGGCTAGGTGTCTGTATACTTTTTATAACAAAATAAAAAGTTCCTGATAAGGTGACGTGCAATAAAAGAACCAAACATTTAGAAGCAACACAGAAGTTACCCTCCTCAGTCAAGAATTACTTTTCGGTGCAGAAACTAAGAAACTTTGTTAACGACTTTTAAAAGAATTGACTACATACTAACATTTATACATTTATTACAAATTTTGGCAGCATGCAAGTTATTAGGTTTGCTAGCATAAAACGTATTATAGAGCAGAAAACTTCCTTTTCTGAAAAAACTACAATGCAAATTAAACAAATGTTTCTCTGCGCCTACACACGCACGCACACACACACACACACACCGCCAAGCCACAGGGGCAAACATAATGCTAGCAGTACTACAGAACCTGTTAGATAGTTCATCAGCATGTTGAGTTGGCATCCTGTCAAAACAGCACATACAGGTTTAGACTGAGGCACTGAAGAGGTGAAAAGTTTGTAAATAATAACATAAACCAAAGCGCAACAGCGCCCTCTATTGTTTATATAGATACTGATAAATATAAAATACTTCCTTCTAAAACAAATGGTTCCCAACCTGGGGTTTAAAACCATCCTAGTCACCAAACAAACAGGAGGTGCACAAGGTATCTGAGGTTCTTCGAGCTTGTTGTACAAAATGGAGAAAATGTATTGTTTACATTATATTGTTTAGCTAATTGTTTAGGGGACTTGAAAAGAGTAAAAAATAATAAAGGTATTTATTAAACATCTTGATATAAACATGTTTCATAAAAAAGAACTCAAACAAAAAACAAAATGCTTCATTCATTTGCTCTACGACTGTGATATGTGTGTGTGTGTGTGTGTGTGTGTGTGTGTGGAGGCTGATTGGCAACCATGAGGGTGGTTAGTCATAATAAAAGGTTTGGAATCCCACTATAGATAAAGGTACAACATTAAGGTGATAAGATTAAGTCATATTGATCATTATTAAAAAAAAAAAAAAGAAAAGAAAAGAAAAAAAATCATTTGTAAATGCAAATTAAATGTTTAAAACTAAAATTACTTTATATAAAAAAGTTACTTTTACCTCTATTCTATTATTTTTACCTCATGTGCTGTAATTACAGTTTCCTTACCCACACGACTAGTAGTTTCTAAACAACATTGCAATGGTATTGTACATAAGCAAGTAAGGCTGTTAAAACCCTATACACAGGGAAGAAAACGGCATAAAGAGTCACCTATCTGAAATGTTACCCGAATTATTATAAATATAACATTTTAATGGAACAGTAGATAAAATGTGAAAAGCAACGTAAAACCACAAGTGATAGGGTGCACCCTGTTATTGAATGAGTACAAAATCAATAGTGGACTATACCTGACATATGCTTGTCAATGGAGTTGATAATATTTAAGACCTAATGAACATTATGACAGCAGTTATTATTTAGACTTTCAGCTTCACAAAAGAAAACCCCAACAAATTATTAGATGAAAATACAAGTAAATGAAGTGTGTGTGTGTGTGTGTGTGTGTGTGCAACTGGTATATTTGTAGGGGGTTTGATATTGTTTGTACTTACGGTAGCACCAGAGTGTTCTCAGGGGTCTCATAGTATTCATAGAGTCGGGTTTGCTGTGCATATTGCTCATCGTGTAAAATGGGGAGTTTACGCAGAGCTTTAACCAGGGCATTGGGTTCAGGACACAGCACTGTAAAAGAACAGATGCAGTTAAAGTAACTGCAGTACACACAATAGGAAAAACAATTATGATAAAAGAAAAAATACATAATGAATATATGTACAGTTGTGATCAAATTTATTCAACCCCCAATGCTGCGAAGGGTTTTATGGAATTCAGTGCACATTTGTAATTGTGTTCATAATGAAATCTTACAAGGACTTGTTAAAGAACTAAATGCAACTAAGATAGCATCAATTGTTTTTGTCATAAAGTATTAAATGGCCTTTTTGTGATTTCTTCATTGACACAATTATTCAACCCCTTTACAACTACCACTCATAAGAACAGAGGTTCATTCCAGTGTTTTCAATCAGGTATTGAAAACACCTGTGGATGTCAACGAGCAGCAATCAAGCATGATAAGCACCAATTAGGCAGATTTAAAAGGACTGTGATACTCAGCTCCTTCTAGACATCTACTGGTGTGTTTACAAGCATGGTGAAGGCAAGAGAATGGTCCCAGAAGACAAGAGAAGAGGTTATTGCTCTTCACAAGAATGGCAATGGATATAAAAAGATTGCGAAGTTGTTAAATATTCCAAGAGACACTATCGGAAGTATCATTCGCAAGTTCAAGTTAAAGGGCACAGTGGAAACGTTACCTGGTCGTGGCAGAAAGAAGATCCTGACCGCGACTGCTGTGCGCTACCTGAAGCGTAATGTGGAGAAAAATCCCCGCGTGACTGCTAAGGAACTGAAAAAAGACCTGTCAGATGTGGGCACTGAAGTTTCAGCTCAGACAATAAGGCGCGCACTGCATAACGAAGACCTCCATGCCAGAACTCCCAGGCGCACCCCCTTGCTGACTCCAAAGAACAAGAAAAGTCGACTGCAGTATGCCAAAAGTCATGTGGACAAGCCACAAAGGTTTTGGGACAGTGTACTGTGGTCAGATGAAACTAAATTAGAACTGTTTGGGACAATGGACCAGCGCTATGTTTGGAGGAGGAAGAACCAGGCTTATGAACAAAAGAACACCTTGCCTACTGTGAAGCATGGCGGGGGGTCAATTATGCTTTGGGGCTGTTTTGCTTCTAATGGTACAGGAAAGCTTCAACGTGTGCAGGGTACCATGAATTCCCTTCAGTACCAGGAGATCTTGGAGGAAAATGTGATGGAGTCAGTCACAAACCTGCGGCTTGGGAGACGTTGGACCTTCCAACAGGACAATGATCCGAAGCACACATCCAAGTCCACTAGAGCATGGTTGAACATGAAAGGCTGGAACATTCTAGAGTGGCCATCGCAATCACCAGACTTAAATCCAATTGAGAACCTCTGGTGGGACCTAAAGAAGGCAGTTGCAGTGCGTAAGCCTAAGAATGTGACTGAACTGGAGGCTTTTGCCCATGAAGAATGGGCTAAGATACCCATAGGTCGCTGCAAGACACTTGTGTCAAGCTATGCTTCACGCTTGAAAGCTGTCATAACTGGAAAAGGATGTTGTACTAAGTACTAAAAAATAATGTCACTAGGGGGTTGAATAAAACTGATAATGATGTGAGCACAGTAAAGACATTTGTGGTTATTCCATCATAAATATTATGTTATATTTGTCTAATTTATAAGTGCCTCTTTGATATAATTGTAAATAAGATGACTGAAATGATCCAAATCAATGTCAAACTGGCCAAAACACTTTATTTCAGTGGGGGTTGAATAAATTTGATCACAACTGTATATATTTCAAATAGTAATTGGGTAAACATATACAGTTTTATAGCTCAGGCCTTTCTTATAGCTCTAAAGATTTTTCAAAATGAAGTTGCCGGTACAGAAATTAAGATTAATTTCTTAAAATAAAAAGAAACAAATAAAAACATCTTATCAAAAGTTTAATTGAAAGTGCTCTGATTCAATTTTATATAATTCCATTGTATTATTATGGTACTCTTTACAGCATAGATCAGACATAGAGCAGCGTTACAGAAATTTAAGAATCCAATAAACATAAAAGCAAAAGAAGACAGGGATTGAACACAAAAATATTCAGCATTAAGAGGCCAGAGTACACGTTTAATATCAAACAATAGTTAACAACATGCAAATAAACAAATTATATTATACTATGTGCAATTAGTTTTCACTCATATAATTATATTTATTAATTAAATAAATGTCCAGTAAATACTCAAGAGTGTACACAAAAACTAAGTAACTAATTAAATATATTTTAACCCACTCATCCTAACTGCGGTTACAGAGGTGCCGTAGTCCACCCCCAGTACTCGTACGGGCAAAAGGCTATTTAACTCAACTTCCTTTTAACTAATTTTCAATAAATCTTTTATCACATCCTTTCCATCCCACACACCCAGAGTCATGCATGATGTCTAAAGTGAAGAGTTTAGCACTTCAGTGCATTTCCAAAACAGAACGAGTGGAGTTAAGAGCTTGAGTGTTAGCTTTCAAAGTGTTGACACATTTTAAAGCACAATAAACAAGTAAAACATCTGTATGTACATTTATATAGTACATATGTACAGTGGATATTTATATAAGACCTTACAGTTGAAACCTTAGCCACAAAAATATTTGTGTGTTTACTTCAGTAGCTTTAAAGTTCAGACCCAGTAATTTTCTTAATGAACAAAATAACATTTTAATTTAGTATTAAATTTATTTATTAGTTTGTTTTTACAAAAATATTCCAAAAGCCTGCACATATCATCAACCAAGATAAATAGATGAATCAAATGAATCAAAATCAGCTCATTTTCAAAACTAGCAACAGAATAGAGATGTATGGCCATATAAAAAAAGACAACATTAAATAAACTTTGCATACAATTTTTATTATTATTTATAATTATTTAACATTAATTTCATAATTGGTTTATCATCTTATGAAATTTAACACATTGTGTAATATGTACAAATCAGGAATTTTGCTTTACTAGAACTAGCTAGCACTCTTGCTGTAACTGTTAATGTTTTACCATTATAGGAAAGCAAAAGGGAAGTTCTGGAGTGATGCCTGAACATTTAATCAGCAAGAAAGATTCTCTGGTCATTACCACACTGATCAATATTTGCATGGTTTTCTCAGAATTCAGTAAAATATTGTGAGGGCTTCAATAACAAATTGCATGTAACTGGATACAAAACCAGAAAAAAAAACATACCACAGGAAATTTAAATTAATAAATAAACTATATAAAAATAGAAAAAAAAACATTACAT
Organism: Corydoras sp. C115; assembly: GCA_019802505.1. Classification (NCBI taxonomy): domain Eukaryota; kingdom Metazoa; phylum Chordata; class Actinopteri; order Siluriformes; family Callichthyidae; genus Corydoras; species Corydoras sp. C115. The sequence goes on along the minus strand of JAFMOC010000006.1, from coordinate 8,231,257 downwards.
GTTTTCATTTCACATTTTATAGTAAAGTCAATAGAGTAAAAATCAGTTCGCTAAAAGTGCAGCATACTCACTACTGCTACTGACATATGTAGTTTTTCAAACATTAGATACTTCTTTTAAATTAACAAATACTTTAGTGAAACAGGGCTTTTTAACGAGTGTATGTAACATAACTAAACATGTTTAATAAACATCTATTAATCTAATTGCACTTACACATCATTTGAAAGCTATTTTACAAACTTGTAAAAAAAAAAAAACTGCAACAATGACTGTTACATGACAGTGGAGGCAGATACTTGCGCTTTGAGAAAGATGGAAATGTAATTTTAGATAGCCTTGAAAAAGTTGCAGACAGTATAAATATACACAAAGAAAAAAAAGGTAGTTTGCCAGACCTCACAAACAGGACCTTTAACCAAAAACCAGCCAATGTTACTTATGTAACCAAGAAATGTCATTCCAGGGCTGGTGCCAGCGTTTATATAACATACACTCCGTCACTGTAAAAGCTTTCCACTGTAACTGTACACTTCAGTTTTAGATTTGCCAACTGCTTGAAAATTAATAAATAAATATAAAAGCGCATTTCAATTTACAAGAAGGTACACATGCAAATGCTGGGACACTTTCTATATTAGCAATACAAACTGAAATCTCCAATTTGTTAATTCACTTGAACATTTACCCAACAGACAACAAAACAGCATCGATACAAAGGGTTTTTGACAACAAACTTCATTCTGTTTGTTTAAGACACACTAAACTAGCTGTTACATAGGCATGTTTAATACTGAGCCACATCATCTTTTTAATCAGTTGGAAATTGGGAATACCAAATGTCGCGGTTTTTACAAGTGAATTTCTTGCTCATTCTTGCTTTACCACTTTAATTCTGCAGCCCAGAATTAAAAACATACTAAATGTGTTTAGAAGTAAAATACATCTTATCACATTTCATCGTAGCAAAATCGAGAATCAGTCAAAAACACTTCATCATGATTATTATCATGATACTTCATCTGTTTAGTTTGCAGCATACAATTAATATCGGCCTAATGTGCAGTATATAGTGCTGCTTGAAAATTTGTCAACTAGTTTGTAGTTTAGATGTTTCTTTTGTTTTACCACGATTCTTTTATTTTACCATCACCAGTTTTTGTATATGAAAATGTCAGGTTTATGTTCATTAATTCCATTTACTTGTTTGGAGGAAAATGTGCGAGTTGCAAGCAGACTACATGAAAAATGGAATCAGAGCATTTGCAAAAGTAAATGAACCACAGCTGCACTAGTAAAGTCAATTAGGTAAAAGACATGTGAATGCTCAAGTAATCAGTTAAGCAGACCAATCAAATGACACATCCTTGGGAAAGGTTTTGAGGCACACTGATTTAAAGGGAGAGGAAACCAACCAAACCACTTGTGTCAAGTCATAAAGAACAACATAAAGATCAACAATGCAGGGAGGAAAGGCGACATCTGAAGACATCAGGAAGAATGGTGACTGCTCATAAGTCTGGGGAAAGCTACAAGACTATCTCCAAAAGATTCAAGCTTTATCCATCCACTGTAAGACAAATCGTTTACAAATGGAGGGAACTAAGCATCACTGCAAATCTGCCCAGAACTGGACAGCCATCAAAACTTACACCAAGAAGCACCAGAAAAATAATAATGTAGGTAAAGTCCAAACCACGCATCACCTCTAGGGAGTTGCAGACCTCTGTCAGCATCTGGCTTAAATGTGCATGCCTCTACAATTAGACAAAATGTCAACAGACATGGCATTCATGGGTGGCTTGGTGGTTAGTACATTGGCCTCTCAGCAGGGGGGATTCCAGGTTGGAATGACTTAAGAGAAAGAAGATTCACACAGTCAAAGTCCGGACCTCAATCACATAAAAATGATGTGGCAAAATCTGAAGGGGCGGTACATGCCAGATGGCCCTTTAACCTCTCTCAACTGGCAGAGATCTGTAAGGAGGAGTGAACAAAAATCCCAAAAAGCAGATGTGAGACACTTGTTGTGGTTACAAAAGATGTTTTGTTGACGTAATGACGACAAAGGGTGGTGCCATAAACTACTAACTTAAATAGTTCACATACTTTTGCACTTGGCAGATTTTGCACTTGGCAGAGTCTTTTGAGAGATAAAATACTTTTGTTGAATGATAAAATGAAATGAAAATATGTATCTTTTTTTCTTTGTGTCCCTTATTTGGAAGGTCGGCTTTACAATTTGAGATCTGAATGTTCATTTCATCCATCCATCCATTATCTTCCGCTTTATCCTATATTAGGTTCCCCATGCCCATCCAGGAAAGAATGTTTCGGGCGCTGGGCAGATACACCCAGGGCGCCAATCTATTGCTGGGCACACACTCACTCAGACACACATACATACACACTTTATATGGGGCAATTTGGAGAACTCAATTGACTTGATCCATGTTTTTGGACTGTGGGAGGAAACCGGAGAACCCAGAGGAAACTCACAGGGAGAACCACTAAGCCACCGTGCCGCCTGTTCATATCTTATGATTATTATTTTTCTTTAGAAAACAATGACCATGTTTGGGTGGTTTACAAACTTTCAAGCAGCACTGTTCAGTTCAACTGGTGTAGTATGCCGCATACAATCATTATTGATACATTGTACAATGCATACTGAGCTTTTTTTGTACAATTCTATAAAGTCTTGACTTAGGTGTGACTTTCTACTTCAAGAAAAAAATGTAACCGATCAGGTGAAATTTCTTGTTGTAAATAGATGATTGCATCTTATCAAATGCAATGTAGCAGAATTGAGAATCGCCAAGTCAGTGGCTACTAAAAAAACTTGTTGAACTGCACTGAGATGAAACCTGAGATTATTACCCCTGCACTCTTAAGTTAAGTATGCAGCATACAGTTTATACTGGTGTGATGTACAGTATTGGTATAGTATAATGTATAAAGTACATGCTACTGTAGTAAAAATTAGTTTACACTAGTGCAGCCTTATTGTACACTGTAGCTTACTGTGTACTACTCCAGGCAGTACTGCATATTGTATCAGTGTATACTCTTCACTACCACAATGAATACCTGTATAAATTGCACAAGTGCATACTGCAGTGGTGTACACTGTATGCTACACTGGTAAAACTAAAAGTATAAAGTACAAGTGCAAACTGTACACTTCTCTAGGGTAAACTGCAGTGAATGATATACCAATGAATATTGTACATCACTGTATACTGGACACTGCAATAATAAACGGAGCACTAGTGAATACTGTGACTTACCTAGGGTAAACTACACCAATCTGTGGTGTTTCCTACACCAGTTAATACTGTACACTGCATACTGTAATTTGTCCTAGTTTATACTACACCACTGTATAGTGTTAATACTGGACAGAGCACAAGAGAACATTGTATACAGTTTACTACTTCATATGCTGCAAACTGCAGCTATGAATACAGTACACCGCATTACTGTCAACTGTATACTGATCATCATCATATACTGATTATTATCCAGTATGTATTGCAGTCAGTATATAATCTATGTGATGGATGCTTTTTTTTCCCCCACCAGTTGTATATTGTATAGGGCAACCATCAGCTTTATGATATTGCACAAATTAAACAACTTAAAAATAAACATAAAAACTAAATATAACAATTTAAAATAAAAATAAATATAAAATAAAAACAGAGTATGAAAAAAAACTAAAAGATACAAGTGTAAACAGCCAGTCCAGTGAAGTTATGCAAAAACATATTGAATAAACTTTGCAATGCAAATTGCAGTAAAATCTATACTATTACCACTGATATGTATAGACCGTGTACAATTATATGTAAAATAATACGCTTAGTGCAGTAATAGCTCTTGTGTGTGTAAAATAGATAGATATTGACTTTATAAAAATAGTATATAAAAAGGATATGATATGATACAGTCTGATTAGCTGATATATGGAAATAATGATGTAGTTGTCCATATTTTAGCGTATATATAATTATAAACCCACATGGTTAAATTACCCGTCGTGTTGCATCATTTTAAAGTTTTCTGTCAATTATAAATTTGGTGAGACCTGTACATCAACTTGGCGTGCTGGGAGAACATGTTGCTGGCACAGTTCATGTTGTCAGTACACGACTAGTAGCTACTTATAGTACAATATCGACTACAGCTGGTTTTTTTCCCGCGTAGATTACGTAACGGCATCGGTTTAAAATAAGGAGGTCTAAAATAACCCGAAGCAGCCGCTTGCTTACTGATTACAAACGTAAAGAACAGTGTAGGTGAATAGAGTTACCATCATTGTGGTACATCATCCCAATGGTTCCTCCTGTATTAATTACGAGCACCCGAGCCTCAGAGCTGGGACTCATCTCTATAGACTCTATGCTCTGGCAGCTAGAAATTCTTCTCCATCGACCCGGACTCTTTCTGTAGACAGACGGCTGGGATTGAAAGGCTTCGGTCTGATCAAGTTGATTTAATGTGCTATGGGACAAAGCCCGAGCTAACGAAGTCATTTCAGCAGCAGAGGCTGATCTTCTACACTCTGTATCCGCCATGGTCTCTCATTCACTATAAAGATAGTCAAGGTCTTAAAGGGGAACTAACATATCGAAAGCCATTGGGGCCAAAACGCGTGCGTGTCGGTACACGTGGATGTCCTAATCCCCAGCACGCAGCATATGGAAACCGAATTCTGCCACTAAGAGAAAAATCAATCTCGGAATTCTAATTTTTAATCACAGAGTTCTAAATAAATCATGCGTTCTATATATTTCTTTTAACATTCAAAAATATTTACAGTTTCCAGATCTTATTTGTAATAATACCATATTTAAGAGCAGGGGCGTTTTTAGGGTTTAAAAACATCAGGGGCTTTAGCCCAGATCCCTTATTCCCCCTCTGTCCTCTTTAAACAGTGCCCTTTCATGAATGTATTTATCCATTTTTCAAACTGTTGTTACATTGATTTTGTTTGATCATTTATTAGTTATTCAGTCATTCATTATCTTCCGCTTTTATCCTATATTAGGGTCGCAGGGGGGTTCCCCATGCCCATCCAGGGGAGAACGTTTCAGATACACCCAGGACAGGGCACCAATCTATCGCTGGGCACACACTCACACACACAGACACCCACACAAACACACTCTACATGGGGCAATTTGGAGAACTCAATTCGCTTGACCCATGTTTTTGGACTGTGAGAGGAAACCGGAGAACCTGGAGGAAACCCACGCAGACACGGGGAGAATATGGAAACTCCACCCAGATGGGGATTCGAACCGGGAATCCCTAGTGCTGAGAGGCGAACGTGCTAACCACTAAGCCACCATGCCGCCTTTATTAGTTATATTGGATAAAATTAAATAACATATGAAATATGTCTGTCAGCAGTGGATAGCACATTCAGTTCTAATAAATGATGGTTTTGTCTGAAATTTTTTGAATAAACAAACCTGAGCTTCGTCAGAAAAGTCAGTCAGTCGCAGATGAGACAGATTTAACAAAGTTTTGCTTTAAATACCGTAACTTTTCGACAGTTTGCACCTTCAGAAAAATTCTGACGGTTTATGAAAGCTGAGAAGCTGCTCTTTACAGCCAACATACAGTTATTACAGTAAATTTACTCCCGATAATGGCAAAAAATATCTGTCTCCTCGCACACACACACACACACACACAGAGAGCTTAGAAGCACAAACAGCTGACGGTGACTCCATCGTTCAGTCCCGCTGCTGGAGGAGAGGCGGCCAGAGAAAGCTGCTCTCATTTGATCCGGGGCTACTGACAAAATCAGGTCTAAGGGGAAACGCCCATGTTTAAGAGGATATTAATGATCTACTGTTTATGTTATTTAATGAATTATTAAAAGTTTAAACTGTGTATCAGAACACAGAGTCAACCATAATATAGCGCCCATGGAGCAAACATGGTCAAAGGCCTTGTTTAAGGATCCACATTGGTAACTTCAGTGGGCTCGCGATTTAATGCTACAACCTATAGATTGATATCCTAACACCCTGACCATTGAGCTTCTACTCGTTTGATATGCATTTTTTTTAAAGTGCATACATAAGACTTGGGGTGGCATGTGGTTTAGTGGTTAGCAACCTCCCTGCTCACTCCACGTGGACCCTCTCCAGGCACTCTGGCCTCCCCACCGCTCAAAAGCATGTATTTAAGGTGAAATGGCTGCTTTAAATTGCCCCTATATAAATTACCACATATTGTGTGTGTGTCTGTTTGCGTGTGTGCCCACCAATGGATAGGCACCCTGCCGTGGATTCAACCGCCCAGAGCCTAAACTGGGATAGGCATGGAAACCCACTTTCAACCTTCGTAGAGGACTTTGTGGAAGATAATGAGATGAGATTAGACAAGACACTAGACTTGTTTCACCCATCACCAAATAATGTACATTTTTAACTGTATTTAAAGTGATAGACAGTTTACTTAGTATTATTAATTTTTATTACTAAAATTGTAATATTTTGTTATTTTTTGGGCATGGATTTTGCTACTTTACTGGTCTAACCTAGTAAATCGCGGTATTATATCGTGAAATTTCGGTTTTATTAAACATAACAGTATAAATAATATAGATATTATGCCCAGAGGATACATGCCGCGCCTTTCAGTGTTCTTTGTGTGAAAAAAACATCTACATTAATTTGATAATCCTGAAACAGCACACTTTGTACACTTCTGTACTCCAGATTACCTGAAATCAAATCTAATTTCAAAATGTACAACACCTTGCAATCTATGTCTTTGCCCATTTGAAAGGCTGTCCTGTGTTTTAAAGTAATTAAGCTCGTCATTGTTTAAGTACGTGTTGAATGGTCTTTAGCATCTTTTTGCAGACACTATTGCCTTTGTTGATACTGATGCCGTTGTTTCAAAGTGGTCTGTACGTAACGGTCTAGTCTCAAACGGTTTGTCATTCAACACTCAGTGTGCTTATTACGAGCCCAACCCGCAATCGCTTACACCCTACTTAGGGCACGAGAGGAGGGTGCAAGGAGAATTTTGCGATTTTACTGGTCTAACGTATTAAATCGCGTTATTACATATGTAATTGTTGTTTTATTAATCACAACAAAAATCTACATTAATTTGATAATGCATTGTATTGTGTCCTAAATTGACCGATTTATTTTCACATTTTAAATATAATATTTTTTATACAATTTAAACATTTTTTCGGTTCTACACTGTGTTTTTAACTCACCTTCCTTTGGCTTAAAGTAAATATGTATAGCACCGTTTAAAAGTTTATACGTGTTGAATAGTCTTTAGCATGTTTTTTGCAAACGCTAGATGTCGCTGTTGTTTCAAACAAACCGTATGTAACGGTCTAGTCTCAAACGGTTTGTCATTCAACACTCAGTGTGCTTATTACGAGCCAAACCCGCAATCTTTTACACCCTACTTAGGGCACGAGAGGAGGGTGAAAGGAGAATTTTGCGATTTTACTGGTCTAACGTATTAAATCACGTTATTACATATGTAATTGTTGTTTTATTAATCACAACAGTATAAATAATGTAGATATTATGCCCAGAAGATGAACATGTCACACATTTTTTGTGTTCTTTGTGTAAAAGAATCTACATTAATTTGATAATGTATTGTATTGTGTCCTAAATTGACCGATTTATTTTCACATTTTAAATATAATATTTTTTAATACAATTTAAACATTTTTTCGGTTCTACACTGTGTTTTTAACTCACCTTCCTTTGGCTTAAAGTAAATATGTATAGCACTGTTTAAAAGTTACGTGTTGAATAGTCTTTAGCATGTTTTTTTTCAAACGCTAGATGTAACTGTTGTTTCAAACAAACCGTATGTGACGGTCTAGTCTCAAACGGTTTGTAATACAACACTCAGTGTGCTTATGACGAGCCCAACCCGCAATCTTTTACACCCTACATAGGGCACGAGTGGAGGTTGCAAGGAGAATTTTGCGGTTTTACTGGTCTAACGTATTAAATCGTGTTATTACATTATCTAATTGTTGTTTTATTAATCACAACAGTATAAATAATGTAGATACCATGCCCAGAAGATGAACATGTCACACATTTTTAGTGTTCTTTGTGTAAAAATAAAATCTACATTAATTTGATAATGTATTGTATTGTGTCCTAAATTGACTTAATTTTTTTCAGATTTTAAATATAATAATTTTTAATACAACTTAAACATTTTTTCGGTTCTACACTGTGTTTTTAACTCACCTTCCTTTGGTTTAAAGTAAATATGTATAGCACTGTTTAAAAGTTACGTGTTGAATAGTCTTTAGCATGTTTTTTTGCAAACGCTAGATGTCGCTGTTGCTTCAAACAAACCGTACGTGACGGTCTAGTCTCAAACGGTTTGTCCTAAATTGACCGATTTATTTTCACATTTTAAATACAATATTTTTTTATACAACTTAAACATTTTTTCGGTTCTACACTGTGTTTTTAACTCACCTTCCTTTGGTTTAAAGTAAATATGTATAGCACTGTTTAAAAGTTACGTGTTGAATAGTCTTTAGCATGTTTTTTTGCAAACGCTAGATGTCGCTGTGGCTTCAAACAAACCGTACGTGACGGTCTAGTCTCAAACGGTTTGTGATACAACACTTAGTGTGCTTATGACGAGCCCAACCCGCAATCTTTTACACCCTACATAGGGCACAGGAGGGAGGGTGCAAGGTGCTGCATGAATAAAAGCTGGTCGAAAGTAGGTAGGACGCCGTCAGCGAAAGGAAGTGGCGGAAGAGGACGGGTCACACCTTTCCGGTTTTTCATTCGGCGCTTGTGAGGCGGCTGCTGCGGCTGCTGGTGAGGGGAACGCGGGAGCTGAGGCGGGTGTACAATGGTGGATGGATGAAGGTGAGCCAAACGCGTTTCTTTCGCTTAAATCCGTCTTTTAAACGTTTTCCCGAGCTCTCGCGTGTTGTTTGCTGAATCAGGTGCAGGTGCTTGTTCCTTTTGAGCCCGGGCTGTTCGCTTAGCTTAGCCGTTAGCTGGCTAAAGCGGCTAGCCTGGCTCAGTTGAGCTCGGCTCTCGGGCTGTCTGTCTGTCTGATCCCTCACTCTTCATGTTTCCAGAGGCTCGGCGGGAGCAGCGTGATCACAGCGCGTTTGGATGACCGCTATCGCAGTGGAGACACATGAAGCTTCCCATCTGAAGTCTTTAGAAACTGCCGGCGAGAGGAAGTGATCTCCAGCGAAGGCCGGATTTCAGATCTGACTGAAACCAGTGACAGAGACCCAACCGAGCGAAAGTATTAAGCACCGTGCCAAGCTGCTTTTAATACCCACTGATCTAAAGTGTATCCGAGAGCACGAGAGCGGAAGAGACATTTATAATTACACGCCTGGACCCTACAGTGAATAAGCTCATCCCTTTAACCTTGAGCACTTTTAATATTAAGGGGAACGTTGATCAAGTATAATACGATTACTAAATATGAACCTTCTGACAGGACTTGGCCTGTTTACTTAGTCTGTCTTTCTGCTCATTCTGTTGGGAACGTACACTGTTTGTTCAGAGTTCCTATTGATTGAGTAGCAACTTTTTGTGACCTTTTAGTCGTTCAGCCCCTGGATTCCGATACAGTTGCATGTTGAGTGGAGTTTCTCTGAGGCCTGAGGAAATTTATGAACTGTTGGAAAGATGGGGAAGATGCTATCAAAGATTTTTGGTAACAAGGAGATGAGGATATTGATGTTGGGCCTGGATGCAGCAGGAAAGACCACCATCCTTTACAAACTGAAACTGGGTCAGTCGGTGACCACGATTCCCACGGTGGGCTTCAACGTGGAGACGGTAACCTACAAGAATGTCAAGTTCAACGTGTGGGACGTGGGAGGCCAGGACAAGATCCGCCCCCTGTGGCGTCACTATTACACCGGCACGCAGGGTCTGATCTTCGTGGTGGATTGCGCCGACAGGGATCGAATCGACGAGGCACGGCAGGAGCTGCATCGCATCATCAATGACCGTGAGATGCGGGATGCCATCATTCTGATCTTCGCAAACAAGCAGGACCTGCCCGATGCCATGAAGCCACATGAGATCCAGGAGAAGCTTGGACTCACACGCATCAGAGACCGCAACTGGTACGTGCAGCCATCGTGTGCCACCACAGGCGATGGGCTGTACGAGGGTTTAACATGGCTGACCTCTAATTACAAATCTTAATGACCGCTCGCTTTGGTCTGGACTCTATAGTTAGGAAAAAAAATGACAATAAACCAGGAGGAATACAATTAACAATGGTCTCTGATCAGTATCAGCTGAAAACCTTGAATTATATTTTCATTTATTTTTTTGATTGTTGAAATGACCCATTATAGTTTATAATTTATCGCTTGGAATGAGATTGGGTTTGGCTTGCTCTTTACTTTTCAGTGTTTTGTGGCCTGAAGATTATAGACTTGCTTGACATGACATGGCAAAGCATTTCCTAATTTCACCTGAATTTAGATTCTCTATTTTTTCCTGAATGATGTAGGTTTTGTATTTCTGTTTTCTTTCTTCATTGGATTATTTTTTTGTGTTAAAAGCTTTGACTTCTGGACCCTTGTCTGTTGTCTGTGTTTCTTGCGTCTGTGTGGAAAAAAAAACAAACAAACAAGAGGATCCATTTTCAGCAGATGATTTCTGGTGATCTATTGAACCAGTTTATACCAAAATGTATCAGAACCTGCCCTGCATCTACAGTGAAGGACTTTTGTACTGATAGTGTCAAAGAGGTTGCAACAGACATGATGGCAGACAGCAGGATGGTTTAAAATATACAGTTATGTTGATGTCGCAGGCATCGCACGCTACATAATCTGTACATGAGCCCATAAGAATATGCAAGTCTATGACATTTTCCTCTAAAAAAGAGCACATGACTTTCATACATTCATTTACTGCTCACGAATTGACGTGTCACATCACATGGTGCTGAACACTGGGATTAACCCAAAACATCGGGGTGGGGAAAGTAAGTGAATGCCTTTTTGTAATTCATTGGGGTGTTTTCTTTTTTTTTCCTCTCAAACCCAGTCAACTCAGTTCTTGTTTGCAGTCATGTCGCCAGATTGTGTTTTGTCATCTTTCCATTGTCGGTGCTTGCATCTGAATGGACTGAACTTCCCATTTTATTGGAAAGAAAGCTTTCGTATGGCTCATTTTCTCCCGTTGCTCTGCTCATTTAGAAAAAAAAAGACATGTACAGAAACGTATTGTAATTGTAACAACCAATTAAACATTTTAAAGATTTAACTTTTCTTATTTTGCGCCATTTGCGTCAGTGTGAGTCATTTGTGACTCATCGGGAGTTTTTTAAAACCTGAAATTGCTCATGGTGAAATCAGGTTGTTATAATACCAGAAATTTGGCTTTGATGCCAAGTTCAATGATTTTTATTCGAAAAACTATTTTTTTTAAGGTATTTCTGTGATCTAAATATAAAATATAAAACAAGCAGGATCAGTTGCTGATTGTGAGCACACGGTTCAAAGTGGTTGGGGTTAGAGGGCTTTGGCAGTGTCACGAGAAAAACTGCATGAATTGCAAATCTAAAATGTTGTTCAGTCATTGAACTTAAAAGCAGAAAGTTAACATGGTCATGATTTCATACAACAGTGCATGATTTTTGGGGGGGAGAGGGGGAATGAACATCTTTCCCAAAAATGAAATAATGATGACTTTTAAAGCTTTCACATAACTTTGCACTTCAGGTCAAGTCATGTCTGCATGCCACTGTTTTTCTTCTAGCTTGTTTTGGTTTGTGTATTGTATCTGAACAGTTGCGTCTGCTCATGACTTAACAGAAATATTGCTTAGCACAGTGGAATCCAAGCTGGAATGTAAAGAATGCAGGTTAAGTTTAATATTTGACTTCGCTATCCTCTAACCTTCAGGGGAAAATACACAGACAATAGATAAGCTTCAGCAGCGGCGTTCCAACTATTTTGCTTCGTGTGTGAAGGAGTTAGAGTTGAGGGACTTTGCTACCTCCGCAAGTCATCGGTTTTTAGTGTTTTTTGCCGAACTAAGCATTCTCCCACCATATAGCCCTTTTTTTAAAAACAGGATGCTTTGCTCTTAGGCCCCAATGACTGCACAGCTGCTAAACTGCTTTACATAGAGAGACCTGGTAGCAAGCTGCTATTGTGCAGCACATATGTTTATTCTACTGCTGACACAGCTGTTGATGCCAAGTGCAGTTCGGACTTGTTGAGCCATTCACCATTACATTTATGAACGACCCGGTTGCCTCATTATCTCAACGTAACATAAGGCAGCAGTTGAAATCTACTTTTCTGTGATGTTTCTGACTCTTGTCATGTAGTGTAATTAGTAGGAAGTAATTAAACTAATTTGCAGTCCCTACTGTCTTTTGGTTTACTGCATGACCTGCCATACTGCAGTCAGCTTCCCCCTAAGGGCAAAGTGTGCTTGTGCAACAGACAACAATCGGCTCATTGTGCGGTGAATTTCGGCTCAAACTAAACATCAGCTGAATAGAAACTGTACCTGTTGGTTTTTCATTCTGTAATGAACCAAATGGCTAACCTAATACGTGTAGAGTAAGGTGATCCTGGGGTGTCATGGTTGTCTTGCCTCATGTATTTTAGAATGTTTTCATATATGCTGGGAAATTGTGTATCCAGGTTGTTACAGGCACTAATCCATGTTGCTGATAACCGTTGGTTATTGGCGGATGGAGTGTGTGACTGAAAGCAGTTGTGATCGAGTCTACTTTTTATTTTCCACAGGTGGCATAGAAGGCTTGGTAGTGAGAGGAAGTGTGACAATGACTTTCCACGCAGGGCCATGCACGAAAAATGTTTCACTTCTACTTTGTTCAGCCACAAGTGCAATTGTCACAGCACAAGCCTTTTGGTCCTCAGCAACAATCTTTAACAAGGAAGGGAGGGGAGGGGCGGTTCATGATTTATTTTTTTGTTTAGTGCTTTTTTTTTTTTTTTCTTTCCTAGGAAGGGATGAATAAATCATTTTGTTGCATAGGATTGTCTGGTCTGCAGGTGTTCTATTTCTTTTAGTCTGGATTCACAAAAGACATTAAAAGGGAATTGTCTTATTCTCTGTTGATTTAAACATTATACTGTTTTATATCAAACACAACACTTAGCAGAGTAAACAAACAACTGTGCCAGATCTCACAGCCATAAGGGCACTGCTCCAATTCCCTTTCACACCTCCAGGGCTTAGTACATTGTGGGTGTGCATTTTAAAAAGCTCTCGTCACTATTTGGGACAAAGCCGCTTGATTTCAATTTGATCATCTTGATAAATTAATTAGTATGTTGGCCTAAATTGTATTTAGAGAGTGATGGAAGGACATGTTAATGAATTGTGTGTTGGCTATTTAATTGATTTGGTTCTCCACCTTATTTTACTCTGTGCTACTTTGCTGTCATTTCTCCAAGTATCAGGTTTAAAATAATCAGTTTAATCAGGGAGGATTGGCAAAACAACCCCTCCCCCTCTTCCATACCACACTATTCTTTTACCATAGATCAGGCTAAAGGTGGAAAAACTGGTGTGCTTCATTTGAATTTTGTTATCTTGGTCCCAGTTTGATATTTAAATTTGAGCTTTCTTCACACTCCCCTAGATACTTGATCAACACGACTGAAAACTGTTTCTATTTATTGGCACCTTTTTTATTGGTAGTACATCAGACGCACTACTTGCAGAATCAAGTAAAATAAATCAGTTTAATATCATTAAACTAAATAATCTAAAAATTTTTTGGGGGGGGTCTAGTTTTCAAAGTGGCACCTGAAAGATGGTGCTCGGACTTAGTTTTAGTTTGCTGTTTCTCTTAAAGTAATTACTGAATGTAGTTTGTTGCTTGGATATGCTGATGTATCGATGCAAATGTTAAAGCCAGTGAAAAAAAAATAAGCGAGTTATAAAGTCTGGGGCCTGACTAAGTTCCCATAGCCTAAAAATGCCAAATATAATGGTGTGCAAACATGCTTCACATTGTGATTTGTGCTGTGCAAAATTCAGTTTGACCACGCATGCGCATAACTTGTTACATCCCTGTTTGTAGCAGTGCTTTCTACATATATGGCCCCATCTTAAAAAGTTTCTTTTGAGTAGTATCTTCAACATTATCTCTTCAGTATCTTCTGGAAAGTATACTTTAAAAGACTTATAATTGGATAATCAGCATGTAATTTCAACGTACTTATGTATACCAATGTATTTCGTTAGCTAATTATTGCGATTAAAGCTTATTTTAGCTCCCACAGTAATTGCTCTGAACATTTTTGTGCCCTTGCAGCAATTTAGTTTTGAGCAAACATGTTAACTTCTTTCATCACGGTGCCTCTGCCTGTAACAGTTGGATCATATTTTTATAATCAGATATTAAGAAGTACCATTTAAGATGCAACCTTTTAGACTCTTTGTTTCTTTTGATTTTCAAAGGTGTGGCCTATCAGCTTGTAACCGTTCTAAGTCAGGAAGTGGTGGCTGTGGTCAGACTTAGCTGTTTGAGAAAAGGGTGGAGTTAATGTGACTGAGGGCTTTTTTTTTTCATCTCTCAAAATACCAATCATGATAAGTAATAATAGCAGTGGTGCTTGCGCTGCTCTTGAAAATGTATTCAAGAAAATTCAGTGGCTTTTAAAAGCACTGTATCAAATATCCAGGAGATGTAGAACTCCTAAAACCAGATTCAATTACTATATACATTAAATATAGAGCTAACTGTCGGTTGAGCAAATGGGCAAATTTTAAAACCACATATTAACCAACAGTTTTAATGTTGGTATGGCCCAAAAACCATGAATATTTGAAACTGCAAAACCAGAAAAAGCTGGTAAGTTAAAAATCGTGTCCTATCTCAGTGTGCATGATATAACGACCTTATTGTAAGGCATTTATGATTTGTTTAATCAAAATATACTACAACGTACTAAAGCACAAAACCAGTTTGGTGTACCACTATGAAAATCATATATATTTGTTTTAAAGTTGTCAGTGGAAATCCTTGACCTTGAATTTTATCATTTTAAGCTTGTCAAATTATTTAAAAGAAATCCATGATGCTACAGCTGTAAGATTTCCACGTTACAAGACCCCTGACATCACAGCTGGCAGTGTATGATAAATATATTTGTTTGTGCCTTCATTAACTTAAACTACGGTGCTTATCTTAAATCCTTAAAAATGTGAGGTGTTTGTATACATTATCCTGAAAAAGTGTTCAGTTGTTAGAATTACTGTTATAAAACAAGTTAAAGTTTTAAATAGTAATAATAAAGGATATTATTTTTATTTATATTATTTTATACAACATTGTTTTTATTTGACCCACTAAAAGAAAGAAAGAAATAAAGTGTTTACTTTAATGTGTATGGGTATTTATACAGGATGAACCATTTCACATTATAACAGTACAATTTGCATATATTATCCAAGATTTGAATTAATTATGCCATTGTTTGCAAATGTGAATTTAAATAACAATGTTCACTAATAAAATGTCTTAATTCCAGTTTACTTTTTCATTAGGTGACTTGAAGTGGTGATTGTTAAAATCAGTCATTTGACTGTCTAAGTTTGAATTCTGTCTGTTTTTTTTTTTTTTTGTTAATTACTTTTTGCAGATGTATGATATCCATGTTTATGTACTTTTAGTTTAATGCTGTTAAAGGGACATGATCTCCACATAATCTAGGCAACTCGTCCTGGAAAATGAAGGATTTACAAATTCTCCACATCACTCAACATACTTTATTTCGAACTGCATTCGTCCCATCAAAGTCTGGTTTTAATTTAAGTGGATAAAGCCAACTAAAATTCACTATTGGAAAACAGAACTTAGCAATGTGATCCATGTGACTGATGGAAATAGTTTTCCCTGTATGAATGAGAACATCAGCTTGTGCTGAAATGATGAGTTCACACTTGTTTGTAGTATAATGGAGGGATGAATCAGATCTCTCCCAGCTGCACAATGAAGGCAGGGAATAGACTCTGTGGAGGCACGGTGGAGGAGTGCTTCAGATCTCTCATTAAATTGGATTAAACATGACAGAGGTGCTGTTTATTGTTCCACCAACTCTGCTTTAAGGCCATAGAGTAGATCGCGTGATGGGTAGGCTGTGTTTTTGGCTAACACTGGATTAGTTTGATTTGAGTTTTCCCAGCTGGGCTTCAAATTTAAGGTACTACGTTATTTAAAAAGCACATTTAGGTATAATGACACAATAATAGACTTGCGTTGTCTCCGTTGGTGCATTTGAATGAAGGTGTGGCCCTACAAGAAACCCTATCAAATAGCACCGTGGAAAAGAGTTAATCAGTTAGGCTTTAGGTTGCGTTATGGTGGTTTCTGACCGACAGGTTTGGTTTCAGGAGGAAGTGCAGAAATGTCATTTAAACATTAGTTTTTGTGCTATGTGATCTATTGTGCTGATTAATGGCTGAATTTCTGGAGCGACTGTAGGCGTTTTGTACTGTTTGCATTCCTTAACTCGACCTTGACTGCACTCGGTTGTGCATATGCTTTGGGGTGATGCTAGAAATGGAGGTTGGAGTAATAGAAAAGTAATAACCCTGGGGAGGAGTGCAAATGGTCAGAGGTCACCAGCTCATACTGATAGCAAAGATGTAATAGAAACCACAGTGGGAATCTCTAGTTTCTCTTTGTGTATTAACAAAATCAAGTTATCCTTTTTTCAGAACATGGCATAGTTTTTGATAGCTATAAAAGTATATTCGTATAAATATACATTGTCACTATGTTGACTATGTAACATAACCCCCCTCCCTTGCTCATTGCCTCCCTTTTGCCTCAGAGTCCTCTAGTCCTTTTTTCCACACTGTATAAACTGGTAGATGAAAGCACTATTTTGGCTGAATAATAGTCAGGCTGACTGCTGGAAAAAGGGAAGTGCTTCAAAACTAACAGACTAACCTCCACCCACATGTGCAATCGCTTTTTCATCTGTTTATGACCCTTGGCCTGCACTTGGAACTGATGTTGAATGGATGCACATTCCTCAGGGAATATCTGGAATTCTGATGCTGGATTTCCTGAGGGAAAGAGGTCAAAGGAAAGAAAATGAATGGTGAAAAGGGAGGTAGTTACAGGGTTTGGAAGCTGACGTATTGCTTTCATAGCTATAGGTTAACAGTGTTTTTTTTTTAGGCAGTGAAACTTAGTTGATGATTCATGGCTCCTCCCAGTTGGGTGCTTGACACAATAAAACCATATGCTTGTTACTTAACCTGAATTGCAGCTACTGCAGTAAAGGTCCTGTGTCTGACTAAACTGGCCAGAATGCTTCTCCACAGTGTTCTCTCTGGGTAGGGCTGTCAGTCTGGAAGTTTTTATGTGGTTACTCACACTGGATAAAGGGTGTGACGTGCAATGTGCATTCACTGGAATCCCTGTTTGGTTTATCCGTTGCTGAGGGAACCATACTCTGACATGAGCAACGCACTTTACTTTTTCAGTAATTTACAGTTAGCATTGTGGGTAACATGCCACAGGTGGAGAGAATTAGAAAAATCTATCTAATTATCCATGGGTGGGTTGCCCAGCCAACATGAACCAGGGCAAGTGCAAACTGTGTGTTCCGTGGATGTATGAGCAACTTTATATATATATATATATATATATATATATATATATATATAAAAGTATATATATATATATATATATTTCATATATATATAGTTGCAAGGCGGCTTAGTGGTTAGCACGTTCGCCTCTCAGCGCTAAAGATTCCCGGTTCGTTTGCCAGTGCTAATGAAACTCAAAAGGGCCCCATCTGGGTAGAGTTTCCTTGTTCTCCCCGTGTCCGCGTGGGTTTCCTCCGGGTTCTCCGGTTTCCTCCCACAGTCCAAAAACATGGATCAAGTCAATTGAGATCTCCAAATTGCCCCATGTAGAGTGTGTGTGTGTGAGTGCCCAGCAATAGGTTGGCGCCCTGTTCTGGGTGTATCTGCCCAGCGCCCGAAACGTTCTCCCCTGGATGGGCATGGGGAACCCCACCGCGACCCTAATAGAGGATAAAGCGGAAGATAATGAATATATAGTTGCTCATACATCCACGGAACACACAGTTTGCACTTGCCCTGGTTCATGGTCTTTATATATATAATTTCCTTTCTTTATATATAAATATAATTTCCTTTCTTTATATATAAATTAAAAAATAAATGACCCTGTCTATACTATATACAGTACTGGTCAAGAGTTTGGACACACCTTCTTTTTCGCCACTTATTGTCCATTATATCAGTTACACTTCAAACCACTTTGTAGTTCTACAATCACATCCATCTGTTTGTGGACTACAGTACATACAGTTTTGTCCTCTTTACTCAGTTCTCTAAATAGTCAGGACCCCAAAAAGTAGCACCACAGAGCAGGTGCATTATTCCTATTCCAGCAGTGTCACTGCAGAACTGACAATAAACAATACACAATACAAATTATACATGTTCTATGATTCTTCTGACCAATAGAGAACAGAGAATCATCAAGGGGACTAACAAAAAAAGAAAACAGATATATTACAATCTGTTCATGTCAAACTACAAAGTTGGGGCTGCTATAATTTGCAGGTATCTTTTCAGAACCAAGAGGCCTATATCAGGCACCTGGGTACTACTTTTTTATGTTACATTTCATTAAGTCACTTTGCAGAGACTTTTAGACCAAAGTGACTTTTAAGTATCTTTAAGTGTCAAGGGTCAGCCATTACACTGCACCCCTGGAGTAATGAGGGTTAAGGGCCTTTTGCTGAAGGATCCATACTGGTGAATTTAGCTGCATATAGTATTTGCACCCACAACCTTTAGAATAATAGGTCAATACCTTAACCACTGAGAAACCTGAGTCTCATATTTAATGGGTACACAGAAACTAGCTCTTGAATTTATTTAGTTCTCAATCTCATCTGTGATTTGTTCTCAAATTAGTCCTTAGATCCATTTGGTTCTAAAGTGCCTCTTCATAGTGTATCATATACTGCATTAATTTTTTTAAATAGATATCAACAGTTTGTAATATATTTTGTTTACTCTCCAGCTGTGCCATGGTGCTTGTGAAATCCGACAGCATTGTTGGTGTACACACAGTTTTAAACACTCACCCAGTGGATTAGGTCAAATAATGTCATCTGTTGCCCAAAAACACATACTTGCTAACCACTGTATAACCTCGACTCGATGGTGATAATCTAGTAAGAATAGTTGAGCTCCGGGATTCTTACTTTAATTCTTTTGTTGTGCAAACACTTTAGTTAAGAAGTCATTTGGATTACTTGATGGACTTTTTAATTGCAAGATAAAATGAATGCAAATCATTCTCACGCTAAAATCTTACTGCTCATTCCTGTAGCCTTGGGCTACGTGCTCTCTCTTTGGTGCTGTAGCAATAATTGTCCTTCTCTCATAAACACAACATGCCATTGCTCTTCATTTGACACAGGAAGTGGTTTATAGTTGGTGCTCTTCCTGTTGTGGTTCAAAACCTTGAATGGAGCCATCTGTGTTCACCGAATCCCTTCAGCATGCTGTAGTTCAGTTTGCTTATTTGCACACTCTTTAAAATAAAGATCCCAGAAAAGATTCTTTGAAGTGAAGCCATGAAGGATCCTTTTTTAGACTCTGTAATAAAGCTCCTGTCAGTGGAGGTTTTATTTTTTTATTTTTTTGCAGATAATCAGGTGTTTTAGCCTTAATGTTATTAATCACAAAAAATACCTTCCTCATAAATGCATCTCTGTGGTGAGAAACACTACTTCTGTTCTGTCTTCTTCTTTTCTGTTCCAAAAAAAGCCAGAGAAAAATACTTTAGAGAACTAAAATGGTAATCACACTAAAAAGCCTAATATAAGCACATATAACAAATCTGTGTTTGCATTAATATGTTAATTTATTAATTAATTCTAATGTTAAGACAGTTCTGCTGAGTGCAACCCGCTTGATGTGCATAGAGAGAGAAATCTGTGATTTAGCTGTCCCATTGATGTAGAAGTCGTAAAAGGTCTGGAACATTACCTATATCATTTTATCTTCGAGCGGTACAGGGGCATAGTTTTTAGCAAGTTTGCCTCCCAGCGCTGGGACTTGCAGGTTCGGATCCCGATCTGGTTGGAATTTCCATGTTCACATTGATTATCACTGGATTCTCCGGTTTCCTCGCACAGTCCAAAAATGTGTTGGAAGGGCGTGAGGACCGGAGAGGAAATTTGTCACACATAGGAACAATCTTTATTCGCACTGTATTTATGGTACTGATGGTATTGCTTAAAGTCCCACTGCTGTCATTCGATCTCTCTCCCTGCTGCATAAGATGTTACATCTTATGAAGGATGCACATGTTCATCAGACAGAGCTGGTCAGGTGCGCTAATTGCTTCTAATCAAAGTCCATCGCCGACAGCTCCGCCATTCCTCCCCAAGCACTGCTGTGCTAGATTGCGAGTGTGTGCCCAGCGATGGATTGGCCCCAATCCTGGGTGTATTTAAGGATTAGGATTAATCAGATGATAATGAAATAAGATGAGATTTTATTAATAAAACTGGATCTTTAATGTGCCCAGTGCTGCCACTTCCTGTTCACCATACATCTCAAAAATATAAATTTAATATACAGCCCTAAAGTTACACTTGTAAGCATTCTGTCTGTGAATGTGCACACAAATGCAACAAGAGCTGATTTATACTTGCTGTACAATGCCAATAGTCTTCCACAAAGCTCACAGTAGGAACAGCTGCAGCAGACAGGGATAAAGGACAGCTTGGCTCTTTGCTCTCTTGCTGAGCGTGCAAATGGAGCGAGATCCGGCTGGAAGCAATTGTTTTCAATATGATATTGAAATGCTTGACCATTTTAGGCAGAGATTTGAGTAAGGGGCTGTCTGTTGCCAAGCACTGTTGAAGAGTGTGTGCTCATTGAAAGCTCATTCTCAGTGAGTAGTGGTCTTTAGTAGTGGTGAACTACTTTTCTTTAACATCAATTTTGTTAAATGATCTGAAGAAAAGATCTTAACTTTCTAAGAAATTAATAATAATTGAGCTTTTATAGGGTCTGCGCAGAATTGTGATTTCACACTATTATTTGAAAATGAGTGGTCAACAGTACAGAAACATAACTCATTGGTTTTCTAAAAATGTGGGTTTAATTATAACAGGGCAAATGTCACATGAACAGTCACGGCTGACCAGTGGAAATACACAAAGAGAAAATCACACATCAGCCTGCTGGTTTCTGTCACTTTAGTTGAGTAGAACAGCTTTAACATGTTTGGCTTGGAACACAGTACTCAATGCTTTCACAACAGTTAAAGTACTTTTAATTTAAAATTTTAAATAGTGCCAAATATAAATATATATATATATATATATATATATATATATATATATATATATATATATATATATATATATATATATATATATATATATATATAGTGCCAATTAATTATGTAATTAGAAATTACACCTTTAATACAAACAACATTAGACTCCTGTACCCTCTACAGTACATATAATTTGTGAGGACAGTCACTGAACAGAAGGACATGGCTTATATTTAGTTTTGATTATGTTTTGATTACTTTTCAAGGTGCATTAAAGATGCTATGCAATGTCTAAGTAATTAATTAATTAACTAATTGTAGTTGTCCGCTATTTAAAATCAATTAGTTTGAGTGTTTTGGGAGGATATAGAAGTCAAAAAGGTCTTTTGTGGACATTTCTTTTGTATACTGAATGTAATCTAAAATTAGTTTATTTATTTAAACCCTAAATTTACAGACAAAATCATTTTCAGTGTTTTCCATGATATACTTAATTTAATTATTAAATTTAAACAAATTTAGAAAGTGATGCCTGTAACACACTCGAAGAAGTCAGGACATGAGGCAATATGGGATTAAAAAAAGATGTTCTGGAAGGTTCCACAATTAGTTGTGTAACTGGTACCAGCTGAGGTCAAGACTGAATATGAATGAAGCATTCACCAAGACTTAGTCTTTGTGAGCTAGGACGGGTCATAGTTCACCACATTGTGCCAAACTTCATAAAAGAATTGTCAGTCAGTTCAAAGTGTTTTGCAAGGTCTCTCTGCAGCTCACGATATGAAATGATTCAGGGAATTTAGCACAATCTCAATCTCTGTATAAAGGCCAAAGGTAGATGTTCCTTTACAATGAAAATAATGACAAGTTACAGATCCAAACCTATTTATAGACATCGATAAAAGGATATTGTAATATTTAAACTGGCCTCCCCAAAACTGTGGACTCAATAATGGATGCATATTATTGTCTAATATTGTGAGAAAATAATAATAGGCATAATCTAAACCATGAAAAACAGGAGGGATGCTCATGAAGTTTAATTATTATGAGACGTGTCCACATAATGTATTCAAATATGTTTTACATGTTGCAGTATAGGTTTATATTTAGTGCAGCAGGCAGAACCTTACAGAAACAAATTGCTATTAATGCAATAATTTGAATTTTTAGTGTTAAATGATTGTGACCCAAATGTATGTTAATAAAACTTTTAATGACATCTTACTGTACATCATTCTAAAATACTCTCATAATGTTATAGAACTGCTTAAATTCGTAGCAATTTTTTAAATTCCCTAATTAACGTTTCAGATAAATTACAATAGATAACAATGTAGTACATGTGGAAATTTGAGACCCACAATAAATTGCAGAGTAACACTACTGTATGTAAGTGCTGTGTAATCCACACATCACTGAGTTCTTCCATGAAATGTTTCAAAATATTACAAAGCTTTTATTTTACTAAACAGTAAAAAAGTAGTTGAATCTGGTGATTAGTCAAATTATTGCAATTTCATATCTTTACAAAGGGTTTGGAACAGTGTTAAACACTCATCTAAAGGTCCAGAGCTTACTGTTGTATTGTTTTTATATTTTGTATTTATTAATTTAATATCCAAAGAGGGCGGGTGGCTTATTGGTTAGCACATTCGCCTCTTAGCACTAGGGATTCCCGGTTCAAATCCCCATCTGGGTGGAGTTTTCATGTTCTCCCCGTGTCCGCGTGGGTGTCCTCCGGGTTCTCCGGTTTCCTCCCACAGTCCAAACACATGAATCAAGTCAATTGAGTTCTCCAAATTGCCCAATATAGAGTGTGTATGTGTGCGCGTGAGTGAGTGTGTGCCCTGCGATAGATTGGTGCCCTGTCCTGGGTGTATCTGCCCAGCGCCCAAAACGTTCTCCCCTGGATGGGCATGGGGAACCCCCCCCGCGACCCCAATATAGGATAAAGCGTTAGATAATGGATGGATGGATATCCAAAGAAACGTTCTACTGTATCTACTGTCTTATGTTATTCATTCAATCATTATCGTCTGATTAATTCTCTACTAGGGTCATGGGTCCCAATTGCCCATCCAGGCTAGAATGTTTCGGGCACTGAGCAGATACACCCAAGGGCCCAGTCTATCACTGGGTGCACATGCACACTCTTTCTCTTTTATCACACAATTACTCTGGGAGGAAACCACAGAACATGGAGGAAACCCATGTGGTCATGGGGAGAACATAGAAACTTCACCTAGATTGGGATTCGAACCTGGACCCTCCTGCGCTGAGAGGCGAACATGCTAAACACTAAGCCACATTTTTACATTTACTAAACTGCCTATTCAATGTGTTTACACTCCCCGCCATGAAGCTCAGAATTTGATCTGTTCTAGACAGTTACTGAGTATATTACTGAGTATAACGTTAAATTTCTTAATACTTCTCATTTCATTGAAAATTCTGTGTTACTGCACAAAGGTTGAGGAAACTAAAGACTTTTGGAGAAGTCTGGCTGAACTCATGAACCTCAAAGGTAGTAAATCACCTCGACAGTCTGCTTGCTCACTGAACCAAACATTCATTCATTCATTATCTCCCGCTTTATCCTCTATTAGGGTCGCAGTGGGGTTCCCCATGCCCATCCAGGGGAGAACGTTTCGGGCGCTGGGTAGATAGACCCAGGACAGGGCGCCAATCCATCGCTGGGCACACACTCACTCATACATACACTCTATATGGGGCAATTTGGAGAATTCAATTGACTTGATCCATGTTTTTGGACTGTGGGAGGAAACCGGAGAACTCGGAGGAAACCCACGCGGACACGGGGAGAACATGGAAACACCACCCAGATGGGGATTCGAACCGGGAATCCTTAGCGCTGAGAGGCGAACGTGCTAACCACTAAACCACCGAGCCGCCCTGAACCAAACAATTTTTCTATTTCTTTTTTAAACTTTTGTAAACTTAGTGAATTTGCTCACAGCCACCTTATTTAGCAAAGTTGCTAAATAATGTGTCTGCTAATGATCATGAGAGAGCAGTTCATTCATACATATTCAATCACATATCAGTTATGATGGGTGCTCTCTTGGTGGGCTCACAGGGTGAGAGACCCTGAAACACTCTGGAAAGGTTACTCATTAACTGAAATTAAATATCTAATTTAGAAATTCTGTAGAATGAATGACAGTTGTCTTGTCTTCTTGTTGTCTTTGAGTCTTTTGCTTTTTTCAAAAAAGTGCAAATATTTGACTTGGCACTGTTTTGCACATGATGCCTTTTGTAATGCAACCCCCTCCTATGTATCTGGGTTGTGGACCAGCACTATATGTGCACCAACACATACACTCCAATAAAAAGACAATTTAGTAAACCAGTTTACCTGTCAGCATGCTTTTGGAAACCAGAAACATCTGTGAAAACCCTTGCAAACAGGCATGGAGGGGACCTGCATTTGCCCCATTTGGGAATCAATCCCAGTACCTTTTTTGCTGTAAAGGCTAACTACCGCACTACCTTATAAGAAAATCGAAATATAATTAGCAGAAACCTCTATTCATTGAAACTTGATCTGTTGTCTGGACATGTAGAGCTCAATTACCTTATTGCTTGTTCAAGGGTCAACAGCTATGATCACTGGGACTCAAATGTTCATGTAATCAGTACTGCCCCTAGGAAAGGCGTATCACTGGGAAAACAGTATAATGCAGTTTATTTGAATAGTAAATGAAATAGGAATTTAAATATTTGGATAAACTGTTTATTTTCAACATGACTTGAGGATCAGAGTTCTTTAAATTATGTATTTTTTTAGAACACTAACATACACTACCCCATGTTTTTTAATCCTGTAAAATCTCTCATCTCATCTCATTATCTTCTGCCTAATCTTCTACTAGGGAGGAGAATGTTTTGGGCACTCGGCAAATACACCCAGGACAGGGCACCAATCCATCGCTGGGCACAAACTCACTCACACATACTGTAGGGGCAATTTGGAGCAGCCAATTTACCTTGAATCCATTTTTTGGAATGTGGGAGAAAACCAGAGAACATGCAAAAAAAAAGTGTACATGGGAAAACATGGAAACTCCACCCAGATCGGGATTCGAACCTGGATCCCCAGTGCTGAGAGGTGGATGTGCTAACCACTAAGCCATTGTGCCGTCCTAAAAATGAAAGTGAATTGAATAAATAGCCTCAGCCTAGAATAAACACCGACAATGTAAATAATGCCTTTTATCTTTCTGGGTATATGTACTTGCTGCTTAGATCACTTAGTCAGTGCTACTGTACAAAGTGAAGGGCTGTTTGGAATGCCACATTCCTCTGCAGACTGATTTGCTTCATTCCTAACTAAGCCTTCACTTTCAGTTTTGGCACGAGTTAATGTTTTGCTAGTGTAATTTATAACCCCTTGCTCGACTCACTTTTTCTCCATCTCCAGCACATACACACCATATTTGGGGTCATCTGGGTCCAAAAAAAGTTGCTTACAGTTCTGTGGAGCATCTGTTTTGGAATTACAGCCTATTTTTAATCGAGCAGTTCTCTCGTTTCTATTTTGGTAGTTGTGTTTTTAGGAGTGAGATGAGAGTCACCGTTTCTTGAGCATTCTTTCCACAATGAACAATGGCTTCTCTGTACTTTATATGGTGGGTGAAACAGCTAACTGATCCGGGACCAGTTCTGCTGTCTGACTTTTTGTCTTGTAAGAGATAGGTCATGTGTATTCGACCATTGATCTATTTATTATTCACTTACTAAAGTCAGAATGTTTTCTTTTGTGTAAATACTTAATGAGTTAGCACTGACTTCTATTAAAGCTTTGTCTCAGATGTCTTCTTTTCCCATTCCCTCTGCCTCAACTGGCCAACTTCAAACTCACACTTTTTCCACTGGCACTGTGTTTTCTGCTGACTTCAGGCATATGGACTGGATCAAGGACTGTGTACGTGTGACAGAGGTTGATATCTCAACTTGAATTATGTTTTTTTTTTATTATATGTTAGCAACTTAATTGTTCTGACAGTTTTGCTTATGGCAATGATGTTTATATTGAGAGTGAGAGCCTGTTTTTCTGCTTGCATATTTAACACCCAGCGGTTGCCAGCATGCTGCAAGCCATGATAGTATCACTGCATCTGATGTCACTGTCAACCAATCAGAACGATGCAAGAGTTTTTTTCAGTGCTTTTTTTCTGATGAGGCCCAACACGCCTTAATTTAACCTCTGCCTATATTAGTTATGCCATATGAATAACAGCATCACGTGAATGTGTTGGTAAAATGGTAATGGTGGATATTAATTAAAAAATTTCCACGATATTTAAATTTCCCCTATAAAGTGTGTGTGTGTGTGTGTGTGTGTGTGAGTGAGTGTGTGCCCAGGGATAGATTGGCGCCAGGGTGTATCCCTGTCCGAAATGTTCATGGACCTGGATGGGCATAGAGAACCCCTTGCCACCCTAGTAGAGGATTAGGCGGAAGATAATAAGATGAGATGAGAATTCAAATTCTAATACAGCAGTAATAATTATAAATGTGCTAAAAATGTACATAAAACAATAAAATATAACCAGAGAAATGTTTTATAAGTGGGTGTATATGCAGTCTTGCGTATGAATACTGAAAAAGCTGTGCCATTCCAATGCTCTGAAGGTTGTGTCTAGTCAAACCTTGCTTGATCAAAGGATTTGTAATAAAAACACAATATTTTTGTTTTTAGGTCACAAAATATAGTTTTTTTTTACTCTTTATTTTTTAAAATATTTTTCATCTGTTGTTGACAGCTACAGGAAGTATGTGGTCGGTGTGGGACCACAGCAGAATTTGGAAAAGTTAAAGATGAGAAATGTTGCAGCACTTATATATGTTAAATGAATAAGGTCTGCCATGTGTTTCTATACTTCATATTACAGTCTTTATAGTCAGATTAAAAAAAAAAAAACAGAACTATTACAAGTTTACAATTCCGTCAATCGAACGTTTAGTTACTGTGGTTTATCTACATTATAATCATAAACACTTCTTTGCTTCACATCCTCATCTCAAGTACGTCAGAAAGTATTTTTATTAGTGCTTCTTCCTTTTTTCTGTCTTATTCAAGTGCTACCTTGTCCTCGATATTTATCATCTGACCCAGAAGGCAAATATCACCTAGAGGTTAATGCCCTAAACATGTTAAAACAAGAGGCACATGGCCTACTGTTAGTGCCTCATGCCTTCCTGTACAGTAGTATTTCTCAGCAATAATTTCATTACTGCATTTGAGCACATTTTGACTGCAGTCACAGAGAGGAAGTGTGGGTTTCCCTTAGTAACCGTTGTCAAGGAAGTGAGTTTTATATCGGCGTGTTAATCTAGTTACAGTTTATTTTAAAAGGAGGGTCGGCAAATCAGTGTTAAATATCAATGTTTGACTCCATAGGTCATTTAAAAACTAATGCCAGTCAATACTTTTAAACAAGTTAGGTGGAATGGATAGTAGTAATATAACATTATACAAGACATTATTACTGCCACCTGTTGGTTTTTAAATGCAGGAAGAATAAGGCTAATCTACTGTTCACACAGCATTTCCCTGAAACAACAGCTCTCAGCATGCAACATGAGAAATGCAGCTCTGCACTCTGCATTTCTAAACTTTGTAGAAATTAGAAGTTTCCATGTTCTCCCCGTGTCCGCGTGGGTTTCCTCCGGGTTCTCTGGTTTCCTCCCACAGTCAATGGAACATGGATCAAGACAATAGAATTCTCCAAATTTCCCCATATAGAGTGTGTCTGTGAGAGTGAGTGTGTGCCCAGTGATAGATTGGCGCCCTGTCCTGGCTGTATCTGCCCAGCGCCCGAGATGTTCTCCCCTGGATGGGCATGGGGAACCCCCCCGCGAACCTAATAGAGGATAAAGCGGGAGATAATGGATGAATTATATTAACAGCTTGAAATAAAATAAGCAAAATGTAGCCTTAGCCAGAAGCAAACAATATATTTGTAGCATACATATACTCTCTCTCTCTCTTTCTATATATAGATAGATAGATAGATAGATAGATAGATAGATAGATAGATAGATAGATAGATAGATAGATAGATAATATATAAACACATGCCTTGTGAGCTATATGGAAAATATTGGGACACATACAGGATACAGGACATCTTATATCTCATTCGGATTTGAACTTTGCAGCTTTAACATTCTATTCTTATAAGAATGCCTTCTACACATTTCAGAGGTGCATTTGTGGGAATTTTTGCCCATTAATGAAAATTTTTTTTTACGGTAAGCCTCTGGTGATAGTTCCTGGCTTGCGATTTCCAGTTCATCTAAAAAAAATGTTCTGTGGTGTTGAGATAAGGGCTCTGCGTCAATGTTTCCAGTCAATGTTTCCTCAATGATTTATGTACAACTGTCCGAAATACATTGGGGATCCTGGTTGGAATCCTGGTCTATATGAAGCTTCAATGTCTTCTCCATGCCTGCATGGATTTCTCTGGTTTCCTCCCACAGTCCCAAAAACATG
Source organism: Corydoras sp. C115 (assembly GCA_019802505.1). NCBI lineage: Eukaryota > Metazoa > Chordata > Actinopteri > Siluriformes > Callichthyidae > Corydoras > Corydoras sp. C115. The sequence goes on along the minus strand of JAFMOC010000006.1, from coordinate 8,202,354 downwards.
GATTCAAGGTGAGTTGGCTACTCTAAATTGCCCCATACAAATTATCCCAATATAGTGTGTGATCTGAACAGCACTCAAAATGAGAAATTCATGGTGCATATCTGCATTAAAATTAAGGCTTAAATATTTAGTCTGTGGGCGGCACAGTGGCACATTCGCTTCTCAACGCTAGGTTCGAATCCCAATCTGGGTGGAGTTTACATGATTCCTACAGGTTCTCCAGTTTCCTCCCACAGTCCAAACATATTTGTGTTTTTGTGTAAGTTAGTGTGCCCAGTGATAGATTGACGCCCTGTCCTGCGTGTATCTGACCAGCGCCTGAAAAGTTCTCCTCTGGATTGGCATAGGAACCCTTCCCCCCCCACAACCCTAATAAAGGATTGAGTGCAAGATGATAAATGAATGAATGTTTAGTCTGTACGACACGTTTGGGAATTCTTGGTGTGAATTAAATTAATTTACTTACAAAGAGCCTCTACCAGAGCGGAAATGCAGTGGTGGTTAGTACGCCTTAAATGAAAAGCATTATTGAAAAGCAATTTAGAAGTTCAGGCCATGTTGTGAGTGAATCTGATCTGATTCAGAAGTCAGTAATACAAATGAATTGACCAGATATTGATTTTACTTTAGTCAGTTACTTTTCCAATTAGAGTTCCATTAGATGTTACTAAGAATGCAAGACTGAATGACACATATTCTTTTTAAACAAGAATATTAGAACACCTCTCTTATCAATAAATTCAAGTGTTTCATTTAGTCTCATTGCCACAAGTGTACAAATTCCAGCATCTAGCAGTGTGTCATTCTGAAGCGCCCACTAAATTTGAGCATGATTCTGTAAATAGTTGCCACCAGTTTGTGAAATTTCTTTCCAACTAGACATTCCACAATCAACTGTGACTGATCTGAAAAGGTGCAAGCATTAGGAAGCACAACAAGTATTTTAAGTAATTAAAGTAACAGAGTGTTGAGGAACATGGTGCATAAAAGTCACATATGTTCTACTGACCCAATAACTGAAGAGTTTCAACCTCCTTTGGCTTCTCTGGCATTACCATCAGCACAAAAACTTGCCAGGAACATGACAAGTTTTCATGACCAAGTAGCTGCATTCATAATGGATATGGCTTTGCTGCATAGGGTCAACTGTAAAGTTTGCTGGAGGAGTGAAATAATTGCAGCTTCTTATTTAGAAATTGATACTAAAAGTTTCAACATAACAATATACTTTGGACAATTGTATTCATCCAACTTGGTGGGAACAGATTGGACACCTTTCTGCTCCATCATGACTGCTTCAGTGCACAAAACAACAAGGCTCATAAAGGCATGGTTGGGGAAGTTTGTGTCCTGACAGCGCTTCCAATGAAAATGAAAAAATAATAACTTTAAACCAAGGGTATCTGCCCTTACCATATACAAGGAGTTATTCTATTAATAAATTATAAGCTTTAATTTCATTGGCCATTTGTGAGTGGTTCTAAAGGTTAAAAAAAAAGCAGAGCTTTTTCTTCTCATCTTACGCCCTAATCCCCATGTCCATTCAGGACAGAATGTTTTGTCCACTGGGCAGAAACACCCAGGACTGGGTGCAAATCCATCTCTAGCACACTTGGCAACATAAACAATGGATGTTTAGAGCAGCCAGTTCACCATAAATCCATATTTTTGGACTGTGGTTTCCACCAGAGAACACAGAGAAAGCCCACATGGAGAACATGTAAAGTACATCCAGATCAGGATCCCCAGCACTGAGAGGCAGATGTGCTAACCACTAAGTCACCCTATCACCTGAGCTCGATTTTAAAGTCTATATCTCTACATATGTAAATCTATTACAGTATATCTAATTTTAAGTACTCATTGTAAAAATTAGAATTAGAATGCATGTGTGATCATGTACTCTGTACTACACACCTGCCATGTCTAATGTATCCTGTCTAATGTATACAGTATAAAATAACCTTGGGGCAAATGGTGTTTGTAATCACCTAGCAGCCACATGGCGAAAACCACCAAAGCCATTTGCAGTTTCCTTGTTTATCAACTGATGAAAACCCACTAAACCACTTCTCTGTATTAGAGGCCCCTCTGCTGAGCAAGATATTTAGAACAGAAAGAACCTCATATTGTAAAATTGTGGGTCAATATGGTAATTGCATAATATTTAGTCAGTAGCTCTATATAGCCTAAAGACAAACCAGAACTAACTCAATTTTCTGACAAATAAGCATTATAAGTACTATTAGTTTGTGTTTTTTATTATTTAAAACAACCTAGTTAGCTATCCTGCTTACTGCAGGATAAATGCATTAATTAAATGCATTAAATATTGTAATATTGTAAATATTGTAAAACAGTGTCTGTGGTTAATTAACTTGCTATCAGAGGACCAAGACAACAGTATTACCTTTTCCCTCCAAATTCTTACATTTTGAATTTTCAATAAGGTTCAATAAGGTCATTTAAAGGAGCCATGTCACCAACACAAACTGAGCAGGTGACTTTCAAGATCATTTTCATTGTAAATGTTTGAATTAAACCAACTGCTGCTCTAATTAAACCAACTTCAATTAATATGTGTACAAATCTAATCTCATCTCATGTCAAGCATTAGGCAGATACATCCAGGAAAGTGCACCAATCCATTGCTGGGCACACTATATAGGGTCAATTTTTATATGTGCAATTTAATGCAGCCAATTCACCTTGAATCCATGTTTTTAGACTGTGAGAGTACACCAAATAACTCAGTCAGAACACTAAGAGACTGTTCCCTTGATTACAAATGTTCCTACGTATTATATTGGCGGGGCTAAAAAATATTCTACAACCTCTACCTAAAAAAACTCAGCTCTTATCAACTTTAATCCAAATTGCAGTTGCCGATATTGTGGCAAAACAAAATACTGGGTTTGATTCCCGATGGAATTATTCAAGCACCAGCTGTGACCCTAAACAGAATATAATTTAAATAAATGAATAGTGCTGTACCAAAGCTGATTATTTATGTATTTTCAAGAACATATTAATCCCTTCTTGCAACCAGATTTCTAAAGTTCAGGCTCAGCAGATAGCACTGTCATCCTGGAGCAAGAAGTTTTCCTAGAAAGACAGCTTAGTGCATACCCAGGATTTTTATGATCTTGGGCCACATCCAGCCATTTGGCTGTCCTGCTCTGGCCCTTGTGAGGTCAGTGGGAAGTTGAAACAGAGTACAAGTCACCTTTAATATAAACACATTGTGTGCAGGACATGTGGACAGGTCACACATACAGTACAGTCATGGCCAAAAGTTTTGAGAATGATCCAAATATTAATTTTTCCAAAGTCTACTGCTTCAGTTTTTATAATGGCAATTTGCATATACTCCAGAATGTTATAAAGGGTGATCAGCTTAACAGCAATTAACTTCATTGCAGCCCTGCCTTAAAAGGACCAGCTAACATCGTTTCAGTGATTGCTCCATTAACACAGGTGTGGGTGTTGACGAGGACAGGGCTGGAGATCAATCTGTCATGATTAAGTAAGAATGACACCACTGGACACTTTAAAAGGAGGCTGGTGCTTGGCATCATTGTTTCTCTTCTGTTAACCATGGTTATCTCTAAAGAAACACGTGCAGTCATCATTGCACTGCACAAAAATGGCCTAACAGGGAAGAGTATCGCAGCTAGAAAGATTGCACCTCAGTCAACAATCTATCGCATCATCAAGAACTTCAAGGTTCCATTGTTGCCAAAAAGGCTCCAGGGCGCCCAAGAAAGACCAGCAAGTGCCAGGGCCATCTCTTAAAAGTGTTTCAGCTGCGGGATCGGGCTACCAGCAGTGCAGAGCTTGCTCAGGAATGGCGGCAGGCAGGTGTGAGTGCATCTGCACGCACTGTGAGGCGGAGACTCTTGGAGCAAGACCTGGTCTCAAGGAGGGCAGCAAAGAAGCCACTTCTCTCCAAAAATAAAATCAGGGACAGACTGATGCAAAAGGTACAGGGAGTGGACTGCTGAGTCCCCTTTCCGATTTTTTGGGACATCTGGAAAACTTGGCTTATTCGGAGAAGACGAGGTGAGCGCTACCACCAGTCTTGTCTCATGCCAACTGTAATGCATCCTGAAACCATTCATGTGTGGGGTTGCTTCTCAGCCAAGGGAATCGGCTCTCTCACAGTCTTGTCTAAAAACACAGCCATGAATAAAGAATGGTACCAGAATGTCCTCCGAGAGCAACTTCTCCCAACCATCCAAGAGCAGTTTGGTGATCAACAATGTCTTTTCCAGCATGATGGAGCACCTTGCCATAAAGCAAAGGTGATAACTACATGGCTCAGGGAACAAAACATAGAGATTTTGGGTCCATGGCCTGGAAACTCCCAGATCTTAATCCCGTTGAGAACTTGTGGTCAATCATCAAGAGATGGGTGGACAAACAAAAACCTACACATTCTGACAAAATGCAAGATTGTGCTATCAGTCAGCATTTGGTCCAGAAGTTGATTGAGAGCATGCCAGGGAGAATTGCAGAGGTCCTGAAGAAGGGTCAACACTGCAAATATTGACTTGCTGCATTAACTCATTCTAACTGTCAATAAAAGCTTGTTTTACTCATGATTGCAATTATATTTCTGTATGTGATAAATACATCTGACAAACACACATAAAAACCAGAGGGCAGCAGATCATGTGAAAATGTGTCATTCTCAAAACTTTTGGCCATGACTGTACAACCACATTGATTTAATGTTTTTTTTTTTAGATTCAGTCTGTGGGTTTAACCCTGCACTGCAGTCCCAGTTTATCATATGGCTCCATAAGAAACTTATTTTCCCGGTCTTGACTTAGTGAATCTTTTTGCCATGAGTTTGCATGTTCTCACCATGTCTACGTGGGTATCAAAAAGATGTGTGTGTAAAAGTTTTTGTGCGTGTCTAAGCTCTGTAACTATTCTGACCACCTGCCCAGGGTGTTTCTGAAACTTTCGCTTAATGGCTATCTATATAAACTCCAGCGCATTTATTAGATGATAATTCAGTTGTGTTTAAAAAAAAGCTGAAATATTATTGAACTACATTCTATTTATTTGGGTGCCATTTATTTAAACTAGAGCATTTTATTATTATTTATTATGTTTTTAACTCTTTTATATCTTATACATGATAAGAAGAATACATCGTGAAGTTAATTGGACACTGCAACATTACAAGTTTCAGAATAAAGGGATAAGAAAAAAAAAACAACTCCCATGAACTGTTGCCACAGTGTGTATTTTCCATAGACTTCACCAAGCGTGAGTGTCAGTCTAGATTATAGTTACACTACACAGATGGTTCTGCTTGGGCTTTAATGAGCTTTAACTTCAGCAGTTTGATTGAGCCTTCTCAGCTTTCTGGGCACAAAAATTGTCCAATATCTGCTAACAAGCTGCTGACAACGCAGGCAAACTATTAGCTTCAGACCCTGCTAGATACTGTATGAGAATTATACGGAGCTTATTCTTTAGTTTATTAAGTACATTTACTATATAGCTCCATTCTGAAGTTATACAGATATCCATACTGTTATTGCTTTATTGCACTACTGTAGATAAGGCATGAGAGGGCTGCAATATTGTGAATAAATCACGGGAAAGAGGTATTGTTAGGCACAATGTCTAGCGGTGTGTCAATACACCTCCAGTGTTTTATTGCTATTGTAAAATTGTTACAAACACACTATAATAAAAATAAGATTTGATTCAGAAATGCATTTAATGAAAATAAAATTGTTAATTGTATCTGGTCTTCCATGACGTAATCTGGTGACCTGTGGGGGTCCTGATCATCGGAGATACTAAAGCAGTCTACGTATAAGTATGTAGAGAAACAGATGGACTGCAGTCTGTAATTGTAAAACTGAAAAGTTCATCGTTCATCTAAAACTGAAAAACAGACAGTGAGAGTAGAACTGAGGTGTACCTAATTAAATGGCCAGTAAATGTATATGTTAAAAATATATACAAAATAATATTTTAATAAATGTATAGTTTATGATTTATTTATGATGTTCATAAGAGATAAGATTGTCTGAAAGCTTTAGACACATCACAGCCAGTTTTCTTTCAGAGAAATGTCAGGAATAGGACACAGTATGTCTGTCTAATTGACACACTGCTTATTTCTTGCTTGATTATTTAAAGGGCATAATCCAGATAACATATCATTGCAGCCCCAAGTGTTGTTTAATATAAAATTAAAATAAAGCTACATTTAAAAAATATATTATCAAGAAACATCTGAATAACATATAGAAAAAAGAAAAACAATTGAAATTGCCCTGTGAAAAGCTTCCAGACTGACGGCGGCAGTACCGCTGTGTAAACACACGCATTGTAAAAGGCGCTGAGGGACTGATGTTTGCCTATGAGAGTATGGGCTGTACTTAAAACTATGAACCTGTAAAAGGGCCCTAATCTCTAAATTAATGTTATTAAATGCAGACTTTCACTCATCAAACCTGCTCATCACAGTATGCTAGTATAGATAGTAGCTTATGTAGCAGACTGTTATACAGATATTTTGCTCACTAATGGGTGCCGGAACCACATACCAAATAAACTAAAACTTATAATTTTTCTGTGTATGCAGTGTTAATGTCATGTTTTTAAAGTTATTAAATTAGTGAACTAGATCTGGTGAATTTTAATGACATTTCTTAGTACTGAAGGTTCACACTGGTTTCATAACTCCACGTGTTGTGGGAAACCACTGCCTCTGCTGTTAAAGACGGGAAGTGTCCAGATGTGAGGTAAAGCAGAATAAACTAGTCTTGTATTTAAGTAATTTCATTTTATATGGTCAAGGTTTTACTCGATGGCATATTCCGGTTCAGCTTGAAATGATTTTTAGCTTCTGAATTTATTAATCTACTCTTAAGTGTTGCATACTGTAAAATACCACAGCATTCACACAGCCCTGTTACTAAGACCAGCTTCTTGCTCATATATCATACATGTGTACTTTGTACCCCTGTGTTATGTGTACTTTTAGAACAGGGTGAAAGTGGACTTACAATGTATGCAGAGCAAATAATAGACCTTGTTATCTTCCACTTAATTCTCTACCCTGCTCACGGATCTACTCAGACCTGGGCAACAATCCATCACTGGGGACACACTCACTTCCATAAACACACACACAATTTAAAGACAATTACGATAGGGGCTATTTAGATGAGAGCAGCCAATTGAGCCAATAAATGCTTATTGTTTGAGGAAGGTCCTTTTTTGGTTTTTTATGAATGCCTGCAAGAACAATTCAGCTCAATATACATTTGAACTTCAACAACAACAAACATGAACAACATTTGCTGGTTCCACAATGAGGAACCCCATAGTGAGAAAAAGGAGAATGATTCCACCTGGTCTGGAGAACCCCAGGTGTAGAATAAAAAGGTTTATTTAAAAAACTTATGTAACAAAATCAAAAACCTCAGGACATGTGCTTATCCTATACACCACACAATATTCGTCTAGTGCACACATGACCCCCTACAACCCACACAGCAGCAGTAAGTTCATATTAATCTCTGAGTCCACTAAACTAGCACCTATAACATCTTACTGCACGCCATCCGCTCATCTATTCAGAAAGAAGTGGCGTGACTAACAGTGTTTTGTTGCCAGTGGACACAATATGTTTTTTTTTTAATATAAAAAACATTTTTTTAAACATATTATAATATCCTTTTGTGTTTTTTTCTGTTGTAACTAAATGACAACAGTGTTATATACTTTTTTTCATAGTGCACTTAACCATAGACAAGGCTTAAGATTTTGACTGATGGATTACTCCTGTATGGTTCCTTATAAGCTTTAGACATTTCTTAAGATCTGACCTGAGTGTGACTTCTGCATCATGAATTAAAAGACTGTACAAGGAGGTTAAATTTATGATCATGGGGAAAAATAAGTTTTGTTCAAAATGGAAAACATATGATTTAACACCCACAAACAGACTATATATTCTTCTGAGAATTTATCAATGAACAGAGAAAATCTTATCACCTGCAACTGTGTCTGGCTGCTTCTTTCTCTTAAAGAGCTCTTTTATTATGCATTGTGCGTTTTATATTATTGAGTGTTTTCAGGGAGACTGGTATTTTCACAACAACCCTGCCCCTTAAAAAATAAAAAGCAGATGACCTTGAATGTAAAATCTATGATTTTATAAAAAATTCAAATAATTATACACATCTGGTTACTATTCACAACTTTCCATTTTGTCTTTAGATACATATGAATGCACTCACTCATTCACACACTGGCTTGCGGCGAATATGCAGTATGTGAATGTCGGGACTATTAAATTCTGGGTTTTGTCGTTCTGCTGGCACCTTCTCTGCTTCAAAGTCTTTCAGCAGCAGCTAAACAACACAGACCATAACAAACAATTAATTTTAAAAAGTGTTATACTGTCTTAAAATGATCTCAAATATGTCATTGTACATGTTTAGTCTTTTATAAATCTGAGCCAGTTATATTCTCAGGTAGAAATTGATGGTTTGTCTGAACCTTTGTTTGTGGAGCTGCACTGTTACCCATCAGGAAGTGAAAGTATGGCTCTGCTACAGTTTTTTTGGAAGCTCTGTGTTTTACCCCATCCACATTGAAATAGAGACCCTGTGTTTTGAAATTTAAACAGGTCTTGAGGTGCTTTAAAAGTTCACAATTTTGAAAGCTCAAAAAGAACATGGTGGTGTGAGTGTGTGTGTGTGGTGGGGGGGGCAAAAGTTATGTATACATCAGTAAAGGTGTAATATAGTCCTGGTAATGATGCCCCACTGCTCTTTTTAAGGTTTTCCTTGGTTGTTATGATGGGAATTTATTGGATTAAAAAAGGCGGCACGGTGGCTTAGTGGTTAGCACGTTCGCCTCTCAGCACTAGGGATTCCCGGTTCGAATCCCCATCTGGGTGGAGCTTCCATGTTCTCCCCGTGTCTGCGTGGGTTTCCTCAGGGTTCTCCGGTTTTCTCCCACAGTCCAAAAACATGGATCAAGTCAATTGAATTCTCAAAATTGCCCCATATAGAGTGTGTCTGTGTGAGTGAGTGTGTGCCCAGTGATGGATTGGTGCCCTGTCCTGGGTCTATCTGCCCAGCGCCCGAGACGTTCTCTCCTGGATGGGCATGGGGAACCCCACCGCGACCCTAATAGAGGATAAAGCGGGAGATAATGAATGGATTAAAAAATATGAGCTAATAAAATATATGTTGAAATCTGATTTATATCGTCAAAATATTATCTGGTCTAACATAGAATTCATCCAGGTACTGATGCAGTCCCGTGCACAGCCATGTGTACAAACCTTAAAAAATCTCTTCTCCACTTCAGGATTCACACCCACAGTACGCTGCTCATAGCAACAAATAATGCAGGTCTCAGGTCCAGCAAGGTGTTTCAATGTTTCCACCAATGGTTTCACGGACTACAAGGCAGAAAATACAGAACAATGCAATGAAATGTATATGGTTCATTATGACTAAACTGAGCAGATTCTTACCTGTTCATAATATATGCAGTCAGCCATTAGAATGTAATGTGGATGTGGAAGGAAGTCAGTCACATCCTCACCCCTTTGGAAGAATTCCAGATTATTCAGTAAATTACAAACACAATGATTAGACAGAAACGGTTACCATCTGAATGATCAAATGGTCTAGCATAATTCAAACTTTAAAGGCATCACTGTTATCATAACTGCATATAAATCATTCAAACTGATATTATATCAATTATTTACTACAAACTTCATCAATGTGCAAAAGGAAATTACAAACCATTTCAGTACCTTGGCTGTAACTGAGCCTGTACTGAGAAGTTCTGCA